>CM076575.1:248965519-249384495 GCA_034641835.2 Pinus albicaulis | reverse complement strand
TTAATTTATATAGTTCTTCAAGTCCCTAAATTATAAACAAAGGCCCAACAACATCAAGAATCTAGACTGCTTTGAATCTCTTATATAATTGGATTGCTTATGATAACCCATTGAATTTCATAATTTTGTATATGGTAGACTTTTCCTTTGCCTTTTTCAACTAAAAGCCCAGTATGTGCAATTTTCTCTTCTACTGTTTTTCAACTACCAATTCCATCTTGTTTTATCTGTGTGTAGCCCTCATTCCTAAACTATTTCACTTAGAATTAAAATTGTAATCCTTATTTAATGATGCTCGATGACACAACAGGTCTCTTTACAATAATTTATGCTACAAATTTTATGTAGAAGCCTAAAAGGTAGTCACATGAAGATGAATATAGACAGATTCCAGAGAAACTGGGGTTTATTTCTGAAAAGTATGAGCCTCTATTGTTTAGTTGCATTTTTTGGAGTCCATAGAATGATAACCACAATGGCTTTGGGAGTTTTATTGACATGCACATGGCATCCATTGCTTCAATATATCATTCAAGTGTTTCACTCAACATGATTACCATTAGATGCTTTTCTCTCTTTCTTTTTTTATATTGGAATTCTGTAATGGTTCTTTCAGCCTAGTTGTTCACATAGCAATTGTTTTTAACTTTTTTTAGCCTAGTTGTTTACCTGGAAATAGTTTATTGTTTATCTTTAGGCAAAATAACTCTTCAATTATTGTTATATGTGAACCCATTCACACCACCCTACAATTTCTTCCCTGGAAATGGTAATGTCGTTGTGGCTTTAGACTATAAAATTTTACAACTCATACTTCTCTTTAAGAACATAAATGAAATTGAACTCTTATGATCTGAATTGAACTCTTATGAAATGGCAAGTATTTGCTAATAAAAATGTTTTTTTGTTATGCAGTCTATCCATGGATATCCATACCGAGGTAAGAAATTATTTTTTATTTTGGAAGTCAATGATTTTTTAACAATTATTGTGTTTTCTTTTCTACTTTAAAATTTGTCCTACTAAATTTTATTAAGTGTCGCAATCTATATGTGTAGGTATCCAATAAGAATGAAATACATCATAAGAGATCAATTTTAACAGTGAGTAAAACCACAAAGTCAAGCTACATTACAAAAAAAAATGACAACATTCGATGTGGCATCATCAAAAAACACCCACAAAAGAGAGCACCAGGATCCATTTCCCCATTACAACATGAATCTATTTGCTTTAGTGTCAACACCAATTATAATGCACATATTCTTGAGAAAAATGTGAATGAACCATTGGAAGGTATGATATTTTTTCAACTTTATATTTCTTGTATAAATACTTCAAGATTTTATGTTAATATATTCATATTGTTATTGTCTCAAAAGGTGTGATTTTTTTTCCAGAAAATACTCATCATGTACCATCACAACAACTCTATGGTTTGGAGCAAGAACCATCACAACTAGATCATGATATGGAGAAATAACAACCGCAACAAGAGCATGGCTTGGAAGGGGAAGATCCAAGTATTGAAGCCCATAGTACAACAAATGTGAAAATGAAGGGTATGGGACCAACAAAATGCCTCTTTGGAAACACTACAGAGGCATCTGCATTGCCTGAAATTCAATTTAATGAGAGGGGAAAACATGTTGGTCCACAGTCAGAGAAATTCTCTTCCTTTTTAGGTGTCCTTGCAAGAGATATTGTAGGCATCAAACACATGGAATGGAAACAAGTGCATGAAGAAATTAAAAAAGACATATGGAGTGCAATCAATGTGAGTATCAACCAAATTATTATTGGATTGTTTTCTAAATTTCATTGGTGTATGTGAACATGTGCATGATAAGTTTAATTGAAAATAAGTATTTGTATCTAATAATTGATTGTTTATCTATTGTATCATACCTACCAAATAGAAATGTTAGTGGAGAAATGGTGTTATAAAGAAATATCTCAGTGTTTGAGAACTTACAGATATAATTTGTATAAAAATTATTATTTGAAATACAACATAGATGAGGAGAGGATGAAAAATGGTCCTATAGGAGTAAATGAAACCGATTGGATTGAATTTTTTAGAATAAAATCTGACCCTAAATTCAAGGTAAAAATTAATGACAAATCTACTTGTTATCATTAAATGAGATTTGAATTTGAATCCTTGCATATAATCAATTTTAATCTAAGCATCCATTTTTTATTGAGTTGTAGGAGAAGGTAAAATTCAATCAGGAAAATAGGGCATTAGAACCAGAGACCCACACTTATGGTGGTAGAGGTTACTATATAGTTGAACATGACCTTGTAAGTTGTAACCAAATCTATTTTTTGTTCACAATTACCAATTGCAAATATACTTATCTAGATCATTGTAATTTTTGTGACTAGAATCAAACTTGCAATCAAAATGATGCACCTGTAACTAGGGCTGATGTGTGGATAAAATGTCATACAAAGAAGGATGGCACTCCAATTTCATCATTTAGTGCAGAGAGAATAGTAAGTTCCCGAACTATTCTTGTATCTGTTTAATTTTTCTTCTTTTTTAAATATTAATGATGTTTCTTACATGTATTTATTGAAATGTTGTCTTTGCTAGAAACAAATTGAATTGATACAAAATTATTCATTGTCTCTTGCATTTGAAACAAAGGAAGATTCCATTGCAATAGTTTTGGGGCCTGAGAGGAGGGGTCGTGTACGTGGGGTTGGCTATGAGGTTACTCCAACTGATTTTTTTGGAAAAGAGCGTGCTTACAAGAGGCAATTACATAATACAGAAGCAAAATTGAAAGAAAAAGACAAGGAACTTGGAATATTGAAGGCAGTTGTTGAAGAATTAATGCAATGGAAATCTGCCACAGAGGCGGGAAAAGAAAATGGCCGAGTTAATCCAGAACCAACCAACAATGTAAGAATTACGTGTAGGCTATATAATTGTTGATTTATGCCATCTTTGAAGATTAAAATTTTAAAAGCACAATGCCAATATGAACATGATTTTATTGTTGTATATGTGTAATTAATGAAATATTATTTTTGTATCTTAACCGTTCATCTTTTGATTTCATGGTATCGCATTCAAACTATTTATTTTTTAGCAGAGTTCCTTAAGTCCTAGTCAGGCTTCGCTAGAACAAAATCCATTAACTTTGGGACAACCTATTCATGACCCAATTGGTGACTCAATAACATGGGTAAGTTTTATACTTGTTTATTTTATTTTTTAATATTATATTTTTATTCTATGGAATCTCACAAGAATTTGTTTATTTGAAGGGTCAACCGCAATCACTACCTTCAAATAAAGGATTGAAGGGGAAAATTTTTTTACTTACATATTTTAATGGTCAAGTGAAGGTTGCAAAGGGTTACATAAAAAACACTGAACCAAATTTTGTCATGCCCAATGGAGAATTATTAGGAGAAGGATATTATTTTTTGTGCCCACAATTAGTCTTGGTTAATTCGGATTGTGAAATTAAGCTTAAACATAAAAGTAGTCGATGCGAGTATTTAGCAGATGCACTTAACACTTTTATATGTTGGAAGAGAAGTGACATTGAATTGATCAATGATTGAGAGAGAACAATGACTTGGTAAATTACTATCCCAACCATTTTAGGATGCTAGGTGCAGAATGTGACAGCTTACTTGTGATTAATATCATGGTTAAGATGTTGAATACATGATTACTATTATACGTCTTTAAGCTATATGTTTTTTATGTCAGATGTACTGCAATGTTCTTGCTACTATTTGGTTATTGTTTGTAAGCTGGATATATAAACCTTATCACACTGGATATATATTGTCTTATCATGCTTTGTAAATTTTGTCTAAGGGTTGCAAGCTTTGTGTGAATTTTGATGATACCATGAATTCTAGATAATTTTGCAGTGTTGTAGAAAATCCACATTTCAACGTAATCTCACTGTCTACCAGCCAATGCCCCACTAAAATGTCCTAAAATTAAAACTGCCAAAAATTACCATTTTTACCTCCTCTTTGTGTCAATTATCATTCAAGACAATGTTATCCGTAGAAGTACTGTAATAAGATCAACTATCATTTCATCTGTATTCAACCTAGTGTATTAATGTTATAACAAGTTACACATAATAGTCCTAGTTATACTGCTTAGTTATACATCACATTAATATCTAAGTGTTAACTCACCATCCCATGTGTAATTATATCATGTCAATAGGACACGTTAGCATTGAAAATTACTGAAGATATTTTCTTGTTATTTTTATAAAAAAATAAATAATAAATCCTCTATGATGAAAAAATGTAATCCTATTCCATCCTCCTGTAGGAGTTCTCATTTTTGTTCAATCATTTCTTGTAGAGATATCAAGAAACATATAATAGATCTATTACATATCTAAGTTGTATGGTTTTCATTGATTTGGATTATCATAATTGTAGTTGATTATAACTTATATAAAATACAACAAAGCTAAGATAGATTTGTAGTACCTATAAGTGGTATGAGCTTCAGTGATTTGGATTACTAGAAGTTGGAATCTCTGTTTAAATAACAAATTGGTTACCTGCCTATGTATTTTATTTTGAACATTCTATATCTCCTAGTTTCAATATGCTATAGGCCGGTTGGGGTGGTCTGAATATTCTATGTTAGATAATAGAAGTACATGTAATATAATATAGCTCAGACTTATCCATATTAATATGTCTGATATTTCTTATAGTTAATGCAGTTACATAACCTAATTCACCCATAACTGTTACTAAATGACAAGTAGATATTAACCTATCAGTTTGCAAATATCAAATATGAATGCAAGCAGTTCAGAATAGCTTACAAAATCGAAACTAGACTATTTCTTCAAGACTCTTTGAAAACAATGGTTATTTTTATATGCAACAGAGGATGTATGTGATGATCTTAACAAGCCTTATTGGTAAAAATGGGCTTTATGTGATGACTGCAGCAAGCTCCAAAGAAATTAGGCTCAAGCCTCAAAATCTTCAAAACATGATATTTGAAGTTCACCAAGGTTGGATGGAACCAGCTGAAGTAGACTGGTGATTGAACTGATTTTAGACCTTTGACACAAACAAAATGCTAGAATTAGTGATAATTGAGGACCATGTATTAATCCTTTGAGAAAAATATTGTTTATTAATTTTGTTCGGTGTTACCCAACTTCTTTCTTCATTTTGATATTTTTATTATTCCTTTGTTTTTGATGCTCAAGGAAGCACACATGTGGCTTAGCAGGAACATATGCACTCTCTCTCTTACACTGGAATTTAAATTGATAAGCTGGAACAAGTCCTTAAGGAGCTTGCATATGTTAATGATAGTGTGATTCCTCATCATGTTTTGATGTCACTGCTCCTTTTTGCAGATCAAGCAGTTATGTTGGCCTCATCCCTAGGAATATTTTAGTGTCAGGTTGACTCCTTAGGTTGGTTTTGTGATATTATACATCTGGTGCTAAAGTTAGTAAAACTAGGGTGATGGTATTTAATATCATTAATGAAGCTCTTTCCACTTCTCACTTTTCTTGTAGACAACAACTAATGCATAGCATTTAGGAGTGCAATTTACATGTCTCTATTATAGTGTCTTGGTGTAAAGGGTATGCTTCTCATTCACGTTCGCAATATTTCTAGATTTACTTTTAGGATATCTTTTCAGGATGAGGCTCTTTGATGCTGTCATAAAATCCATAATTTTGTATGGTGTGATGAAGTCTTGGTTAAATGAGTGGAAAGATTTCACATTATTACGCTTTAGTGCAATTTGCTACATGGAATCTTCCTCTTAGCATGTCAATATTTAAATAGAGTTTGGGGCCTAACCACTTTACATTCAATTTATCTTTAGGTTTACATATTGCTTATATAGACTCCACTAATTGGGTGACCACTTCAAGATGTGATAGGTACCCTTTCTTTATGTTTTGTTTTTCTAAAAAGTTCGCTTCTTTCGATTAGTTTAAGCATATAGACTATATGGATATCTCAATTAGTCACTCCCACTACTTCGTTTCTCTTTTGATGCTCATCCTCATCTTTTCCCTTTGAGGATTAACACTCTAAAGATAGAGGAAATCTATAAAACATTTGTTTAAAGTTTAAGGTACTTAGCTCACTCAGTATAAGCCTTTAAACTCCAATATGGCTTTGTTAATCTTGGGAAAGAACCTCTGGATTGAAGTCTGGTCTGCTGAAATAAACCTAATGGTAGTATTTCACATGGCACAGACTTAGTGTTGAGGTGAAGGGTGCCTATTTTTTACGTGGGAGGAAGTTTTTTGTCTCACTAAATTTGCAGTCAATGGAAACAAGAAGTGGATAGTCCAGTTGCCTCTTATATGTATAATTTTTCTTTTTGCAATCATGACCTGCCAAATTTCAAGAATCCTCCGATTGGTTTATTTGGTGTAATTCGAGAAAGTAATCTCACTGTCTATCAGCTAATGCCCCACTAAAATGTCCTGAAATTAAAACTGCCAAAAATTACCATTTTTACCTCCTCTTTGTGTCAATTATCATTCAATACAATTTTATCCTAAGAAGTACTGTAATAAGATCAACTATCATTTCATATGTATTCAACCTAGTGTATTAATTTTATTACAAGTTATACATAATAGTCCTAGTTATACTGCTTAGTTATGATAGGTTAAGTCAAAGTTATGAAATCAAATTAATATCTAAGTGTTAACTCACCATCCCATGTGTAATTATATCATGTCAATAGAACACGTTAGCATTGAAAATTACAGAAGATATTTTCTTGTTATTTTTATAAATAATAAATTCTCAATGATGAACAAATGTAATCCTATTCCATCCTCCTGCAGAATTTCTCATTTGTGTCCAATCATTTCTTGCGGAGATATCAAGAAAGGTACAACAGATCTGTTACATATCTAAGCTGTATGGTTTTCAGTGATTTGTATTATCATAATTGTAGTTGATTATAACTTATAGAAAGAACAACAAAGCTAATCTATATCTGTAGTACCTATAAGTGGTATGAGCTTCAGTGATTTGGATTACTAGAAGTTGGAATCTCTATTTAAATAAAAAATTCACCACTTGCCTATGTATTTTATTTTGAACATTCTATATCTCCTGGTTTGAATATGCTATAGGATGGTTGGGGTGGTCTAAATATTTTATGTTAGATAATATAATTACATGTAATCTAATATAGCTCAGACTTATCCATATTAATATGTCTGAGATTTCTTATAGCTAGTGCAGTTACATAACCTGAGTTCCCCATAACTATTACTCTTTGACAAGTAGAGATTAACCTGTCAGCGTGTAAATATCAAATATGAATGCAAGCAGTTCAAAATAATTCACAAAATTGAAACTAGACTATTTCTTCAAGAATCTTTGCAAAAAATGGTTGTTTTTATATGAAACAGAGGATGTATGTGATGATCTTAAGAAGCCTTATTGGTACAACTGGGCTTGATGTGATGACTGCAACAAGCTCCGAAGAAATTAGGCTCAAGCCTCAAAATTTTCAAAACATGATATTTGAATTTCACCAAGGTTGGATGTAACCAGCTGAAGTAGACTGGTAATTGAATTGATTTTAGACCTTTGACACAAACAAAATGCTAGAATTAGTGATAATTGAGGACCATATATTAATCCTGTTGTCGATCCTAGAGACAGCCTTAAGTTGTGAAAGACCATTGCCTAGGACATCTTATACTGTAAGGAGCTTAAGATATAGTTCTAGACATTTTAACAACATGAGGCTCTTTACTACTTCAACTTTTACAAAGAGGTGTAATATAAATGGAACCAGAATATTCTCAGAGTCAGTAAAATAATAGGATGCTGCAGAGGCAAGGAGTGAGTCCTTAATATAGATGCATCAGACAGCTTAAAGACAACTTTCTTTAAGGAGGGCTAGGTTCTAAAATGCTTTACAGAGATTTAAAATTGAATGAAGCTTGCTGCGTAGAAAGTAAAGAAAGGATATTAACTACTAATGAGAGGGAATTCCATAAACATATCTGAACATGAGATAGGCTTAAAATGATAAGAATCCATACATGTCAATAGCTTTGAAAGAATAACATCTCACAGCATTTAATATAGAGGAATAATGAGTGAAGTGATAAGTGAGACAGCATACCATGCCTGAGCCATATTTAAAGCGCTTGACCAGCTTAATATATGTATCTATATGATAAATTTATACTAAAAATAGTGAGCCACTCACATTCTAGAACATGATATAAAAGAAGTGGAAGCAGTGAAATGAACAGTAAAACAACATCACATAAGGAAAGGCTACACACTATAAAATGTTAAGACCAGAATCCTCACTTTAAAGTAAAAATCCTTCTTGTTGAGACCCAATGGGCTCTTCACATTTCTATTAAGATTTCAAGAAAAATCACACAACAATTCTTTCACGGCAAAATTCTTTTGAAAATCTGGAACCCTTTTTTCTCTTCAGATCTTCCTGATATAGAGACCTCAGTACATGAGCGAAAAGATATTTTTGGAAAAATATCTTCCTCGCATGCCAGGAATTTGTTAGAGGTCCTTATAAAAATAACCAAAGCTTATGATGAGGGATAAAGGCCTCTCATCATTTACAGCTAGGTACTCGGCCGTTTTGAAGCAAAATATTAAACAACAGTCTGGTAAAAAGGTAAAATGCTGGAGTGGAACATAAATTCCACTTGAAACTTAAAAGTAATTAACTAAAGTAAAAAGTAAAAACGCCACTAGGGTAGAATCATGATTTTACAGTATTTCACTGATGAGAAGGGGTTGAGATAGTCGTTGACACTGGTGTTGGAACATTTGCTGACGAGCTGGCGATCTGGCTGGCGAACTGAGCGCATCTTTGCTGGCTCTCTGCTGAAGGTTCAGGCATCGCGGCGAATCCTTCCACCTTGATATAGGCCTCCATGAGGACGTTGAAACCTGCCTTGGTGGGGAGCTTGTGTTTTATCAGATGAAGGAGAACGAATTCTTGGCAGAAGGATGAAACAATTTTCTCAGCTTTTAACCGAGCGGTTTTATCGGACAAGATGTACGTCCGATGTCTTTCTTCCTGGAGACGTGTTTTATATTTTGTTAACAGACGTAGCATGGAAGGAGTGGTTGGGTCCCAGCAAGATGGAATTCCAGCTGTTGTAATCTCGGCCCAAACTGCATCAAACTGATCCACGTTTGCTGCCACCTGTTGCAGGGCTCTCGAAGCTATAACTCAGGCCGCCTCCTTGTCAATGATTTTCTGGCATTCAAAGGCCTCCATGAACCGACTCGGTATTCCATGCTTCTCCACCTCATCAGATTCCAACTCTTTCAAGAAATAAATATAGCTTCTAGCGTGCTGGGCTCTGCTGGACAAGTTGAGGTCTGCCTCTTGAAATTTCCTGTTGAGATAGAGTACTTATCAGCATGCTGATATAAGAAAAGGTAGAAGACCATCGAAAAAAAGTGGAAGTGACTAGCTTCAGAAAGCTCTCGGAACTGGGTCTAAATCTTAGCAGCCAAGTAACCAAGGATATCCAGAACTACCCCCTTTTGAGACATTAACCACAAGGAATAAACACATGCCATGGAAACTTCCCCCAAACCGCCTACACCTAGAAGACCTGCGATGAGGGCTAGGATGGGCTGCACTTCTTCTTTGAACAAGCCCAATGGGAAAGGCTCTACAAAAGGAAGAGACGTAGCCTAGTTGCTGGTTATAGAGGAAATGAAGTCTTCTTGCTGCTCCCATGGAAATTTAGTGAACTGGGAAGTTAAATCTATTTCATTGAAACTGGTATAGATGGCACTGGTGGGAAATCGGAGGGCTTGCCTGATGATTTCGGGAGAAAGAGAAAAAATATTATCCCCCTGAGCTGACGTAAACGTGCCTCGATGCTCATCGTAGGCATCCCTGAGCCAGCAAATAAAATCGACCACCGGGTAAACTGGGGGGTAATCTAATGATATAAACCTGATACAACCACCCGATATCGATCCCTATTCTGGACATGTCGCCTAAAAATCTCGGGTTTTATACTGCTGATGGGAAAAGGGTATTGGGGATCATAGATTTCAGCTTGCAGGTCAATGAAGGGCTCGAACCCGGGAGGGTTTCTGGTTTCACAGACATGAGCAGTTTCTGGTTCAGTTTTCTTGGGTGTGCCCCTTCCCATGACTAACATACAAAACATTTTAAAAACAAAAGGAAAGTAGAGGGAATATGAGGGACAAAGTACCTGTGCAGTATGAATTTTCTCGGGAAAATGACGCTGACAGTGACTAGGTGGACCTGGCACTAGCTCCCACTTAGTCTATACCGTAGCTGGAAGACCTGTAAATTTTACTGCAGTAAAATAAGGGAGGACCGTTATCTAAGACTGAAAGTTCTGAGGTAAAACGCGGAGAGGTGAAATAAGCGGGGTAAGTGTCGTAAGGACACTGACAGTGGGGCACGCGGCGTATAGGGATTGGGTGTCAGCTGGAAGCAGGTGAACACCACATGCCGGGTTTAATACTGGTACGGGCCTCGGTACCAGCTCACCAAGAAACTTACCTTACCTTTCTGCTGCATAAGCCATCTGGTTCTTGAAAAATATTCTTCGTAAGACTGGTTAAATACACATCATACAGACCTCTAGGGCCCGCTCTTCACTCTGCCACATCACGCTTACCTTGGCTCCGCCCTGCCACATCACGCTTACCTTGGGTCCGCCCCGTGCTATGTCACCATAACTCCACGAGGGAACGGGTCTCGTCCCCCTTCCACTCCTTGACCCCCTCAGAATTTCCCATACGGGGAGTTCCCTCATGTGCATATTATGAAAGCAGCAAGCCCTTTTAATAATATCATTTTGTGTCCTTTACCTTTTTACTTTATACCTTTTCCTTTTTTCTTTATATTTGTACCCTTTCCGAACATATGCTTTGTTTTAAGGCACCTGACTTGTTTTATCATCGTTTCCTTTCAACCATTCTTTTAATGTTTCACCACCCGTCATGCATTTGATATATGACTACTCAAGGGTTGCCTTAAAAATTGACTGATGTTAACTAATGATCAACATTGGCTCCACCTGGGGATGGCATGCTCATCCATGAGCATGTCGAGAACTTCGCAAACCACCTATTTGTCTTTTGTATGGACATCACTCTTCACCTTTTTCATCCTTTTAATTTTCCTCTTCATTATTCATCAGCACACACGCATCATTTAACAAAGATAAAAATAGAAACTAATATACAATATGATACATTAGGCTTTCTCGGCCTGAATCAGAATTGGAGGTAAGGTTTGAGGAATTTACCGTTTACAGGGGCATCAAGCAAATCTCCCTATAAATTTTCCAACCTGAAAGTATTGTTGCCCCCTTGCTCTACAATTTTAAAAGGGTCGAACCAAAGGGGGTCAAATTTACCGTGTTTCCCTTTATCATCCCTTCGAATGTCCCATCTGAGCACTAAATCCCCCACCTCTAACTTCCTGTCCCTAGCATGTTGATCGAAAATATCCTTCATTTTCTCCTGATATTCAATCAGCCTCTAGCTTACCTGATTCTGCGTTTCTTCTAGCTCCACCAGATGGTTGATTCTCCTGGTCACATCATCAGGTTCTTCTTGGCTCTCCTACATGAATCGAGCTACCGGTAATGCTAACTGTACAGGGAAAACTGCTGCCCTCCCATATACTAGTTCATACGGGGACTTCCCGGTTGCTCTCTTGCTGGTAATCCTGTTAGCCCACAGAGCGAATTTCAGCTGGGAGTCCCAATTTTTCTAGTTTTCGTTGATAGCCTTCTTAAGTGCTCTCACCAGCATTTTATTTGAAGACTCTGCCAGGCCATTTCATTGTGGGTAATAGGCTGTAGAGTGACCTAGTGCAATATTATACCGTTGATAGAAGCTGACAAAATTTTCAGATTTAAAGGCCTGTGCATTTTCTGTCACAATCTTGGCAGGGTAGCCAAATCTGGATATGATATTTTCTTCCATGAATTTTATTACCACAGTATCTGTTGCATTCCTCGTGGGTATAGCTTCCACCCACTTTGTGAAATAATCTGTGGCAGTTAGTATCCACTTATGCTGACCACTTGATGGAGGATGTATTTCGCCGATAAAGTCAATTCCCCACTGCTGAAATGGTTCATCTACATGAACATGGATCGTGGGCAGAGGTGCTAGCTTCTGTCTTTCAGCAAATCTTTGGCATTTCTCACAATTTCTGACCTGGGCAAAGATATCTCCAAATATTTTGGGCTAGAAGAATCCAGCCTTCAGGATTTTGTGAGCAGTAGCCCTCCAACTGTAATGGCCCCCACAAATTCCTTCATGAAACTCAGCCATTATACTCTCTACCGCTTCTTCTGTGAGACACAGGAGCAGGATGCCTAAGGGATCTCGCCATTACAGCCGACCGTTTGCAACAACATACTTCTATGACCTCAACCTCAATGTCCTGTATTTAGCTTTGTCACAGCTAGGCGGGCAATTGAGTGTTAGGAGATATTCCACTATCTCCTTATACCAGGGGCTGATGAGGTACTTCATATGTATTTTCTGGGAAGCTATCTCTACTCCCTGTGGTTCTTCTTTCCTCTCAGACTCCTCGTTCGCCATCATGGATAGATTTATACCCAAAGCCTGACAATTTGATTCGGACAATATTTTAGCTAACCCTTGTCCCTTGATTAGTTTGGTAGGGTGGATGTCTAGCTCATACTCCTGTATTTTGGTGATCCATTTCCCTCTTTTTTCCTTCACTATCTCCCTGGTTAAGGATATCCTTAACAACTGCTGTGGGAAAAAAACCAGTGAGATGGGACTACAAGACATACATACGAAAATCTTTGAGGGATTTCACCAGAGCATATGCCTGCTTTTCCAATATGATATATTTCAGCTCAGCATCACGAAGCACCTGACTGAAGAAGGAAATAGGCTACTCATACCCTTCTTCATTTTTCTACAATAGAACTCCTACCAATGTATGAGGTGATGCAAAGGAAAAGATCATAAAAGGTTTGGCATAATCAGGCCCAGCTAGCACAGGGGCTTCAGCAAATGCATTTTTAATCCTGTCAAAGGCCTCTCGTGATTCTTGTGACCACTTTACCTCATTATTATTCTTCAGCATGTCAGTTATATGCCTAACTATCTCAACATAGTTAGGTATGAATCTCCTCAAAAATTTTATTTGGCCTAGGAACACCTGAACTTCCTTTTTATTTCTGGGGAGGGAAATGCCATTTATGACTTCTACTCTCTTAGGGTCTATCTTTACTCCATATTTGTTTACAATATGCCCCAAAATCTTGCCCTCTTCCAGTGCAAAAAAAGAATTATGTGGGTTGAGGGAGAGGCCATACCTTCTGCACTTCTCGAAGGTTTTGCGCAAGTGTTCAATGTGCTCTGCATCATCTTTTGAAAACACAATAATGTTGTCCAAATAT
Organism: Pinus albicaulis; assembly: GCA_034641835.2. NCBI lineage: Eukaryota > Viridiplantae > Streptophyta > Pinopsida > Pinales > Pinaceae > Pinus > Pinus albicaulis. The sequence goes on along the minus strand of CM076575.1, from coordinate 249,371,038 downwards.
ACCACCACAAACATATCTTTCTCTCCAACAAAAGCAATATCCATGGCCCTCTGAAAAGTGGCCCCTGCGTTAATCAACCCAAAAGGCATCCTGGCATACACAAACGTCCCCCATCGAGTGGTAAAGGTAGTCTTCTTTTGATCTTCTGGTAATACATCCACCTGATTGTACCCAGAGAATCCATCCATCATTGACATTCGGGAAGCTCCTATCACTTTCTGCAAGATGTGATCCATCTTGGGCAGTGGATAATTATCCTTTAAGGATGCTCTGTTCAGATTCCTGAAATCAACACATAGCCTTATTTCTCTGTTTTTCTTCCGTACAGAGACTAGGTTTTCTACCCACTCGAAATATCTCAATGGTACAATGATTTTGGCCTTCAACAGTTTCTTAATCTCTTTCTCAATCGAGGGTAGCAGTAGGGGATTTATCTGTCTAAGCTTCTGTTTATGTGGTTTTTCATCTCCCTTCAATGGAATTCTATGCTACATGATGCTGATATCGAAGGTTTTTAGGTCTTGATATGACCATGCAAACACGTCTTTATATGACTGGAATAATTTCTGGTAGAGCTATTTATATTCCCGCGGGACCTTCTTGGACAACTTCACGATTTTAGGGTCAGCCTCAGTGCCAAGATTCATATCTTTTACCAGATTCTTCTCTACAACTTTTTTCGGCTGCAGTGGAACATCATTCTTATTAAACAGCGTTTCTAAGGGCACTAGTCCTCGGGGAATGGCATTTCCTTTCAACTGGAGGAATTTGTGGCCAGCCACCTTTTCTTCCCATTTATCTCCTGAAGTGTTTCCATCCTCCTCTTCTTCACAAGTATCAATCTCCATGTTGGAAAAATCCCCAACTGTTTCCAAAAATCTCTTCACATATTCTTCATCTTCAAACACTTGCCAATGTTTGATATTTTTTGGGATTGATGGCCGATAACGTACCTTGATTTCATATCTCAAGAGAGGATTTTGAGGTGGACGGAAAATACTGGCAGCCACTGCTAGGGAGTCTGCCATCCTATTTTGCTCTCAAGGCATGAACTGGATATTGAATGCCAAGAAGAAGTTCTCCAACAGATCCCAAACTTCGTTCCTATAAACCCTTAGCCTACGATGTTTAGCTTGGAATTGATTCTTCACTTGTCTGACTACCAGTTCTGAATCTCCCAAAACTTTTAGACTTTGTATGTTCATGCTCTTGGCTATCTGTGGCCCCAGTAGAAGTGCTTCATACTCGGCCAAATTATTGGTGGCTTCATACTCCAGCTTGAAAGACAAAGGGACCCATTGGCTTGCAGGAGAAATCAATAATACCCCAGCTCCATTACCTTCCCTGGAGTTTTCCCCATCAAAATGAAGTGTCCAAATTTCTGATTTAGGACTCTCCATTGACTGCTCTGTCTTGATCTGGTAAAATGATGGTTCATGAGCATACTCTTGATCTTCTTCCAGCATTAAACATGAGAAATCTCCCTCCCTGCTATAAACTGGATAATTAACTGAGTCATCTGCCTTGGTAACTATCTTGAAAAATCTAGTTTCCCAGTACAGCCTCCTCTCTTGACCACCAAAAACAGGGATAGTGGCATAGGTCAGGTCCAGCTTGATTGATCCACCAATTTTAGTCCCCCAAGATCCTGAAAGTAGCATGCCAAAGCGAGCTGGAATGTCAGCCACCACTATGTCCATCACTACACTTTTTTCTGGGATATGAGCCAGATTGACCACCAAATCCTTGATCATGCCCAGGCATTTAACTCTCTTGGATTCAAATGAATAAAGGTCCTTGTACGGACGGGTGATTTGTAGTCCTAGTTGTTCCATGACTGAAAGGGAAAAAAGGTTATGAGAGGCTCTCGAGTCTAACATGCAGTTATGCAGCAGCAGGTCATGCATTACTAAATAAAATTAAAAAGGGGAAGTCACAGCATCTAACTCCTTGACATGTGGGCCAAATACAACCATAGGTATTTCTTCTTGAAGTTTCAGACTGTCTAGAATATGTATTACTTCTGGGGGTAGCATGAAGGATGTGACTTGGGACTGATATGTAGGTTGTTTTAACAATTCGGTTAAGGGAACTAGGATTTTTACCTTCTCAAGTTCCTTTTGTAAACTGAAGGCAGAGAAGGACCTATCTACTGACACTTCTTTTAATTCTTTGTCTTTGGAGTCTTTCTTCTGGGGGAGAGGTTTGACTTCTTTTATAATTGGCTTGACATAAGGGAGTGTAGCTCCTTATGAAGATGATGGAATTTGATCAGCAGACTGCAAATATTGGTTAAGAGGCCTCTTACCTTTGTCAGGGTTCCTTTGAGCTGTTGCCTCTTTCTGTACAGGTGCTTCCTCTTGAGGTGCATCCTCCTCCTGATCCTTAGTGTGAGTTCTCTTCCTGGAAGATCTGAGGTCATATCTTCTATTGAACTGATCTTGCATGAAATCGACGAACTACTTGCACTAGTCATCAATCTTAGGATCTTCGGTGTATTCATTAGCTTTCCCTTCTGTGTGTGCATGCACCTCCACTTCATCACTTCCATGTAGGGGGAATTCCACTTCATCGATGTTTGAGAAAGCAAGGTATGCCTCCTCTTGCTCATAAGTGGTGTCTTTGATAGGACCATCTACTTTTCCTTCCAAATATAGAGGATGTGGTACCTGGTCTTGCTGCTCCTTCCTTTCCCTTTACAGTATCTGCAAGGGTGGATTCCTGTATTGAGGATTATAGCCTCTGTTTGGAGCATTTTGGAAACTCTTCGAGGGTGAATTCTTGGACTCCATTTCAAGTTTAACCAACTTACTTGACAGATTCTTGATCATCTTGTTCATCTCCTCAATCTTGTCATTTTTTGAATCTCTATCTTGACTTGAGGTGGATACCTCTTATTTTCCCCTTCTTCTGGTATCCTGTTCAGGTTTTCCCTTGGATTTACCAGTGGAGGAAAATTTTTCCTCAAGCTCCAGTGCATCTATCTGGGCATCATCCAGGGTGGCTGGCTTTCTTTCTCTCAGAGAGAAGCCGAATTCTGAGTCAAAAGCTGCCACGAAAACAATCTTGGTAGCGGTCTGATGAGGCTTCATATCTGCGGGAAGGCTCAGGTACAACTTGTTAAATCTCTTAATAAATTCGGCCACCCTTTCATTATGTATTTTCTTGAGTGTATTAAACTCGATAAGATAATTTCCATGATCTTTCTTCTCTCCCCATTTTCTGAGGAAAGTGTCCTCCATCCCTTCCCAAGTGGTGACAGAACGGTCTCCCAGTGTCTTGAACCATTTTCAGGCTTCACCGTCAAAAGATTGCACAAACATTCTTAGGACTACATCGAGATGTTCCACATTAAAATTTTCTGCGAAAGAGCAGAAGACCTCAAGGTGTTTTTGAGCTTCGATCTCGTTTTCCCCATTGAAACGGGGCAATATCTTTAGATAGTCATGTGGCATATCATTCAGCACTTGAGGTAATGCCAGGGGGGCATATTTATTCAGAAATAAGCCTAGAAATTTTGCCATTGGAGGAGGAGGTGGAGGTAACAGAAGGTTTTGATGTGTAAGAGGAGGGGGAGGTGGAAGTGTGGTGTGAATGACAATGGGAATGTATGAAACAACAGCTTGGGGTGATGATGAAAAAGGTGGAGTATTAACAGCAAATATTTCAGTGACTTCTTTGACTTCTTCAGTCTCTGGAGTGGGATGGAACGAATAACGAGTGGTATCTATTGATTTAGCCTTGTCCTTAATTTGGATGTTTCCTAGAGGAATACTATCTAAGTAATAATCGGTTTCTCCCACAGCAGAGTCAGAGCCTTGGGCTTGAGCTACTTGAGAAGAGGAGGACGGAAATTCTTCTAAAGAAAATTGTGGGATCTCAGTATGGATGAATTGTCTTTCCCTCAAATTTCTTCTATGTAGGATTCTCTCTGGGTTAGACACAGAGGGTGTCTTTGGCTAAGACGTATTTGACCTCAGGTGTGGCTTTCGAGGAGCCAGGACTGCAAATGAATCTACCTAAAAAAGGAATGTGGAGTCGCCAAGGTGAGGGATATACAACTCTCAAATCTCCATGCTCACCTAATTGAAGAGTGAATAAGATTTTGTCGAGGCCCAGGGGTTTTAATTTCTCTCAACTTTGTTCCTCGGCAACGGCACCAAAAATATGTTGTCGATCCTAGAGACAGCCTTAAGTTGTGAAACACCAGTGCCTAGGACATCTTACACAGTAAGGATCTTAAGATATAGTTTGAGGCATTTTAACAACATGAGGCTCTTTACTACTTCAACTTTTACAAAGAGGTGTAATATAAATGGAACCAGAATATTATCAGAGTCAGCAAAATAACAGGATGCTGCAGAGGCAAGGAGTGATTCCTTAATATAGATGCATCAGATAGCTTAAAGACAACTTTCTTTAAGGATGGTTGGGTTCTAAAATGATTTACAGAGATTTAAAACTGAATGAAGCTTGCTGCATAGAAAGTACAGAAAGGATTTTAACTACTAATGAGAGGGAATTCCATAAACATATCTAAACATGAGATGGGCCTAAAATGATAAGAATCCATACATGTCAATAGCTTTAAAAGAATAACATCTCACGGAATTTAATATAGAGGAATAATGAGTGAAGTGATAAGTGAGACAACATACCATGCCTGAGCCATATTTAAAGCGCTTGACCAGCTTAATATAAGTATCAGTATGATAAATGTATACTAAAACTAGCTGTGAGACACTCGCATTCCAGAACATGATATAAAAGAAGTGGAAGCAGCGAAATGAACAGTAAAACAACATCACATAAGGAAAGGTTACACATTATAAAACATTAAGACTAGAATCCTCACTTTAAAGTAAAGCTCCTTCTTGCTGAGATCCGACGAGCTCTTCACATTTCTATTAAGATTTCAACAAAAAGCATACAACAATTCTTTCATAGCAAAATTATTTTGAAAATCTGGAACCCTTTTTTCTCTTCGGATCTTGCTTATATAGAGATCTCACTACATGAGCGAGAAGATATTTTTGGAAAAATATCTTCCTTGCATGCCAGGAATTTGTTAGAGGTCCTTATCAAAATAACCAAAACTTATGATGAGGGATAAAGGCCTCTCATCATTTACAGTTAGGCACTTGGCCGTTTTGAAGCAAAATATTAAACAATAGTCTGGTAAAAAGGTAAAATGCTGGAGTGGAACATAAATTCCACTTGAAACTTAAAAGTAATTAACTAAAGTAAAAATTAAAAAGGTCACTAGGTCTGAATCATGAGTTGACATTATTTCACTGATGAGAAGGGGTTGAGGTAGTCGTTGACACTGGTGGTGGAACATTTGCTGACGAGCTGGCGATCTGGATGGCGAACTGAGTGCATCTTTGCTAGCTGTATACTAAAGGTTCAGGCATCACGGTGAATGCTTCCACCTTGATATAGGAATTTTTGAGGACGTTGAAACCTAGCTCGGTGGAGAGCTTGTGTTTTATCAGATGAAGGAGAGCGAATTCTTGGCGGAGGGATGAAACAATTTTCTCAGCTTTTAACCAAGCGGTTTTATCTGACAAGATGTCTGTCTGGTCTCTTTCTTCCTGGAGACGTGTTTTATATTCTATTAAAGGAAGTAGCATGGAAGGATTGGTTGGGTCCCGGCAATATGGAAGTCCATCTGTTGTAATATCTACCCAAACTACATCGAACCGATCCACGTTTGCTGCCACCTATTGCAGGGCTCTCGAAGCTATAACTCAGGCCGCCTCCTTGTCGATGCTTTTATGGCATTCAAAGGCCTTCATGAACTAACTTGGTATGCCATGCTTCTCCACCTCATCAGATTCCAACTCTTTCAAGAAATAAATATAGCTTTTGGCATGCTGGGCTCTGCTGGACAAGTTGAGGCCTGCCTCCTGAAATTTCCTGTTGAGATAGAGTACTTATCAACATGATGATATAAGAATAGGTAGAAGACCATCGAAAAAAAGTGGAAGTGACCAATTTCCAAAAGCTCTTGGAACTGGGTCTGAATGTTAGCAGCTAAGAAAGCAGGGATATCCAGAACCACCCCCTTTTGAGACATTAACCACAAGAAATAAACACATGCCATGGAAACTTCCCCCAAACTGCCTACACCTAGAAGACCTACGATGAGGGCTAGGATGGGCTACACTTCTTCTTTGAACAGACTCAATGGGAAAGGCTCTACAGAAGGAAGAGACGTAGCCTGGTTGCTGGTTATAGAGGAAATGAAGTCTTCTTGTTGCTTGCATGGCAATTTAGTGAACTGGGAAGTTAAAGATATTTCATTGAAACTGGTATAGATGGCACTGGTGGGAAAGTGGAGGGCTTTCCTGATGATGTCGAGAGAAAGAGAAAAAATATTATTCCCCTAAGCCGAGGTAAACATGTCTCGATGCTCATCGTAGGCATCCCTGAGCCAGCAAATAAAATTGACCACTGGGTAAACTAGGGGGGTAATATGATGATATAAACCTGATACAACCACCCAATATCGATCCCTATTCTTGACATGTCTCCTAAAAAGCTCAGGTTTTATACTGCTGATGGGAAAGGGGTATTGGGGATCACATATTTTGGCTTGGAGGTAAATGAGGGGCTCGAACTCGGGAGGGTTTCTGGTTTCATGGACCTGAGGAGTTTCTGGTTCAGTTTTCTTAGGTGTGCCCCTTCCCCTGACTTACATACAAAATTTTTTAAAAACAAAAGGAAAGCAGATGGAATATGAGGGATGGAGTACCTGTGCAATATGAATTTTCTCGGGAAAATGACGCGGGGGTACTGACAGTGACAGGGTAGACCTGGCACTAGCTCCCACTTAGTTTATACCGTAGCTAAAAGACCTGTAAATTTTACTGTAGTAAAATACAGGAGGACCGTTATCTAAGACTGAAAGTTCTGAGGTAAAAGGCAGAGAGGTGAAACAAGCGGGGTAAGTGTCGTAAGGACACTGATAGTGGAGCACATGGCGTATAGGGATTGGGTGTCAGCTAGAAGCAGGTGAACACCGCGTGCCAAGTTTAATATTGGTATGGGCCTCGGTACCATCTCACCTAGAAACTTACCTTACCTTTCTGCTGAATAAGCCATCCAGTTCTTGAAAAATATTCTTTGTAAGACTGGTTAAATACACAGCATACAGACCTCTAGGGCCCGCGCTTCACTCTGCCACATCACGCTTACCTTGGGTCTGCCCTCCCACATCACGCTTACCTTGGGTCCGCCCTGTGCTACGTCACCATAACTCCGCGGGGGTATGGGTATCGTCCCCCTTCCACTCCTTGACCCCCTCGGAATTTCCCATACGGGGAATTCTCTCACGTGCATATTATGAAAGTGGCAAGCCCTTTTAATAATATCATTTTGCGTCCTTTACCTTTTTTCTTTATAGCTTTGCCTTTTTTCTTTATATTTGTACCATTTCTGAACATATGCTTTTCTTTTAGGCGTGTGACTTGTTTTATCATCATTCCCTTTCAACCATTCTTTTAATGTTTCACTACCCGTCATGCATTTGATATATGACTACTCAAGGGTTGCCTTAAAAATTGACTGATATTAACTAATGATCAACAAATCCTCTGAGAATAATATTTTTGATTACTTTTGTTCAGTGTTAGCCAACTTCTTTCTTCATTTTGATATTTTTCTTATTCCTTTGTTTTTGATGCTCAAAGAAGCACACATTTGGCTTATCAGGCACATATGCACTCTCTCTCTTACACTTTGGAATTTAAATTGATAAGCTGGAACAAGTCCTTAAGAAGCTTGCATATGCTAATGATAGTGTGAGTCCTCATCATGTTTTGATGTCACTGCTCCTTTTTGCAGATCAAGTAGTTCTTTTGGCCTCATCCCTAGGAATATTTTAGTGCCAGGTTGACTCCTTAGGTTGGTTTTTGTGATATTAGACACCTGGTGCTAAAGTTAGTAAAACTAGGGTGATGGTCTTTAATCCCATTAATGAAGCTCTCTCTACTTCTCACTTTTCTTGTAGATAACAACTAATGCATAGCATTTAGGAGTGAAATTTACATGTCTCTCTTATAGTGTCTTGGTGAAAAGGGTATGCTTCACATTCACGTTCGCAATATTTCTAGATTCAATTTTAGGATATATTTTTTGGATGAGTCTCTTTGATGCAGTCATAAAATCCATAATTTTGTATGGTCTGATGAAGTCTTGGTTATATGATTGGAAAGAGTTCACATTATTATGCTTCAGTGCAATTTGCTACATGGAATCTTCCTCTTAGCATGTCATTGTTTAAGTAGAGTTTGGGGGCTAACCACTTTACATTCAATTTATATTTAGGTTTACCCCTTTCTTATATAGATTCCACTAATTGGGTGACCACATCAAGATGTGATAGGTACCCTTTATTTATGTTTTTTTTTCTAATAAGTTCGCTTCTTTCGATTAGTTCAGGCATATACACTGTATGGATATTTCAATTAGTCACTCCCACTACTTCATTTCTCTTTTGATGCTCGTCCTCATCTTTTCCCTTTGAGGATTAACACTCTAAATATAGATGAAATCTATAAAACATTTGTTTAAAGTTTAAGGTAATTAGCTCACTCAGTATAAGCCTTTAAACTCCAATATGGCTTTGTTAATCTTGGGAAAGAACCTCTGGATAGAAGTCTGGTCTGCTAAAATAAACCTAATGGTAGTATTTCACATGGCACAGACTTAGTGTTGAGGTGAAGGGTGCCTATTTTTTACATGGGAGGAGGTTTTCTGTCTCACTAAATTTGCAATCAATGGACACAAGAAGTGGATAGTCCAGTTGCCTCTTATATGTATGGTTTTTCTTTTTACAATCATGACCTGCCAAATTTCAAGAATCCTCCACTTGGTTTCTTTGGTGTAATTCGAGAGAGTAATCTCACTGTCTACCAGCCAATGCCCCACTAAAATGTCCTGAAATTAAAACTGCCAAAAATTACCATTTTTACCTCCTCTTTTTGTCAATTATAATTCAAGACAATGTTATCCTTAGAAGTACTGTAATAAGATCAACTATCATTTCATCTGTATTCAACCTAGTGTATTAATGTTATAACAAGTTATACATAGAAGTCCTAGTTATACTGCTTATTCATGATAGGTTAAGTCAAAGTTACAACATCACATTAATATCTAAGTGTTAACTCACCATCCCATGTGTAATTATATCATGTCAATAGGACATGTTACTATCAATGTCTAGCTGCAACAATCTTAGGATATTCTTATACTAATGCTTTTACTAACCTGAAGTCAACATATCAATGCCTAAAAAACTTGTGAAGTCTAAATGCCAAAGGTCTATCTTACATTGTGGTCTATGCATAATTTCAATGTCAATGGAGGTTGAATGTATCAATGTTAGGACCAATACATCGTGGCAATATGTCAATGTATCAAACTTCGTCAAATATGATATCTGAGTCAAGTATACTCAAATTTCAAGGTCATATCAGTGTAGGGTAGATAGGTTCAATGTCTATGTGTACTAATGTCCACAAATTTGATGCACAAATCAATATTTCAGGGTCACATAAGGTAAGTGTTATGGCACTATGTTTTGGTCCATAATTGCAATGAGAGGTTTTGGCTCATTACTTCTCACATGTTATAGCATTTCTAGAACCTAACGTGGCACACAATCAAATTTATGCCTATCTTTTACGCTTCTTACTATGCTGCTTAAATTAATATAAAATGTGATTAGCACAAATAATATACAATCAACACAATACTACTTAAGGGCAAGAGAAAAGCCTTTAGGTTTGAGTGTGCCTTAAGTACATAACCTAATAAATACCCTTTTTAAATATAAACAACAAAATCATCTCAGTGATAAGTTCTATTAGCAAAAGCATCCCAAAAAGTTCTCCAGCTACCCTGGTAAACCTATTGATAATTGAGCATGCACCCAGAATGGCCAACAAAACCAACAAGAATGCAGTCCACACACATACCCTGTGTATAATCAGCAGAATACTTGTAATTATTTAATGTGAATGCACACTTATTTGCATAAATCTCTATTTTTCTTAATAAAAAAAACTACAGAAATACATCGTACATCGTAAGGATGTTAGCACGGGACTTAGTGAGGAGACTATTTCCAAGCGTTTAGAGAAAATCTTGTACTCCTCAAAAACAAAGTATGCTTCTTAGAGTATGGATATTGAAGTCAAATGCAACATTTTCCAGGTATTTGTAACATCTGTGGGGAGATTATCAAAGAATGAAGTAGGCTTGGACTTTAAAATTTGTTTGTAGATTTATAGGTTTAGTTGGTAGTTTTAAAGTGAAAAATTTTCTCCCTCTTCAAATTCAAAAACAAATGGAAACCCTTGCTTCTGAGAGTATGAAAATGATGGTATAAATTGTTTATATAGGAAGAGTATGAAGAAAGAGATGAGCTGGGCAGTTTAAAGTGTAGCCACAGTTATCACGAGGCCTGCATCAAGCAGTGGTTGCTTCAGAAAAACAAGTGTCTATTCTGCAATATTTCTGTCATTTCATAGCAGGAAAATTCTGGTTTGCTGCATTTTTTTTCTATTTTTGTTAGGAAAATATTAGGATCAGTGTTTTGATGAAGCAACAAGCCCTTCCCTTGATTTTATTTCCTTGGGCTAGTGTTTAAACTTTTAGATAATCTTGTACATGTAAATATCCTTTGTGCAACCTGCATTCTCATGAATATTCCTTTGATAATGTTCTTTTGTTCTTCTGGTAAATTATGCTTATAACATTCCTTGTACAGATATGGCTAGCGTTAACCATATGCAACTTCCCCTTTGTTAGGAGCTTTGTCAAACTATTAACCATATGCAACTTTGTCAAAATGTGGTCCAACACTACCAACTCCCTAATGAACTTGGAATCTTAGGAAATTGTATTGAATATCAATGTGTTTGAAATGGTCATGACATATTGGATTTTCATAGAGCTTGATGTAACTTTGATTCTCACAAGAGACAATATTGGGCTTCAACAACTGATTGGTTGACTCTACAATCAATTTGTAAATCTAGATAGCTTCATAATAAGTATATGAAACTGCCATATACTTTGCTTCAGTGGAATCGAATGCAATCGTTTCTTGCTTATTGTTGATTTGATAAAAATGATTTATAAAATGATAATAATGATGTTTAAAATGAGCATTATGATGGTCTACTTATACACATTGATTGTTCACGAGGTGTAGGGGTATGTTTATAACATCACTTCCCTTGAAAGCTTTGTCTTGAAAGCACAGTAATTAGAATTTTCTTTAGTTAAGCACATTTTTGTGGTGGAATGAATTTTATCAGATACCTATTTATACATTGTAGAGGTTTGAATTTTTTTGTTCTTTGAGCATTGGTGAGGTTTCTTTATATTTTTTTCATCATAATCTAAAGTATTTTGACCTGATTGTTTAACATGAAATCTTTATGCTTATTGGCAATATATTTGAAATACCTGCATGATCAAGAAATTGTTATGGTTAATTAAATTACTAATTAGGTACTACGGAAATAGGATAATGCTAAGAGGGCTTGCCTGGGTGACTCTGGGAGCAACTTGGAGGTGGTCAGACAAAGCTCTTCTAAGTTACAAATCTTAAGAGAAAAAATTGGTGATGTATATGTGGTTGCTCAACCTAGGCTATATGGAAAATCTTGGTAGAGAGTGTTTACCTTTCTGTGTGTTCTCGAAAGTAGGTTGTCTGGTCACAGAATAAGATCACTACATGTAGGTGATGGTTTTGTATTAAGTTCTCAGATTTATCTTCAGAATGGCTAACATAGAGGATTAGGTTTGAATACAGGATATAATTTGATGAATTTGGAGATTTAGAGTTAAAGAAAAAATTTTGGTGATGTTTGGATGGGTGCTAATTTGTGGGGTTTTCCATTTTTATAATTTTCTTTGTTGTGATTTCCACCATGCTACCTAGTTGCTTTCCTATTGCCCTAGAATTTTAACTTTTTCGATGTCTATCTCTCTATTTTTTCTTCCCCATTTGAAATATCATCCTTTTTTGGTAGGTGTTTTCTTCAATATAGTGTCAATATTTTTCCATCACATAACTTCTATGGCATTTGTCTACGCATTGTAAGGCCCATTCATCAGGGTATTTGATGAAATTAAATGATTATCGATGATCACCAACTAATGGTACCTGCAAATATTTACTCTAACAATTCTACATTTTTCCTGTGCCAACAATTATACAACATTTTAACCTCATGAACTAGTCTCCTCTATTCTCTTAGATGATGATATTGAAACTTATTAATGTTGTCAAAGCTTTTACTCTCTAGTCCCATTGGGCTATTTCAGTTATTTGTGGACATTGATCTATTTTCATTTCATTTCTTCAATTTTTATGATTGTTATGTGTTAGCTCTGGCCAGTGAATTCTTTCTTACCTATGCCTTTTATGCATAAGCATTCCAGCCAGCCAGAGTAGCAGGGGAAGTAGGAGCCACTCAGTCTAGCCAAAGCCTAGTAGGGGCAATAAGAGCCACGCAGGGCTGACGCAGGCCCTAATCTGAAATTGTGAGAAAAAAGTATTTCTTATAGAGAGATTGACAGTAGGGGGCTTTTACTAGTTATTTCACCTTTACTAAAAAGGATGAAACCAGAAGCTTCTGCCCCACAAACTGGCTATGCCTAAAGAAACAAAATGTAAACACTGAAATAGATCTGATCAATGAAATTATTTGTTTATGTGCAAATTATTCATTAATCGAAATTTTATGTGTGAATAAGCAAGTTCAAGTATTCTGCAAATGAAGTAATGTGGTTTAAAGTGAAACTAATGAGTTATGATCACTGTATAAGCCTGATTGGGAAAAGTGTACTTATGAAAAGTTATTGTTTAATATAGCAGAATCTAAAATATAACAGCAAAAATGCACAGCATAACAGTAAGCATTTGTTTAAGCAGTTCACCCCTCTCTTGGGCTACCTCTGCTGGGTCCAAAAGCCTCTAATTAGGCTTTTCCCTCTTTCATTAATGCTCAAATTATGAATTAAACTTTGTAGAAAGCCTCCAAAGGAAAAATTAGATGCATATTCAGAAACATAAGACTGAAATCAGTATAACTCGACTATTCATTCACCTCCAATGGATGAGTATAGTCCAACACAGCTGATATTTCATTAGCCCCTAGTGGCTCCACAACCAAAATCACTGGTAAAATCATTGATAGAGCACCCTAATGGCTCTGCAACCTGTCCCAACAGCTCCAGAATGCTTCAATACCCAAAAATCAAAAAACAATTCGTCCCAAACGGACTTTCCTAGCCAAATTTATGGCTAACTGAAATTTTTGCCCAATTAGGGCCTGAAAAGCTCCACTAAATGTGGAGCACTGCTAGATAGCCTGATTAATCTGGAGACAGGCGCTGAATTTGGGCAGACTACCAAAAGTGCCGCTAAAAGGAGGGGCTGAAGAGTAGGGCCATGGGGGTCCATAGGACCACACCCATCGGCCATATTGTTATGAACTTAGAGTTAAATGCGGGATGGATAAGGTTTAAAAAACCGCATTTTTGATAACTCCGCTCCAAGCACTATCTCCACGGAACCACGACCCAAACGAAATTTAACCATTTAAATATGTTTTTGCGCCAATGGTTTTCAAGAACTATTGTGTGGCCCAATGGCCGGTCCATTGCGTTTGTGTCTGCCTGTCCCAGTTTCAAATCCTGCCCGCGACCAAACAAAATTTTTGCAACGCCATTCCGTTCAACCTTGGGGCCATGTGGCAGCCTCCGGGCTCGCCACGTGGCGCCCTTTCATTGGATTCCTGTGGAATATTCTGTAGAATATTCTATGGAATATTCCACGAAATATTCCCAGAATATTCTGTGGAATATTCTTTTTTTAATAAAAATATTTTTTTTATAAAGTCAAATTTGGCCATCCTTTTACTGAAATTGACAAACTTCAAAGCTGAATCTCTTCCTCATACGGCGTCGGTTTTCAGTTCCGTTCATGTCTATAGGATCATTTTTCTGAGCTCTTTCCAGTCGATCTAATTCAGACCAATTCTGAGCAACTTCATTTTTGAGCATTTTTCTACAAGAGACTTGATCTCCTGGTCATACCTCCCAAATGGGAAGCTTTTAGACCCCAAAATCTCTCTGATTACTGAAACTGATGATGTGAAGACTGATTCTCCACTCTTCCACCCTTCAATAATTGAAATATACCCGATTTCATCAAATGAAGCTTTTGAGAAAATGATAATCTGTCTCTGGAATCAACTGATCGACCATTGCTAAGATTGACGGAGTCATGATGCAAATGATTAAAATTTGTAGAAAAACAATTGTAATCTGCAGAAAAAAAAACTTTTTCTACACTGATCAAACTTCCTAGAAGACTTAAAATAACTTTCACCTTGCAAACTGTTCCCATGGCGAATTCTACCATTCTGAAACCAACTTTTTCCCATGCTGAATGGTGTGTCCTCCTTGCTTGCACTGCTTTTCTTTGACACTTCATTCTCTGCATTGGCTGACCCAAAAGGTAATTTTTGCAACATAACATCATCTTATTTCAAAAACAAACTGTTATCAAACTGAGACAAATCATTAGCAACATCATAAAAAGGTGAATGCTCAAAATCTGGTCGTTTAAACATTAACAAAGTTAGACTTTGACTTGCATTAACCAGTCTTTTCAACTAAATTTCATGGAGTAAAGAAGATTACAACTTCTTCTTGTGAGCTCTCACAATGTACTCTTTACCATCTTTGAACAATTGATACTTGTTTTCATGGCGATGAAAGATAGCCTTCCTGTCAAATAAATAAGAACTTCCCAAAACAATACCTGAGATATCAAGCGGCACCACATCAAGTTCCACTGTGTCAATAAAATGTGCAGTTATTGCAAAGTGCAATATGCACTTCCTTGAGACTTGCAAATTGGCATCCTTGCATATCCATCTAAGTGGATAAGGCTTCGGATGTGGAATGGTCTCAAGTTTCAAATGCTTGAACAAGTCTTCAGATATAATATTCGCTTGTGACCCACTATCAAATAGTGTGTCAATTTTGGTATGTTTTGAAATTACCCTCACATGGAAGAGCTCTATCCTCCTCTTTTATTCATGAGTGCATTTGTGACAATTCAAAGAGCTAGAACTAGGAGTTGTGTCTTGCACCAATTCTTTCCCCTTAATGTTCTTTAAAACCATGGCGATGCTTTTTGTCTCATCTCCTGAGTCTGACCCTAAGTCTTGCTCAAATGTTGCTATAGTTTTCTCCTTTTCTTTGGTCTTGTTTTTATTCTTGTATTTTTCTAGTTTCAGTTCAGGATGAAGCTTCCAACAATGATCTTCATCATGACTTGTCTTCGAACAATTCTTGCAAAAGAACTTTCCTTTTTCTTTTCTTGAATTTGCAACTCTCTTCTTTCCTTCGTTTTTGAAATTACTATCCTCATCAAAAATATTCTTTCCTCTAGCTTATAAATGTGTATCCTGCACACAGACTTCATCTAAGCTAGTAGGATTGAACATTAGAATAGTATGTTGAAGGTAATTGTGCAAACCTCCTACATATTTCAACAAGGTGTCTTGACTTTGTAAGTCTACTCCAAGTAGAAGTGCTCTCCTTCTAAACTCTTGGGTATAATCTTGCACATTTTGACCCTTAAGTTGCCTAAATTTTTTCCAGTTCATGATTGCTTTCTGAATATGAGCAAGAGGATAAAACTATTTCTTAATAGCAGTAATAAACTCATTCCAAGTTAGAGTTATCTTACCATGCTTTTTAATTTCCTCTCTGGTTTTGGCTTCCCGCCAAACTAAAGCTGCTCCATCCATTCTCAAAGAGGCTAATTGGATTTTTGTGTCATCATCATGCAAATTTTGAATTCTTAGATAGACTTCCAGCTATCTAATCTAGTTATCCAATTTTTTTTCATTCACATCACCATTAAACATCGACAACTCAAACTTCACATCAAGCTTTAACAAAGGATTTTTAAGAGATGTTTTTTTTTTGTGTCACTGGTTAACAGAAGTAAAAGAGGATGATTTGGAGGAAGAGGATGACGATGGAGATGATGGATCACCATTTCCTCCATTCCCTTTCTTAGACTCATCTTTGTCTTTCTTCCCTCCTGAAGAATCTCCTTCTTCTTTTTTGTTTCTAGACCCTTCTCCAACAATCCTATCATTTCTCTCCTAGTATAGGATCCTAACCATCTCAGTCATGTCCAAGAAAGCTTTTCTAAAGACTCTTTCTTCTTCCTTGGGATCCATTTCCTCATGTACTTCTCCTTCTCTGGAAGACATGTTTGTGGCCGATTCTAAGGCTAATGAGGATGAAATGGAAGGTGGATATAATGGCACTCTAGCCCTCCTTGGTTGAGGATTAACTTGTTCTCTAACCGATTGACCTTCCCCTCTTTTCAATTTCAGCCTAGTAAGCATCAAATTTTGCAGAATAACACAATCTTCTTGCTCAAATTTCACAAAATCTTAAGCAAAACCTAGAGCACTGATACCAATCTGATCTGAAATTGTGAGAAAAAAGTATTTCTTATACAGAGATTGATAGTAGGGGGCTTTTACTGGTTATTTCACCTTTACTATAAAGGATGAAACCAGAAGTTTCTAGCCCGCAAACTAGCTCTGCCTAAAGAAAGAAAATGTAAACATTGAAATAGATCCAATCAATGAAATTATTTGTTTATGTGCAAAGTATTCATTAATCAAAATTTTATGGGTGAATAAGCAAGTTCAAGTATTCTGCAAATGAAGTAATGTGGTTTGAAGTGAAACTAATGAGTTATGATCATTGTATAAGCCTGATTGGGAAAAGTGTACATATGAAAAGTTACTCTCTAATATAGCAAAATCTTAAATATAACAGCAAAAATGCACAGCATAATAGTAAGAATTTGTTTAAGCAGTTCACCCCTCTCTTAGGCTACCTCTGCTGGGTCCAAAAGCCTCTAATTAGGCTTTTCTCTCTTTCATTAATGCTCAAATTATGAATTACACTATGTAGAAAGCCTCAAAAGGAAAAATTAGCTGCATATTCAGAAACATAAGACTAAAATCAGTATAAATCGACTATTCATTCACCTCCAATGGATGAGTATAGTCCAACACAGCTGATCTTTCATTAGGCCCTAGTGGCTCCACAACCAAAATCGCTGGTAAAATCACTGATAGAGTACCCTGATGGCTCTACAACCTATCCCAACAGCTCCAAAATGCTTCAATATCCCAAAATCAAAAAAAAAAATGTCCCAAATGGACTTTCCTAGCCAAATTTATGGCTAACTGAAGTTTTTGCCCAGTTAGGGCTTGAAAAGCTCCACTAAATGTGGAGCACTGCCAGATAGCCCGACTAATTTGGCGACAAGCGCTAAATTTGGGCAGACCGCAAAAAGTGCCGCCGAAAGGAGGGGCTGAAGAGTAGGTCCATGGGGGTCCATAGGACCGCACCCTTCGGCCATATTGTTATGAACTTAGAGTTAAATGCGGGATGGATAAGGTTTAAAAAACCGCATTTTTAATAACTCCGCTCCAAGCGCTATCTCCACGGAACCACGACCCAAATGAAATTTAACCGTTTAAATATGTTTTCACGCAAATGGTTTTCAATAACTATTGTGTGGCCCATTGGCCGGTCTGTTGTGTTTGTGTCCACCCGACCCGGTTTCAAATCCTGCCCGCGACCAAACAAAATTTTTGCAACGCCATTCCGTTCAACCTTGGGGCCATGTGGCGGCCTCCGGGCTGGCCACGTGGCGCCCTTTCATTGGCTGCCTGTGGAATATTCCATAGAATATTTTGTGGAATATTCCACAGAATATTCCCAAAATATTCTGTGGAATATTATTTTTTTAATAAAAGTATTTTTTTTATAAAGTAAAATTTGGCCATCCTTTTACTGAAATTGGAAAACTTCCAAGCTGAATATATTCCTCATACGACGTCGGTTTTCAGTGTTGTTCACATCTATAGGATCATTTTTCCGAGCTCTTTCCAGTCGATCTTATTCAGACCAATTCTGAGCAACTTCATTTTTGAGAATTTTTCTACAAGAGACTTGATCTCCTGATCAGGCCCAGTCAGGCCAACATAGGGGCAGTGTAAGCCCTTCAGGTGTGACATAGGCCCTTACTGAGTAGCGCAGAGGTCGACATAGGCCAGTCGGGCTGATGTAGAGGGATTCATAGCAGCGTATTACTACCATTTTTATTTCTCTGTTGGGTGAACCAGTTTTGGTGCCCTGGATTGTTGTACTTAGATTCTACATAATAATGAAAACCCTCTAGAGCTAGTTGCACCAGTTTTCCCGCATTGGGTTTTTTCTAGGGACAGTTGTCCAGAAAATCCATGTGTCACTTTGTCTACGATCATGTTATTCAATATTTGATCTGTATGTGTAGGTTTCTAGTTGTATTTACTATTTAATTAGCTAATTTATTAAATATTTTGGAAATTAACTTGTAACTTAATTCAAGTAGGAGAATTAAATCAAGATACTGCAGTAGGGTTTCTTAGATTAATAAATTTTCACATTCCTTAGGTCTAACCCCATTAGGTCACCTAGTGCAACAATTTCCTAGGAATCTAGCTAGAGGAAAACTTCTATCTCCTAGAGGCGGCTGCGTTGTTGGGTGCCCTCACTCTCCTCAAAACTTGGGCCAATTCAGATAGTGGAATCTCCAGATACCTCAAGCCCTAGCTCTAGGATCAAGTTTTTCCTAGGTGGTCCCAAGGATAGAACCTAGTAGTATCAATTTTACCTATCAAAGTAAAAATTCTTGTATGATCCTTTCCCCTCACCTTTTCCAGGATATGAACATCATTGGTTGCTAAATTCCATCCCCAAACTTGGGTTGGGTCCACTTGGCCCCGTGTGGTCCCATTTTGTGTGAAAGGCCTTTCATCAAGGACCATTTGGGAATCCAAGTTCCTAAAGGATTTTAGGGATTGATAACATCCCTCATAATTATTTTTCTTCTCCCTCAACCCTTCAATCCCACTCCTCTCTCCCTAGAAGATAAATTCACTTGCTTAGAAGGAAAGCAAGTCCCACTCTTTATTTTATCTTAGGGAAAGGGTTTCGAGGGTCACTTCTCACCTATTTATTGACCTATACTCTAAAAGTGACTTCCTAAACTACCGAGACTCCACCCATCAGTGAAATTCTATGAAGAGCATGGATCCTTAGTTGTGGTGATAATGGGTTAAGCCTCCATCGTTTCCCTTGTCCTAGCAGTTGGCCTCTTAGGAACCCATTTTAGGTCCAGTACTAGTTTGAGTGGTAACAAGTTGTTCAAAATTCCATTTGTGAAAAACTCTTTGGTATGCCCACTTTTTCCATATTACAGCTCCAAGATGAGAAGTCCAGGGCTATGGAGGCTACCCTTCTTCTCTCTGAATCAATCCTCTACAATATAGTGAACTAGGGCTAGTTGGTTTGCCCACCTGACTGTTACTTTAGTCCTTCAAAGTCTACACATCCTTAGGCCATATACACCTACCCTTCTACCAATTTTGTTATCCTTCACCAGAACCAGGGTCAGGGCCCTTCTTTGGAAGTAACCTAACAACCCTCCAACTATACTTGGACTACCATCAATTTTCCCAACGACAGTCAATTATTTTTACTGATCTAAGGCCCAAAATATTGTCTTGATCTAGGGCTCTTCAAATCTGCCACCTAACAAGGGCTTGAGTCCTCTCAATATCACTGTTCTTGTGTATTGACAATTTTATCTTTGTTTTCAAATCTATGAACAAATATGAACTACTCCTCTTATCATACTTATAACAATCTGTAGATGACTGAACTAGGGTCACAAATCAACCACTAACAGTCCATTTACTAATTTTTTATAGGATTATTTAGATATTTGTCTAAAAATATATGGAAATTCCACCAAAATCAACTACTCTACATGTCAATCCATTCTTCATATGGCACATTTCTTCTACATGTCAATCCATTCTTCATATGGCACATTTCTTCCACATGCTCAATATTCTGCTCAGGTTCCACCCTCCTTTGGATCTTTTGTCTCCACACATACTGAATCTGCAAACCATCTTCCAGATCTGTGGTCTTTATTGCAGAAATAAACCTCACTCTAAGGGTCACAACCCATCTTCTTCTATGCAAAATTTTCACAGTCTTAAGGGCATAAATTATGAACTAAACATGCTAGGAAACTGTCCTAACTAGGGCATTATACTTATGTACTTCTAATTTTTGTATAAAAAACCCTATTCACACATAGAAAAAACATGACTCTTGCCTCCATAAGGGACTCAACCTAGCTCATATGGATCCATAGATTCTGGTCATTTCTTTGACTGAATCTTGACATGAACATCAGATCTCAATGTCGACCCTCAAACTAGGGTTAAATCAGTCAATATTACGCCTGCGTCGACTTCTGTTATGGCTCTAAATTAAGATACAAGCCCTCCTCCATTTATGTTGGTATTTATCACAGACCTTGAGGCCTACTAACCACCACAAGGCAAGATGGTATCAACCCTCTCTTCTATTTCATGTAGAAAATCTAACCAATGGGATTCAATCTGATCTTGTAATGTACTAAAACAAGATACTGAATCCTTCCTACAATTTGTGGAAACAACACACGATCACACAATCACGTATAAGTAAGAGAAACAAGTTATCAATCGCACAACACAAGATATATCTGGGGAAGAAACTGCTCAAAACCCTCTATCTCTATTTTGTATTAAGTCAAGGAATCATGAAACAATACAATGCTTTTAATCTCTCTTGAGATTCTCCAACACTCTGCCAATTGTCTCCTACTGATCTAGGAAAAATCAGTCTAATACTTAGCCAATTCTCAGCTTGCCATGCTCACACAATTCCTATGGAATTATCTCCATATTAATTAGGAAAATCAACCTTCCGTTATTGTGCAATCCATCATGGCATCCCAATGACTTTATAATTGCACATGGTAAATTTTCTATAAATACAATTGATAGTTATGTTCCTCAGAACTATGTTACAATAAGGATGAAGGGTTTTTTTATTATATAAAAATAAGATAAAACCCTAAAAAACTAAAACCCTAACCCGAGGAGATGTAACACGAAGAGTTTATGGGCCCCATTGGGGTTAGTTTGGCAGCCAACTTTCCGGGGTCGTAGCTTGGTCATATGATCTTCGTTTGATGCACATGATACCTCGTTAGAAAGATCTCTCTGAGGACTACAACCACTAATGCGATTTCTAAGAAATTTTTGAACCTTTCTTGCCCAAAAAACGTCGTTTGGTGCCTCAAAATTTCTCCAGAAGTTCAGGACCCAAAAAACTGACAAAAATAGTAAATTGTGCTATAATTAAGGAAATTGAAAAACTGAAAGAGACAATGGTGAGGGCCCAAGTGGAATAGGAGGGTGGCCACCAATATCCACCTTGATCACATTAAATCGAATTTCTTGAGCTAACTCAATCATCATGACTTACTTAACTGACACAAGTTGTTATAAGATGAAATTACAATTTATTGCCCAATTTATTTAACGGAAAAATAAATTAGATGCCTTACATTCCTCACTCCTGGTACATCAAAATTCCTCACCAGTGTGGGTGCATTTTTTTTTTCCTTTCTAGTTTCCAATTTCACTGTTTCTTGTTGCAAAATTCCACACTCCCTCTCAACAAGAAAGGAATTCAATCTATCCCCATCTGGTACCTTTGGAATGTTCTGCATGCTACACTTCTCTAGTGTTGTTTGCACCTGCAAATCCTGAAACTGAATAGCCTCCGAACAACTTACTCAGTATAATGTATTTGTCATCAAAATCTTCTGACTGCTGCTAGCTACTGCACCTGTCTAGTACTGGATTCTCTGCGCTGCTGGTGACATCTGCATCCATGCCATTTGAAATATTGCTAACTCTAATTTTTGATCCAGTATTTGACATCTGTGACTCTTATTTCTGTCTTGCTAACATATGACTACATCAATCTAACTGATCCTTCCTACTACTATTGTACTGTGGGCTCCTCGTAGCCAAGTTCGATCCATGAGACACGCCATCTCAATGGACCTTGCCCAAATTTCTTATCTTGGGATTATTACTACACATCACCCCACCAGCTTACACCTCGAGGTATGGCTGCTCCCTCTTCCCATCTAGCTCGAAATTTCCCCCTCATGGAGGTCTCTGCTTGAGTGGGCGCTTCCACTCAGTCTCCTCTCTGCTTCTCCAATTGTGGTAGCTACTCCACAACCTTCTGAGACTGCTTCTCATGAGGATGCATGTTGAGAGGTAATTTATGATCCCTTTAAACCACTAAGTCTCTAACTTCTGCCTTTTTCCTCAAAGATTTGCATGCATATTGTACCTTAATTACATATAGGTTCTTGACTCGCACACAGTGTAATTGTCCCGACGTTACAAAAACTTTCTAAAAAAGAGTTGATTTTAAATCGATGATATGTCCCTCATCCGAGCTCCGATTTGACCGATTTGTTTTTTCCATTTGGGTATATTTTTGCAAGGAATCCAAATATTCTATTTTTATTTTTTTATTTTACACCCAAATATTCAAATATTCTCTGCAAACTTGCTGCCCAAAAAATTTCTGCTCTGATACCATGTTTAAAATCTAACCAACGAGATTCTATCTAATCTTGTAATCTACTAAAACAAGATATTGAATCTTTCCTACAATTTGAGGAAACAAAAAACGATCACGCAATCACATATAAGTAAAATAAATAAATTATCAATCGCACAACAACATGATGTATCTGGTGAAAGGAACTACTCAAAAACTCTATATCTCTATTGTGTATTAAGTCAAGGAAACATGAAACAATACATTAATGCTTAATCTCATGAGATTCTCCAACACTCTATTAATTGTCTCCCGTTGATCTAGGCAAACTTGGTCTAGTACTTATACAATTCTCATCCTTACTTCATCCTGCCTTGCTCATGCAATTCCTAGGGAATTAAATCCTTATTAATTAGGAAAATCAGTCTTCCTTGATTGCGCAATCCATCATGGAATCCTAATGACTTTATAATTTCACATGGGAAATTTTCTCTGAATACAACTGATAGTTATGTTCCCTTTAACCTGTGTCTCAACTGGGTATTCCTCGAAACTGAGATGCATGCAACTATTAATAGCGAATTATCAATTATATGATTGATCACTCATTGTGAATTAAATCTAATTTAATTCACTGGACCACTCACTAGCTCATCACTCAGTTAGAACCAGTTAAACTAATTTTAACGCATTTAATTGAGTTAATTACACTTACACCCCACTAATGCATCAACTTCAATTGGACCCCAAAAATATTAGAATCCCTCTAGATGCCTCATCTTAGACCCTCAAGTACTTGAATTTCTTGAGCTAACTCGGTCATCATGACTTAATTAACTAACACAAAATGTTATGAGATGAAATTACAATTTATTGTTCAATTTATTTAAGGGAAAAATAAATTAGATGCCCCACATTCCTCACTCCTGGTGCATTAAAATTCCTCACCAGTGTGGGTGCTTTTTTTTGTCCTTTCTTGTTTCCAATCACACTGTTTCTTGTTGAAAATTTCAACATTTCAAAATTTGATGCGGCCTTCACACAAAGACACCATTGAAATCAAATGCCCAGATTCTCATGAGAAACCTCTCTTAAGCTCGATATGCCAGAAGAGAACCAACAATATGCCATCCTACTTCCTAGTGAAAACTGACCCTTAAGGTATGCAACATTCTTCTGAACCCTCATATGATGATCTTCCTCTTGGAGGATGATCATGACCTCCCTTTAGCAACCCTTACTCACCCTCATACTCGACCTACTTTATGACTACATCTCTCTTCACCCCCTTGATGTGCCAGATAGTGGGAATACATGTCAAACATGCTAATATGTGCGAAGTGATAAGGAATGCCAAGATGTGCAAGGGTGTGCCAATGCGTGTCAGGGACTTTCTAGACAAAAAAAGGGAGAAAAAATTTAAACTAAAAGGAAATGAACACATAAGAGGGTTAATAAGTCATGAATTTACCTTTTCCAAGAGGGGCATGCTAGGCACACCAACACTAGGTAGCAATAGGTGCCAAGTGCAAAGTCTTAGTGCATTCTAAGTGCCAAGTATTCCTTTGTTGATTCTCATCTACTTTTCAACAATTGTTAATCACAAATAAATTTAATATTAAACCATGCCAAATCATACCAAGGCATCTCAACATATTCCATACATGCTAAGAATTTCCAAGCACCAACACGTGCCAAGCGCCAATATGTGTCAGGGACTAGTGTTATGCATGTTATGAAGTGGAAGGGAATGTTGAAGAGTGCTAAGGTGTGCTAGAGAGTGATAATGAATGTTCACGAGTGTTAAGGATTACTAGGAAAAAACATTAAGGGAGCACTAGGTAAAAATTCATGGAAGTTAATGAATATGTGGAACGTGTGCCAGAGACTAGTGTTAACGAGTGTTAGTTGTCATGCCAAGGAGGGACTGACAAGGTATGCTAAGAATTGGTAAGCCATGCTAGGGAATATCAAGGCATGTCAAGAATTCCAAAAGTGTGCTTGGGAGTTCTATGTTGTGCTAACTATATCATGTGCGAATTAATAGTGCCAAGATATGCCAATACATGTTAGGTGCTAAGGATGTGGTGCAGGGTGCCAAGGTATGTCAATATGTGTCAAGGCAACAAAAGGAAGAACCAATAAGAGGGTTAACAAGTTAGGACTTTATATTTTTGAAAAGGGGCATGCTAGGCACACTAATAATAGGTCCCAATACATGCCAAGTGGCATTGTGTGCCAAGTGCTAATGTATGTCAATGCATTCAACCAAGGTGTTCCAAGGCATGCCAGGGACTATATGCAACATGCCAACACATGTTACGAGAGTTCAATGTTGCGCTAGCACATGCCACCATGTGCTTGGGCATTAGTATCATCACAAGATGTTCTAGGTACAAAGATGTTCCAATACATGTGGGGTGCTAAGAAATGTTAGTGTGTGCCAAAGCATTAATTTAAGGCGTGCTGAGATTGGTGAAGATCATTAGGTCTTTCTCATTAATATAATTGTCAAAGCTTGATTATGTATTAAATAATATATTTACTACACACAATAGTGGAACTTTATCTAAAGGGAATTTGTTGGATAATAAACTTAATATATATGAATCATGTGTTGACTCATAGGAAATCTCTATTCGACTAGTTATTACTTGAGGGAAATTATACACACTAATTACTTCTCAAAAATTGACTGACCCTAACCACTATCGCCTTGGAAATATTATAAAAAATACTCCACAATAATGGTATTAAATCATTAACTTTTGACAAAAAATATATTAACAGGCACATAGTGTCATAAAAAATTCATTGGAATGATCAATGATGACAGGCATTTTTTGACCGTCACCAAAAGTAACAAAAAGAGCATTGGTGAGGGTCATTAAAAGTTCGTCACTAGAATTGTCACCAAAGAGAGAATTAGTGATGGGCCTTTAATGACCCTCACCAAAAGTTTCATTGAAAATGCCTTTGGTGACAGACCATAAAGGACCATCACTATATACACTTAAAATGACGGTTTTTTAATTATCAATGATGACGGACATTTTTTGACCAGTCACCAAAAGTAACAAAAAGAGCATTGGTGAGGGTCATTAAAAGTTCGTCACTAGAAGTTTCACCAAAGAGAGAATTAGTGATGGGCCTTTAACAACCCTCACCAAAAGTGTCATTGAAAATGTCTTTGGTGATGGACCATAAAGGACCATCACTATATACAGTTACAGTGACGGTTTTTTAAGGACCGTCGCCATATGTGACATTGGTGACGGACCTGAAAGGACCGTCACAAGCATGACCCTCACCAATGTGTTTTTTTCTTGTAGTGATAGGGTAGAGACACCCAACACTACAATGGCAATGAAGCCATAGAGAAGATGAAGCCAAATATTCCTTGGACATCTAAAATAACATCATGGTTTCTTGTTAATCCAAATTCACTAAAAATGAAATCACTTTTCATTTTCTCTATTGAATAGAATTTTGGGGTTATATTTCAATATTTTTTTCACCTATCTCACGAATTTCTCACGCAAAACATTTTTTTTGGAACGGGTACAGTTATAGAAAACCTTTACTAGACAAGAGAGACTGGCTTAACCATGTCTCTTTCTTGTAAAACCTAATTGCTTGCATTGATTAATGATTCGAAATATATATATATATATATATATATATATATATATATGTATGTGTGTGTGTGTGTGTGTGTGCACGCACGCGCACGTGCGCATGTGTGTGTGTTATATTCTATGGTGAATTTAAGGTGCAAAACAGTCATAGTTAACCAACTCTTATTTCCAGAAATCCTATTATATCCTATTTTTATTACAGAAAATGACTACGTGTAATATTTAAGGATAATAATAATCTCTGCTTAAAAGTTAAGGCTTTTTCCCTTGAGGCCTATACCTTTTCACAATTTTAGCCTATACTTTTTAAAATTTGAACATTATGTCTTTTTGCATCTAATATACCTTTTTAAAATTTGAACATTTTCTCTTTTAGTATATGATATGTTTTATGGAAAAAATTTTCATTTTGTGATTGTAAAAATAATTCTTCTATTTAAATTAAAACAAATCAAAAATTTGCAAGTCTTTTCAAATTTCTACATAATTTGAACATTATTTCTTCTTATTATTCAAGATAAAATTAGAGACGAAGTTAAAAATAAATTAACAATCCCCAAAACTATATTCACGTAGCACCGAGAGGACTTAGGTGGGACAACAATGATATTATGAGAATTATACTATATGCAAGCCATTGGAAATTGCACATAAAAGAGTAAGATAATAAACTATACAAAGAAAAGAGGAAGTGAAGGTGGTTTGTTTCATATGTTCTATACAATTTCATTATCAAAGACTCAAAGAAAATACCCAAAGGCTCCTTTCATTACTAGTCATCTAGCAGCACTTACAATTATTACTATTGTCCAAGAGAAATAACATTTATTACAGTCATTGAGGGATGTGAATCAATTTTTAAAATTATAAGTGACCATGTCTTCTCTTCCCATATTTTCTTTTCAAGCCTTCTTTTAGTATATTTTTTCTTCTTTCTTTATAAGAAGTTGAATACTTACCAAAATAATGATACCTTATTGAAATGAAGTTACCACTATGAAAATTTTGGTTAAGGGATAATCAAAAAGAGATTGAATGGAATTAGAGGGCCCCAAATTTTTCCAGGCAGTATGAACACTCAGATAATGTGCCTATAGAAGGAATAGAGAAGAGTAGTGATTGTAAAAGTAAGAAATATCATAGAGCCAAGTATGTCTATATTTTTAAGGAAAAATCATATAGATATTTGAGAAAAATGGTGAAGGACAAAGAGAAGGGAGAAAAAAAAAAAAAAAATTAGACCGTTGAATAAAGGAGAGAGCAATAAGTACAAAATAAAATATTTAGTAAGCCTTAAAATTGTTGTTGAGATGCAACCACAATGTCATAGATTTATAATTAGTAAAGTGGAGGTATTGAGAACTTAATTACCTTTGAGTATTTGTTTGTGGAAAGTGTCAATGGAAAGATTGCATAATTATGAACAATAATAAAATTACAACTCAAAACCTATTAAACCATTCTCACTCTAAAATTATCCTTTTTCTTTACGTTTTAATTAATTTTTAGAGTTAGCTTAATGAAATTTTTTTGATGTCTCATTTTTAAATTATTTATAATTTTAACAGTTTAATTTTCATTCCTTTGAGCAGTCTTTCTAAGTGAATTTCACATTCTATAGCACTCCCGTTTATGTTTTGCCTCTATTGTGATTGAATTTGAGATATATAAGTTATTTAGGTTCCTTTTGTTTTAAGCATTTGGTATTATATTAGATGTATCCTATTGGAAAATTTCATCTTTTATAGTTAAGGTTGTCAAGTAGGAGTGATAGGGAAAATTGTTCTCTATAGTATCTCGAAGATACTCTGTTAAGTTGAAGGTGGGTTTGGAAAATGCGCATGAAAGTTCAAAAACATATGTAAAATTTGAGCTAAGTAGGGTTGCAATTTAAAAAATAATTTTCACTTTGAAAAGCATTTCACATAAAGAATTTGAAACATGGTTGGTATTGGTTTGGACATTATCAATTGGAATCCTAGGCTAGCCTATGACGACATCTTATTCTTGAAACATTATCTATAATTTACAAACTACATGAAAATTAATTCATTGATGAAAGTTTCATTTTTATCTAAGGATAACATATATTTACCCTAAATCCTTTTTCATTTTCCATTTATTCAAAATATAGGGAGAGATATTTTCTTAGTGAACATGAGTAGTAACATAAATAGACCACTTTTCTAGATGTTATGCTATATGAATAAGTGTGTTTGGAACAACCATAGGGATTTGGAGTGGAAGATCATAGAATGCATGTTTGCAGGTTGAAGAAATCATTGTGCATATTGAAGCAAGTTCCATGAGCTTCGTATGCTCCCATTGAAAACTATCTATATTAACTGGATTTCACAAGAAGTAATATCTATCCCAACCTCTATTTTAAGGTTGTCCAAGTTTTGCCACTAATTCTCATTCTATATGTTGATGATATATTCTTAATTGAAAGTGAACAACTCATGATCGAATGTGAGAGGAACTTAGCCTCTGAATTTGAGATGAAAGACCTCAGTCTCATGCACTAGTTTTTGGGCCTTGAGGTGTGGCAAAGGCTTTGCGAGATATTTCTCTCATATCGAAAGTACATATTAAAGTTTTTGGAAAGGTTTGTTATTACCCCATGCAAATCCATGACTAAAAGGAGATGGTCGTGATATGGAAAATACATCCCATTACAAACAGTTAATTGGTGAACTGATGTTCCTCGTGAACACACCCTTAGTCTCATATATTCTGCTGGAGATATCCAAATTCATCGATACATTGATTCTAAGTGCATAGGTAATGTCACCGACAATAAAATTGCATCTGGATTTTGTTTCAGTCCATTTTCTACCATGATATCTTGGATGAGCAGGAAGAAAAATTCAATAGCTTTGAGCACCACAAAAGCAAAATACATTACTGCTAGCATGACTAGTTGTGAAGTTGTGTGGTTAAGGAAGCTCTTGGGTGAACTCTTTTTTCAAGTCTTAGAAATAATAGTGATATAAAATGATAACAATAGGTGGATTCATTCGGAAGATAATCTTGTATTCCATGACAAGTCCAAGCATATCAAGATTCAATATTATTTCATCCATGACATGGTTCAGAGATGAGTTGTTAGACTCCACCATATAATGTATGATGAGTAGATAACATATATTCTCACCAAGGAACTTATGAAAATAAAGTTCTTGGTATTTAATTGATCTATCCCCTATGGACAACGAGCAGTAGTACTCGTCGAGGACAATGAGAAAGAACTTCCTACCCTGCTTGAGCTCTGAGTATGAGGAATTGAGATGAAGGGCTCCTAGGGTTGAGGGATCTCTCGAAAATATGGAATTTTCCTATCTATTAACAAGGTTTGAGATGTTGCTCCCCTATATTCATCGGGTCAAATTTGTTCTATGCAGATTATACCCCAATTGGCATCATACCCTCAAGTAAGGCTTGATGGAAATACCAATCCTCATTTGGCCAACTACTTGAGAGTGTAATTGGGGTGTAAAACCCAAGTCGCTTATGGTGCAAGTGTTCTACCACTTTACTAATGAGAGTAATTATTTGGAATATGAGTAGGAAATAGGATTGGGATGTGAGTTTCTCCGCTTTAATGATTATTGGTTGAGACTTTTCTCCCCGATGAGGACCCATGGTCAGAGATGTTCTCTGCTGTGTGTTGGATTATCTTGTTACTAGGTATCAGTGGAATATATTACTCGTTTATTCTTTTCCTCGATTCGAGAAATTTTCCACAAATGGATTTGAGCCATGATGACACTTTGGTGTAAATATCTATCAGCAAATATGACCAAGTCAGAATTCTTCCTAGTTGAGAGGGAGTGAAAATGTTTAGAAACTAGAGCCAAATTCCACATTGGAAATCTTAGAGAGTTAAGAAAATCATTTCATTAGATTCCTATTTTTGATGGGGCCAAAATCGATCTATACATTTCCCCAATTGGTTAAGAAGAACTTAAGTTATGAATTATTTTATTATTTTATGGGTCATCCTAACTGCATGTGGATTCGGTCAAAGCCCCAAGCGGTCCTTCAGAAAGTTGTAAATAGAAGAGGCCCCAAGTTAATTTTCTCACATTCACTCATGATACCATCTTCATGCTATTTTGGGTTGCATAGGTACATCAAAAGGAGCTCGCGCAAAATATCAAGATCATATGCATGATCTCGCATCTGATCTGGGCACTCTCACCCATAGCTATGGGAAGGCGACATGAAGATAGGAGTTAAGCTTAGCTAGAACCACAGGCATGGTATATGAAGGTTGCAACTGAGCTGGTAAAGGTGTGGGCTAATAGTATTTAGTGCATGGCTAGGGTTCAGGTTTGATTAGACACGGAGCTACGGGGATAGAAGGCTCAGGTCGCGGTTATGGGTTCTTCAGCCATGGTTAGACTGTATTAAGGCCATGGTTAAAAGATTTAATCATAAAATATCACTTGGATCATATTCAATTTCTTATGGAGCGTCATCATTCATCTGTCACATAGTCACAGACACTTCAGAATAGTCATAGACAACATTCTAAATCTAGAATTAGAACTGAACAACTAAGATCAGTTGGTTTTGGTGATACATAAGATCCATGCTTTTGAAATTGTAGATATGTAGATATATAGATCTGATCTGCTTATTTTTTCTACATATATATTGGGCTCATTTTAATCTGTGATTAATTTTTTTATGACGATCTATTGAAGAAGAATATTTAAAAGGGTCTTCCCCACAATGCGGTTTCTCTTTCGTCTTAGACCAATATATTGTCTCTTATGGTTGTGTTGTTGTCTTATTTGTCACTACATGCATTATTTTATCTTCAATTAGTGTTTATGGTTATTTACACTCCTTATATTTAGATGCACTATTAATGAAAAGTAAATTGGGCTAAAGTAATTCATACAACATAGAACAATATTGAAAAATTAACATCATAAACATAATATCATCACATACTCAATATAATTAAGGAAATATCACACTCCCATACATCCTTTGACATCAATGACATCAATGTTCATCAACCATCATATATTAGCCAACAATATCCCTCTTTGTCATTGATGACAACACCAATAAACATTGATGGTCATTGATGCCAATCGAGTGAACTCCCCGTGTTAAACTATTTCTCCAAAAGCTACTCACTCTCTCAGGTTGTTAGTCAATTTATATTTTCTCTCCCCTCTTTGACATAAATGAAAAATAGACTCTCTAGTAATGGTCTTTCATCCAATAACTACTTTTTGACTCAGTGTCTTCTTTACTCAATTTCTCTTGTGAAACTACAACTATATGTGGGTTTACTAGCCTTTGTATGGGATATCTCCTTATGAATATGTTTTGTGCAACATTAATCCCCTTTTGAGTATTTTTGTGCAAAATTACTCCCCTTCACTCATGTTTCTTATTTTCTTTATGATTTCCTTTCATTGGCTGATCAAAATAGGTCTTTGACTGTTAGAATTTTATTCTTTTCCATCCATATGACAATATAAAAGAAACGTACTCATGAAAAAAGTGTTATGAAAAAGTCTCATAAGATCTTCATAAATCATTGCATTTGAATTTAGTGATAAGTTCCCAATAACTATTTAAATAAATATCCATAGTTTCAAATGAATTATAGATAATGTAAATATGAAAACAAAGCAAATTTTAAAACATCTTCATTATTCTCAAGACTTGGAGGAAGAGTAGCTTCAATGAAAATTAACTCCTATTGACAAGATGAGATGTAAGCTACGGGTTTTCGAGTGTGAGATCTGAACTAGACCTCACATATTTTCGTATAGGAGCCCCATCCATTATGTGGGCCCCACTTCCGCCATGAATGTTTGTGCTCTTGGTTGTCAAATGAAAATGTGTGAGAGTGGGGATTGCCAAGATAATGAAACAAATGCATCCCATGATTGACTAACTACAGAAAGAGGTATGAGAAAGTTACAATAACAAAAATAAGAAGAAGAAGTATAGCATGAGAAAGATGAGTGGTCCAAAGCCAATGAGACATAAATGAGCAAGAACATGTGACTCGTTAAGTGAATATTATTTCACAATATATCAGAGACATGGACAAGAATAAGTAATCTGATTCGAAAACAAGAATACATACAGTAACCATGAACTAATCCATAACATATTACATGTATGAATGCACACAACAAATGTACTGAAAATATCATAGAGCCTATACCACCAATATGAATAACCATGGAAATTAGTGCGATAAATGAGGAACATTTCATTAATGTTGTTGGAAATACAATTACATATGGTGCAAATCATCAAATCCGAGTAGTGGAACATGGGTTGTTCATGCCATTATCTAATACAAAACCCTATATCACTTCAGCCCACCCTCCTATCTTCCAAGAGATGAGTGTCTCTAACTCTTAAGCACAAATAAAATATATACCCTTTACTCAACGTAAATGCTAAAGCCCCCTCGCAATGAGTCATGAGGGCACATTTATAGAAGTGAGGTGACGATTCACCTATGGTGACCTTTGACCTACCCTCGTGACTCTTGAAATTCCTAACTATTATCTCATGCTTAATGTCTATTATATGTTCAAATTAGTGTAAGCATAGCTACTCACATTATGACAAGAAATATTTACATAGTGACATAAGAGAATAAGTGAGAATAATAAACAAGTTATGAGGAGCTATATGGTTCTCTTTGTCAATGTTGTTGTAAATCCATAGAGATTTGCATGAACCATTGAACAAGCATTTGATGTTCCTCTTTTGTTTTGAATCCGTATATGTTTGCTACCACATTTTCCACCAAGGCTGGTAGAGAGCTTTGGACTACTGTATAGATCTAAATTTCATGTTGGGCCAAAACCCTAGGTATGTAGGCTTCCTAAGAAACCGTAGATGTCTCTATGCAAATCAACATCTTCTTGAAAACAGATAACATGGGTCAAAGATTTTTATAACAAAGAAATAAATTAAAATAAAATTATTTGATTGAAGTAAATCCATTAATTTGCACCCTTGCATAGTCCTTTTTTTGTGCCATAGTGCAGCTTATGAATGAGATCTATATGGAGTACATTTGGGCTCCAAAATTTTTGTAGAAATTCGTGAAATAAATATCCATATTTGTCCCTACTTGAATTAATCATCAATATGTGTTTTAGGGTGGAGGACCCCAAGAATTTGTTATCTTCTATGGAGGAAATGCAATGCCGAGAGGCATATAATTTCTTGGATTTTAGGATCTCACACTCTAATGCTGCAAGTGGAAAACTTCCTTGAATCTTCTTTTGGATGAATATGAAGGATTCTCATCAATGGAATATATGTTAATCCATAACACAAACATAATAAAAGGAAATTTCATCTCATAAACAAAAGTGGCAATGTAACTTCCACTACACCGAATAAAAGACAGCTCCATTAAGAAGGATGTTTACAAACCCTTCTCTGACTTCCTCGTCATTTGGACATTGGTACTATCTCCATTTTCCATCAGTAATGCTAACGAGTAGATGATTTGTAACGAGTGCACCCCACGTAAACTCGCATCACTAGTAAATTATTTATCTTTTATTTACTTCATGATTTCTCTTGTCTCATGGTTGCTGCAGATTCTCATTATTACTTTGAGGAAAAAATGTGCAGTGCTTGTTTTCACTGCCCCATGCAACACCTTGAATCAAATTGAGAAGACATTAATCAAATGAAATTATTGTACCTTCATGACCCAACCATGGATCTAGTATCCTCACAATCTTTTAAAAAATCACATTTGGAAATGGGAGTTGAAGAATTTTGGTAAAATCGTGATTTGTTGAAGAATTTCGGTAAAATGGTGATTTGTGGAAGAAATCGTGAGCTTTACGATAAATGGTGACGTGTGAGTTAGTGACAAAGTCGAATTATAATGTAGTCATATTTTTTGGGTGCTTCTGTGAGGCATACAAATGTGATTGTGCGACCTTTGTGGAAGTGCGACTTACGAGAGGTCGCACAGTAATGTTCCAAAGCTGGTCGAACTTCCCGGTGGCTTCCCTGAGGATTTACAATGCCACTTCGCAACATGTGGACAAGGTTTATGTGACGTTTGCATTTTTTAGTTGCTCCTTCGATGCCATTTTGCAACTTCTCGTTCCCATTGCTTCACACCTTAATTTTTTCATGTTGATCTTGTGGCACGACTTCCTAATGCATCGTATGTGTTCCTATGGTCAAGTTCATTTTTCTTCATGTGACTTTGGTGCATTCCCCCATCGGTCCCGTT
This sequence comes from Pinus albicaulis, assembly GCA_034641835.2. Lineage (NCBI taxonomy): Eukaryota > Viridiplantae > Streptophyta > Pinopsida > Pinales > Pinaceae > Pinus > Pinus albicaulis. The sequence goes on along the minus strand of CM076575.1, from coordinate 249,336,523 downwards.
ATGAGACATAATTTCCCTCTTTAGCCATCAAATGAACAAAGCTCTAGATCTTACTGATGCAGAAATACCTCCTTCTCGAGGATATAATATTTTATAGGGTAATCGTTATATATATATCCACTTATGGAAGGCCACCGTCGAACCTATTACTTATTTAACAACGATAATTGCAAAGCACTCACATGGTCCTTTTATATCACATTCAACATACAAGTAGGTTAGGGGATTATTAAAATCATAACTATGGAAGTCCCCATGGCTCACACAACTCAAATTACCAAGGATATGACCCTTACGAGTACCCAATCACCATGGAAGATATTCATTGTTTCAATACCCCATTTTGGTGAAAAATATGGAGAGTCTACCATACGTGGTCGTCTCAATTTTCCAAGGAATTCTTCTTAGATGAGCTATACAACCATTCCAATAAATAACTAAAAAAATCAGTTTTATAGATTGAAGATGTGATTTTGTGACTTACGGAGGGGTCGCTTGGTCACATTGCAAGATGGATCACATCCCTCCGGTGGATAGTTGAGGCTCCACGCTTCTACGTAGCGATCAGTGGAAGAGGGTGTGAATTGGTAGGTTATGCAGACTTCGTAACAACGATTATGTCCAAGTCGCATTTGACTGGACAATGATATGGCTTAGGAGCGCCTTCTAGTGAGTAACTTGAGTATTTCATGTTGGAATTTTTGATAATTCCAGAACAATATGGAGAGAATAATACTCCCCTTCTAACACAGAGAATAAATGACAGAGATTTGCAGAATAAAACTTTCTTTCTATTTCATCAACAGAACTAAAAATATTACAAATTTCTTCCTCTGTGGAAGGATTCACTAAACCCTTGATTGCTACAATGCAGTGCACTCAAAATTACTTCTCTCTGTCTCTCAAAACAAAATGCACAAAGCAGTGCTCTGTTGGTTTTACTGTGTTTTCTCTGCCTGCAGGCTATTTCTCAATACACAGCGATACAACAATACAATCACTCTATATTTCAATACTACGGGCCTTTCCACTTTATATATGACGCGGCGGAAATAAAAAACATAAAACAAATTAAAATGAAATACATGTCCAAAATATAAATTTTAACCTAAAACTTCTTTATGCGCGATATACGAGTGGATCCCACTTCGCAATTAGCAATCGGCGATCGACGGATCAGCTTGACAAACAAAAACATGCAATGTGACAATTGCGATTTGCGATTTGCGATGATGCGACAATCACAATCGACGATCAAACAAAATGGTGAAATAACATATGGACTTGCAATGTGCGATTGTGCGATCACATCGCGACCTTTCAATGCAATGAAACTTCGGTGGAAACATTCTTTGTGACATGCGATTGCGATTGCAATTGTGGTGGGACCATATCGCATCGCATCGCGATACTCTTATAACTGCGAAACATGTGTGGTACTCTGTTCCTTTGCGATTGCGATGATCGCATTGCATCGGAACAATCCATATCAACAAGACACTGCAAGTAAAACTTCTGATTGCGATTAGCGCTTAAGTAGTGGGGACCACTTGACATTTCTTATTCAAAAACTTAAAGTACTTCACCGTTTAAACACATTTTCTTCAATTTTGGTTGTTGAGGGCTTAAAAGCCCGAAATCACTGTCTTAAATAAAACTCTGTTCTTCCGTGATATGAAACCATGAAAGTCTTCATCCCTCTGCAAAAATGGCTATGCCCATCAAACATTAAAGTCATCTGCTCTGCAAACTCGGCTGCAGCCATAAACAATTAAATTCATCCTTATGTTTTTCCCATTCTTCTTTGAATGCGCAGTGTTGTGCACGCAAGCTCCTCTACTGCCCCTATACTTTATTTCTTCCTGCTCTTCAAGGCATGCAGATGACTTTAATATTTTCAACACTCCCCCTTAAAATCAGCTGCTGGGTTATCAGTCATACCCAAGCATTTTCTTAAAAATTCAAAATTCTTTTGCCCCAATGGCTTTGTCAAAATATTTGCAAACTTCTCCTCTGTTCTACAATGTTGTAAAACGATTTCTCCATTGCTCACTAATTCTCTGATGTAGTGATACTTGGCATCAATGTGTTTTGTTCTCTTATGAAACACTAAGTTTTGACAATGCAATAGCTGAGCTATTGTCACAATAAATCACTGTCCCTTTTACCTGTTTTTGGCATAAAATTCTCAACATTCTTCTCATCCAAATTGCTTGACACGTTGCTGCTGTAGCTGCCACATACTCTGCCTCTGCTGTAGATAATGCTACAATCGGTTGTTTCTTAGATGCCCATGAAATGGCTCCTGAACCCATGTGAAAAACATAACTGGAAGTGCTCTTCTGATCATCTATACTTCCAGCCCAATCACTGTCAGTGTATCCAACTAAATCTAAACATTCTGAAGTAGTATATAAAATACCAAACCTTTTAGTTCCTTTAACATACCTCATAATTCTCTTTGCTACCTGCCATTGTGCTTCTTTTGGCTTCTCCATGAATCTGGAAATCAAACTAACAGCATGCATAATATCCGACCTAGTTGCAGTCAAATACATGAGGCTGCCAACTATGCTTTTATACAAACTTGGATCAAAATCCTTGCTGCTGTCATTTTTACTCAACTTCAATCCCATTACTATGGGAGTAATTGCAGTTTTGCACTCCTGCATATTAAATCTTTCTAAAACTTGATTCACATACTTTTCTTGAGATATAAAAATCCCTTTTTCACTTTACTCTACATCTATTCCTAAGAAGTATCTAAACAAACCCATGTCAGTCATTTCAAATTATTCTTTCATGACTGTTTTAAAATTTTCAACAAGGTAATCACCATTACCTATAAATATTAGATCATCAACATATAACACAACAATGAGTATTTTACCATAATTTTCTTTGATGTACAATGTGGGTTCTCCATCACATTTTTCAAACCCATTTTCCAGTAGATAGGAATCTATCCTACTGTACCATGGTCTTGGTGCTTGCTTCATCCCATAAAGAGCTTTCTTCAATCTGCACACTTTGTGTTCTTGGCCTTTATTCTCATAGCCGAGAGGTTGTTCAACATATGCCTCTTCCATTAAACATCCATTTAAAAATGCGGATTTTACATCCATCTGATATACTTTCCATTTGTTTTGTGCTGCTATGGCTAGCACTGCTCTTACCATCTCCATTCTTGCAACTGGTGCAAAATTTTCCTCATAGTCTCTTCCATGCTGCTGCTTATATCCATTGACAACAAGTCTGGCCTTATGTCTTTCTATCTTTCCTTTAGCATTACTTTTGGTCTTATAGACCCATTTAACTCCAATGACTTCTTTACCTTTTGGGAGATCAACCAACTCCCATGTTTTGTTCTCCTCTATGGCATTAATTTCATCATCCATAGCTTCTATTCATTTTCTATCTTTTATTGCATCTTCAAAATGAATAGGATCATCAACTTGACAATACAAAGCAAATAAGGAATTCATACCTTCATTTTCCTCTTCCTGTTCATAAATATTATTAATATTTCTAAACTTTTTGCCTCTTTCATTAAGTGTAGTTGTGCTTGAAGAAGCACTCGAATCTACTCCATGTGGTGTGCTTGGAGAAGTACTCCCATTTCTCCTCAAGGGTGTTCTTGCTGCTGCTTCAGGTGTCCCTTGCTATCCTTTTGTTGGTGGAGGTTGTGCTACCGATGAGTTGTTAATTTCAATCACATCTTCCTCATCTTCATCATGAGATAAACAACTTTTAACATTAATTGTTTTCTCAATACTTCCATCCCATGCTTCCTCTTCAATAAACTGTACATCTATTCTTATCACAAACTTCTTTGAGGATGAGTTATACAATCTGTATCCTTTGGAATCTTCACTATATCCAAGGAAGATGCACTTCTCCCCCTTACTATCCAACTTCTTCCTCAACTTGTCTGGAATGCGTGCAAATGCCACACATCCAAAAACTCTCATGTGGGTGACTCCCTGTTTTCTGCAACTCCACGCTTCTTCTGGAACTCTATTCATAACAGCTTTTATTGGGCATCTATTTAAAATATACATAGCACAGTTTGTTGCTTCTGCCTAATACTCATTCGGCAAGTGTTTTTCCTTTAGCATACTTCTCATCATTTCCATTATGGTTCGATTCTTCCTTTCAGCAACCCCATTCTGTTGTGGTGTGTACCTTGTGGTAAAATGCTTATGTATTCCGTTCTCTCTGCAGAAACGCGGAAATTATTTTGATATATATTCTCCTCCTCTATCAGTTCTGAGGACTTTTATATGCAGCCCGCTCTGTTTCTCTACAAGAGCTTTAAAATGGAAAATTTTCTAAAATACTTCACTCTTATATTTCAAGAAATAAACCCACACTTTCCTTGTGAAATCATCTATGAAGGTCAGCATGTAATTGCTCCCTGAAACTAATGCTGTTTGCATCGGCCCACATAAATCTGAGTGAATGATCTCTAAGGGTGCTTTCGCCCTTATACTTTTCCCTGATGGAAAATTTTCTCTGTGTTTCTTTCCCAAGATGTAGCCTTCACATAGGCTGTCAGGCTTCTCAATCAATGGCAAACCTCTTACCATTCCTTTTCCGTGCAACAAATTTAATCTTCCGAAATTGAGATGTCCAAATCTCAGGTGCCATAACCAATTTTCATCTTTCTCTTCCTTCTGAAAGACTTCTTGTGTTACAGCTGCTACACTCTTCCCTTTTCCTTTCAAGTTAGTGTTGAGCTTGAGCAGAAACATTCTATTGCTGGTCATTTGTATTTCAACAATAATTTTCTTGCTTGGAGGTATATCTTTTATTGTGCACGCATCATCCTTGAAAATTACATTGTAACCTTTGTTTATGAGCTGCCCAACGCTCAAAAGATTACACTTCAAACCAAGAACATAATACACATCTGGAAAAAAAAAAATTCACATTTCTTGCTCGAATACTAACTCTGCCTTTTCCCTTGACAGAGATCATAGTATCAATCCCTGTGGTTACTTCTGATTTAAATTCTTCATCTAGATTGGCAAACATTGCTCTGTTTCCAGTCATATGATTAATACATACTGAATCTAAGAACCAAACATCATCCTCTCTATCTTGTGCTACATTACATGTTAACAACACATTACTTGGGTTCTTTTCTTCTTTTGCTACATTATCATTCTGCCTATTTTTCATGTTATTTTGCTTCTTTCTACATTCATTGGCATAGTGCCTATATTTCTTGCAATAATGACATTGGACATTGGATTTGTCATAATTTTGTCCATGCGCATGTTGGTGTCCACCTTGCTGGCCATTGCATTGGCCATGACTCTAATTTTGACTGTTGCTCCTTCCATATGAATGTGAAGGGCTGTCCCTTCCACCTTTGTTTTTTCTTCTGACTCTTCCTCTTCCTCTTCCTTGACCTCTTCCTCTTCTTGAAGGCATCTGGGTCTTGAAGGCGTGCTCTAGAGATGGATTTATTGTTCTTTCCAATCTCTGTTCATAATTCATCAACGAAGCATGAAGTTCATCCACTGTGAACTTTGAGAGATCCTTGGTCTCTTCTATGGTGGTAACAATCACATCAAACCTTGAGGGTAAGCTCCTCAAAATTTTCTCCACAATCCTCTTGTCTTCAAGAGTTTCTCCATGGGACCTGTTGGGAATCTGTAATTTATTGGCAAGATTGGCAAAGTCCAATTACAAAAACAACATCGTTTCAACCAACTTTGGGATTCTAGGATCTAGCCCTCCTGAATCCAGAGAGGGATCTCTCCAATAGGTGCAAAGATGGATTTGTCTTTGAAGTTTGGGATAATGATATTAGGCTAGTTATGAAGTCCAAGGGTTTTGTTTTTTTTTTGGATGGTTGAACATGATTGCTGTTAGAGACGAAAGTCCCAAAGGTAAAGAAGTTCAGAAGTGAGAAGTTGCAAGAAAAAGAGTAAGTTTTGATCAAGATGAAAGATAATGGCAGGTTTTCAGTCCATTGGGCTTATGGAGTCATAAGAGGATTTAATTGAAACATTTAGGTTCAAGAGTGGTCTATCGGGCAAGTCATCTATGCCTAAGGATCTCTTTAAAGTTTGATTTATGGAATGGAATGATACAATAAGAAGGGGGAAATAACAGATGTAGAACAAAGAGCAGCCCAAGATCTGTTGAGTACTTTGAAACTAGCCAGCCTTTGACCAAGCACTTGAGAAAACATGAAAGCAAACTAGGATCTGGTAAGTACTTTGAAACTAGCCAGCCTTTGATACACTTCCAATAGAAAACATATTAAAACTAAGGGAAACTTGAAGGCAACCTTTGGAGTAGAGACTAGCGGGCTGGGCTCACCACAAATCCTCTCCTAGCTCTTCTTTACTTGGCTACTTCCAAGACAATCACAAAGATAAAACAGAATGGCCTAAGATCTGGTAAGTACTTTTAAACTATCCAGCTTTCAACACATTCTAAGGGAAACAATCAATCAATTATGCAAACAAGACTGGGACCAGGGCTCACCATATCTTCCTCAGTTCATCTTCACACAACATATACTGAAAGTAAAATTCAAAAATAATGTTCAGCTAAGACAATAAGACGAGGGAACGCTAGCATTCCTATACTTGAACTGAATTAAGTTATTTTCAAATAACATAGTTGGAAGAAAACATTTAAATAAAAATTTCTCAGCCAGTGAAGGTTACTGATATACAGTAAATCCTAACACTGTTTAAACTTTTCTTTACAGGAGAATATGAAACATAATGAAAATGGAAAAAAAATCACAAGTTACAATGATAATAACATCACCGTAAACATAGACCAGGATCCCATAAATCAGCTTGTATTGATGCTCCAAACTAGTTACAATCTTCAAGTCCAGTGTTTTAATTCATCTTTCTTTCACAATCTAACTTATATGTTGCAAGCAGAGCTCCAAGAACCAGTGAATCACTATTTACAATCAGAAGTCTTTAGCTCAATTATATTACAATGCTTCAGTAATTACATTAACAACCAACCCCTCACTCATCTTCTACTAAAGTATTTATAGAAAAATGAGGAGGTGAGATCTGATGAAATATCTCAAATACAATTAATATAGAGTTAATGTCTTCTTGGCCTTTGGGAGGCTTAATGAAGAAATTGTACAGGTGTTTCACTGTATTAATTGGTTTACACTTATGCATTAAGCTCGGTGGGAGATTTTGTTGACCTTTGAGGCTCTGTGTGATGCTAGGGTTACTCTGTAGACATTCATTCATTAAATTGCTGGCAGAAGTATCTCTTCGGCTGCGTCGAGGAAAAATATCTGACCCTGCTCAATAAATTTTCTTCCTGATTGAATACTTTGAGGCACAGGTGGCGCTTTAGTCGCTGGGAGGAATAAATTTTCCCTAATTTATGGCGGTGGAGGTCTTCTGTCAGTTAAACAACTTTAGGTTTTCCTTTAAACTGTGTTTTAGATTGGGGATTAGGCTCTTGATAGCTGTCTTAGCCATAATCCCCGCTGATCTGTCCATTAATTCTCTGTTCTGGTTCATCCTGGTCTTCGACACTGATAATCTTCAACTGTGCCTGTTTCATGGTTTTTCTCACTGTCGTGCCGGGCTGCGCAGGGTTTATAAGGCATTAATGCCTGAGAAAACATCAACGAAACATGCATCTTAACCCTGCTGATGATTTCCATGGATGAATCGAAGATGGGAGGGTCGTCACAATCTTTCCCTGAATCTTCTTTGGAAACCACGAACAAATGATTTAATCCCTGCAAAATACAAACGAAACGTTATAAAATCCATGCATTTATCGGTTAACTGCTACAGAGGCATATGGAGGGAGCGTGGCCGTCGGATGGCATCATCTAGCGGCCAGGATTGATCGGGGGAGATTATAGAATAGGTGGCAGAGGATCAAATTTAAGCTGTTGATTACGCGTGATTGACGGTTAGGAGCAGAGGTTTGAAAGTCAAGCGGATGAATCGTTGACTCGGAAACGGAATTGAGCAATGAAATATGGGCCGTCGATCTGTAGATCAGATCGATGGCGGAGATGCGATTTCTGCAGCACAGAAGCCTGAGTTATTGCGCGGGCAGTTTGGTTAAACATCAGACACTTTCGGCGATCAACAATCGTTGATTGAGTGGGCTCGGATCGAACGGCAGAGATCGATTTCACTGGGCATCCTGGTCCGGGCGTTAATGCTCAGGGACGACGGTTTTCAAATCGTACAAAGGACACGCATCACACAGCGTATGGAATCGTTGTCCAATGGAAGAAAACAGCTTTTAGCCCGAAGGCGGTGCGAAATATACCACGTGTTTTAGGAAAACAGTGCACGGGAGGCGGGGACCACATGGTAGATCACGCTCCGCATTGTCCGATCTGCGGAGCAGATCGACGGTCGAGATTGCCCCATAATTCATATGGGCGGAAAAATTTGGAAATGGATTTAAAACCCAAAAAATATGAATTTTCAAAGGTTTTTCAATGTTTTCAGCGAAGAAATATTATTGGGGAGGATAAGCGCCAGCGAGGTTTAGCAGTTGGTTCTGGCGCTCGGGCGCATGGACGAAAAAGGGTTAGAAGCTTGGCCCAAGGGGGCTTAAGCTCAGAACATTAGAAAATATATATTTTCTATGGTTTTTTAATGTTTTTTCAAAGGAAGATAAGGTTGCTGTAAGGTTAAAAAGTGGGTTTTTGACCTTATAAAATGAATTTTGATGAGGGGAAAAAGCAGAAATGCGGAAATGAGGGATTTTCATGGGGAATGGAGGGATAGATGAGGAGGTTAGTTTTTAGGAGAAGGAAAAGGAAAAATGGGTTTGCAACAGTATTTGACTTTGGATTTTTTGTAGAATTTCATAGGTTTTTAGGATGTAAACAACAGCATGGGATCTAGACAGAGGCATGAGGATTTTCAAGAGTCTTCAAGAGCCAACAGTTCTTGAGAGGGAAAAATTGTTCCTTGAAGCCTCAAAAACAAATTTAGCCACCTTTGGTATAATCAAATTTTACAGGTGGCTAATAGTGGCTCCACTTGGGGATGGTGCCTTCTTGAAGGCATCAAGAATTCAGACTTGATTTCTCTAGGAGGCTGACTTGTGCCTCATCCTTTGGATTTCTCTGAAAAATAGTATCAGTCATGAAAGAATAATGGACTTCATCAATACAACTTTATACCTACCCAATCCTACTGATCTAACATTTTTTCTTCATCAGAGTGTACTTGGATTGGCAAACTCTTTTCACACATTTTATTCTTTGAAAGCATAAAAACTAATCTAACTCTACTCCTTATTTCTCCCTAAAATCAGTTTAAACAATTGAGCTCAGATATTTCTCTACCTAATCCACTGCCTGTTGGGATTAAGCTGTCCAACAGACTTTCATTCTCTAAATTCTACAACAGAAATTTAAAAACAGTCAATTCAAGATTAAACTGTTTGACTTGCTGTGTTCTATGGCATAAAAATAAGCTGCACATAGATTATTATTTGCAGAAAATTAAAATAAAAATGGAAGGCTTAGGATCTGAAAATTCAAAGTGTTGCCTTCTCTTTTTACAGCTTTGTTTTAAACTTGTTTTGAGCTGTATTTGCTTCCCTTCTGGTTCAGGTTTTAAGTTGTCTTTGCTTCCCTTCTGGTTCACATTTTGAGCTGATTAGAACCAGATTTGTACATTCTTTGACTCAGAATTTGACATAGATTTGAGTCATCTCTTTTTGGAAGCTTTGGTTCAGATTTTGAGTTTGTTTGAACCTTCAATTTCTATCCTAATCTATCTACTGATAAGCCAAGATTGAACAGTTTAGCAAATCAAATTCATTATCCTATCAGCAGAAAAATTTAAAGCTAATTAGTCAAGATTAAATAGTTTGACTAACTAGAAGTGTGTTTTTGAGGAGTGGCATTTGAGCTTGCACACTTTCATATTTGTTTCTCTTTTTGGCATGGGGCTTTGCCTTTCTTGTTTTCATTTTTTCCCTCTTTTCTTTCTTCTCTTTGTTTTTTGTATTTTTTGATTTTTCATAAATTTGAATGCAATGGTGGATGGAATATTCATAATGGAAAAATATAAAAAGACTTTAAAACAAATGGATCAAGAGAAGTAATGCTTAAGAATCCTGCCATTGATAGGACCCCCAAACAATTCTGTTCCATCCAGTTCCTGTAAGAAAAAAACATTATTACCAGCAACTGAATGAATAGAGTAAGGGCCAAGCCATAGGTTGTCAAATTTTCCATGCTTTCCCTTTTCTTCTCTTCTTGAGTCCGACTTTAAAACTTTTTCCCCAATCTTGAAATTGGTGGCCTTTGTTCTTCTGTCAAAAAACATTTTGATGTTTTCCTGTTTCTGCAATGCCTTGCTGTATACTTCTTCTTTGGTCTGCTGAAGATGAATGGTCTGATTTATTCTTCTGGTCATGTCATTTTCTTCAGTATGCAACTCTTGAATCAACTTCATGACTGGTACACCAAGGCTATTTGGAAAATTCGTACTTGCATTCATACAATGCTGCCGAGGGTGTTACACATACCAATAGATTTCTTCAAAGTCAACTGGCCACCTCAAAGTGCATGAATGTCACTTTTGTGTGTGCTGGTCTTTTTACAGTTCTCCAACATTTTTTTTTTTTATTATGTTCACTAAGCTTTTGTTTGGTGAGGATTGTGTAAGTCCATTACCTTGAGGGTAATAGGTCAGAATGTCCCAATGTTATCCTCGACATTGCATGCATTCAAACTTGCCCCTTTGATCCAAATTCTGTTTCGCATTGTTGCAGGATGATCTGCAGGGATGCCCAAATAAGAGCATGTTAGTTCAATGCATCTTTATAAAGTAACGTAGGCCATTGGCTTGTCTACAAGGGAATGGCTTATGTCCACTTAGGTGAAGTCATATGAAGAACTACCCATGTCAAGTAATACGTAGGTGGATGGATTTCTCCTATGAAGTCAAGTCCCCAATCGCTGAAAAGGAGTCAATGTGTTGATCGATGCGTATAGTGGGTGCGCTTTTCGTTCTCAAATAGTTAGCACTGTATACATGCAATGAGATCATCTTGTATATCGCAGAAAGATAGGTCAATAGAAACCAACCTCAAAATTTTGTCAATGCTGGACTTCTAGTACAAATGACCCCCACACTCTCCTTCATGGAATTCCTGCTTAAGCTTCTCTGCATCAAACTCAGGCAAACATTTAAGCAATATACCACTTGCATTTTTCCAATAAAGACATCTATCTACAATGCAATAGTTTACTGCTTTCAGCTTCAAGAACCTTGCCTTTGTTTTTGTCAGGCCAGGAGGTGTATTTAAATTGAGCAAAACAAAAACAATATCAGCATACCAAGGAGAAATCATAAAATGGTCTTCAACAATGGGAGTTGAGAATTCTTCTTGGTTATCCAAAGTATTAATCATATTAATATCAAGAACTTCAAAATTCGACTCAGCCATTAATCTAGCCAGACCTTGGCCTTTGATGAGTTTAGTGGGTTTTATCTCTAAATCATATTCAAGAATAACAGCAATCCACTTACCTCTCTTACCATCTGGGTCCTGTGTTAGAATTTCTTTAACAACTGAATTTGGGATGAAGGCAATGATGTGTGAGTGAAGGATGTATACCCTGAAATATTTTAAAGCCTTAACCAAAGCAAAAGCTTGCTTCTCCATGATTTTATACTTCAATGGGGCATCCCTCAATGCCTTACTAAAGAATGCAATAGGTTTCTCCTGTCCTTGTGGATTTTTCTGTAAAAGGACAGCAGCTATGGTATGTTCTGATGCGAATGAGAAGATATAAAAATCCTTTGAAAAATCAGGACTTATCAGAACTGGTTTTTTGGTTAATGCTTGTTTCACCAGCTCAAAGGATGTCTTTGCTTCCAAGGTCCATTTTACCCCTTGCTCTTTCTTCAACATGTTTGTGATATTCCTTAGGAGCTCAGCTAAGTTAGGGATGAACCTTCTCAAAAAGTTAATCTTCCCAATGAAATATTGCAACTCCTTGATATTTCAAGGATGAGAGATTTGCAATATAGCCTCAACTCTTTTTGGATCTATCTTTATACCCTCCTCAGAAATAATGTGCCCAAGAAGTTTACCCTCTTGGAGACCAAAAAGTGTTTTCTTAGGGTTTAAAGATATCCCAAACTTTCTGCATTTCTCGAAAACTTTTCTTAAATGTTCTAAAAGCTCTTCATCTATTTTTTAAAACATAGTTACATCATCAAGATAGATAATGATGAAGAAACCCAGTTCTTCCGAGAATGCTATGTCCATGGCTCTCTGAAAGGTTGCTCCAGCATTCATTAGACCAAAAGGCATTTTAATATACATGAAAGTGCCCCATGGTGTAGTAAAAGTTGTCTTTAATTGATCAGCAGGGTGAACTAAGATCTGATTATACCTTGAATAGCCATCAAGCAAAGAAATTCTTTTGAACCCCACCACCCTTTGTAAAATATGATCCATTTTTGGTAAAGGGTAGTTGTCTTTCAACGAAGCTTTGTTTAAATCTCTAAAATCTATACAAAGCCTGATTTCTCCAGTCTTCTTCCTAACAGACACCAGATTAGATACCCACTCAGAATATCTAATAGGGACAATAATACCAGCTTCATACATCTTCATGATTTCCTTCTTAACCAAAGGCAGCTGCACAGGGTTTATTCTGCGCAGTTTCTGTTTCAATGATTTTTGGTTTTCTTTAAGAGGGATTTTGTGCCGTATTATTGCAGTGTCATAGGACTTAAGATCTTCGTAACTCCATGCAAATACATCATAAAATTCTTTGAACAGCTCTATGTATTTGAGTTTAATGTGAGCTGGCAAAGTTTTGGACAGTTCGATCATTTTCGGTTTTTCCTCACTACCTATGTTGCACTCTTCCACTTCAGTATCTATAGGTTCCAGTTTAGGTTTTTGGGACACATCATTAAAATCAAACAACTCTTCTAAAGGTGCTAGACCATTCGAAAAACTTTCATCTTTAGAATGTAGAGTTTCTAATTCCTCTGTTTCTAATTCTGCACTCAATTCTGTTTTGTTTCTAAATTTTCTAGTCTGAAGATTAATATTGACAAGCTCAGGAGAAGGTTCTCCTTCACCAAGAAAATTTTATTCATTGCAGTCTGTATCATAGTCTGAATCTGAACTGTGCAGTTCAAATTCATTTCTGAATTGCATGAAGTCTTCTATTTGTTTATCTCCATCAAACACCTGCCAATATTTTTTATTATCAGGCACAGCTGGTCTAAATTTTATCTGAGTTGAGAAATCCTCGGTTTCGTATCGCGTTAGACATGTCTTAGCTGCAAAGGCTAAATTGTGGGCTATAAGATTTCTTTTTCTCAAGACAAAAATCAATTTGGACTCCTCAAATGTTTTCAAAAGATCCATGGCGTCGTTATGATAGGCCCTAAGTCTGGGATGATGTGCGTCATATTCCCCATTGACTTTCCTAATGATTAACTCAGAATCCCCATACACATTAATTCTCTAGGCTCCTAACCTTTTTAACAAATGAAAGCCTAAGAGCAGGGGTTCATACTCTGCTATGTTATTAGAACACTAAATGTTCAACTTGCAAGAAACACATTCAGTGTGTTTGCTTTCAGTGTTAATGATCCAAACACCTGCACCAGCATTAGTTCTAGTGCATGACCCATCGAAATACATGCTCCACAGAGGACTTTTATCAGTTTTATCTGTTTGGTGAATGTCCTCATCAACTACCGTGCTTCCAGATGCTTATTGAATATCAGCACTAAGTTGTTTTTGTTTTAAATCCTCAAGTTTATCATCGGGTTGAGGATTGTTCTCTTGACTATCAAGACCTGTGTTTGGTTTGCTAATGTTTTCAAATACAACAAACTGCTTAGACACTTCAGCATTATGTTCCTCCTCCTCCCTTTTGGTCACTGATTCTGTTAAAGTGATTTGTTCATTAAGGATTTCATCATTGAACATGATAAAAGAATCAAGGCCTCTACTCAGGGAGTTTAGAGGAGAGTTTTGTGGTCTGTCTTGACTTGTGACAGTGTATTGCATATGGGACTCCCTGTAAAGTCTTCTAGTCTGATTGAAAACAGGGATAGTCGCATAAGTCATGTCCATTTGCATAGTCCCCTATAAATTAGCCCCCCAAGATCTTGATAGAAGCATTCCATATTTTGGGGGCACATCAGCCACAACAATATCCATAACTAAAGATTTGGCTGGAATCTGGGCTAAGTTAACACAGAGGTCTTTGATCAACCCTAGAAATTTTACTATGCTTGAATCAAAGGAGTATAGGTCTTTGTAAGGTCTGGTGATTTCAAGACCAAGGCTCTCCATTACAGCTTTTGGCATTAAATTATGAGAAGCCCTTGAGTCATGCATAACATTGTGTAGAATCTTGTCATAAACATTTAAACTCACATAAAAGGGAGGAACCGGTCCTTCCTGATATCTTCCTTCAATCTTTGGACCAAAAATGAGCTCTGGTTGGTCATCATTAAGATTAAGAGTGTCCTCATTTTCTTCTATGTTAAAAGCCTTCAAAATTTGGGTTTTATATACATGATGGGCAGCTAACTCAATCAAGGGAACATAAATTTTGATCTTTGAGATTTCCTGTTCTAGGCTGAAAGGATTTTGATTCTTTAAAGCACTTGTTTCAGCCTTATTAGCTGTCACTTTATTAGCAACAACAACTTGCTGATTGGTTCTATATACACTTGACGCTATGGTTGTAATAGGAGTACTAGCTGAAGTGTTAGTACTACTAATTTTTGCACTCTATTTTTCAAGATTTTGAGTGTCTTTCTCTTTACCTTTACCAAAATTAATATCCACTGTTTTGTCCTTTTGTTTGACTATTTTAGGCTTGATTGTAGTGCTGTTTTGAGAAGATTTGTCAGAGGTTTTCTTGTTGGGGGTTTGTTGACTAGATTTACTTCTGAGTTCATACTCCTTTGAAGGTTCTGTGATGGCATTTTCCATGTCTTGACAAAAATTTTCATTATCATCTCTTTTGTCATCATAAGGTGTGTAAAGACCCTTTTTCCTATGATAATGAACCTCGAAGTCATCATCATCTACCCCAAATAGGTTTATATCATCTTCCTCTGTTATTTGATTCATTTCCTCAACCTCACTTACATAGTTATGATGAAAGGGAGGAGTGATCCGTTGATCATCTTCCCTTGGTCTGTTTGGAGGTTGGTTTCTTCTTATATTCTGGTTCTGGTTTCTATTTTGAGGAGCAGTTTGATTTTGACTTGCTTGTGCCCTCTCAAGAATGGTCATTTTTTTCATCATTTCTTCCATCATTCTTTCCATCTTTGAGTTTGAGGTAGTAGGTGTGGATTCCTCTCTAAAAGATACTCTCTTCTCGCTCTTCATTCTTGCTCTTTTCTCCATTAGGTTGACTTCCACAGAAAGAGCACCTCTTTGCATGTCTTCAAGGGTTGCAAAATATCTTTCTCTGAGTGAATAGGTCATGTCAGCATCAAACCCTTCAGGAAACTTGTTTAAGGCTGAGCCTTGTGGAGATTTTAATTCTGGGGAAAGTGCATTATACACACTGTTAAATCTAGTACAATAGGCTTGTACACTTTCCCCGGGATTTCTATGGAGATTGTTTTAGTTAGCAAGGACTTGGAGAGGATTCTTCCTCACTTCCCATTTGTTTAAGAATGTTTGATGGAAGCCTTGGAGATTGTTGACACTGTGGGGGGCTAGGGCTTTAAACCATTTTCTTACTTCTCCCCCCAAAATTTGAGAAAATAATCTGAGTTCGACATAATCATCATCAATTTCATTTCTGTCAAAGTAGTCATTCATCTTGTCCACATGTTGTGATGCTGTTGTAGTATTGCTAGCATCATACAATGGAATTTTGGACTGATAGTCCTGTGGAAGATTGGCTAATGGTACAGGAAGGACTAAGGGAGCATACCATGCTGCCTGATATGTGGTGGAGTTGGATTGACAAGAGGGGGTGTGGGCTGAAGTGAAGTGGTTTGAGAGGTGGATGGAGGATGAAAAGAAGTGGACGGGACTGCAGTAGATTGCTGAGCTGATCTTGGATGAGAGACACCTAGATTATAAAGAAAATGTAAATCAGGAGGTGTTGTTTCTCTACTCCCAAGATGTTCACTTGTTTCAGGAGATGAATGTGAAGACTCAGAATCTAACTGATCTAAATCATCAAGGGACCTAGTTCTAAATGGATTAACTAAGTCAGCTTGTAATTGTTGTAGAGCTGAAAGATTTTCAGGGACCGAATTAGCTCTTAGGGGTGATCTGAAAATAGTTGAAGTTTTTGTTTTAGGATACTTCCTAAGGATTCTTTCTGGGTTATCAACTATCTCAGGTGGATCTGGATCAGGATGGGCTCTAGCTAGGAGCCACTATGCTGTATTTTTAGACCCAAATGATAAGAAAAGTTCAACCAGGTATGACAGTCTTTAAGAGGTTAACTAATCTGTTTTCACAATTTTAATCCAACAGTCCTTTAACTGAGTTTTAAATGATTTTATGATGATAATGGTTCTTTCCAGTGGAGTCTAAAGTTCTGCTCAGGATTGTGGAGTCGCCAGGTGGAAAGTTTAGAATTTTTTCTAAGAGATACACTGTCCACCACCGTGCTTTGAGAAATATCCTTTTTCAAGGATATCCGGAAACACAACAAACTATAACCAGAGATTGAATGGGAGGGCATTCACCAGATATTTCACCTCTAAAAGAGGATGAGATCCGGAGGCTACCTGGCCCTTTCTAGGCTCTGTCTAAGAGTATAGGGTAAAACACAACAAAACGTAAGTGAAATGTAGGACTAAGTGTTTTACCACCAATATGAAGTATTTTTGGTATTTTCTGAGTTAGTTTTTATTTGTGTGGTTTTTCTAAGAATGTCCTAACTTTGCTTCAAAACTTAGCTATGGTTGTGAGACAAAGGTAGTCTACTCTTATGGCTAAGCTAGCTGATTTTTCAAGGTTAGATAAAGTCTTATGAGAATCCTAGGGTTGACCTAGATTGTCACTGATTCAAACAAGTTTTACCATGATCACCATGACTTGGTAGTGCTTAAAAAAGGATGTTTTTTACTCACAAGATCTTATGAAAATTCTGGGTTTTCGATCCCCAGCGGAGTCGCCAGAAATGTTGGGAATCTGTAATTTATTGGCAAGATTGGCAGAGTCCAATTACAGAAACAACATCGTTTCAACCAACTTTGTGATTCTAGGATCTAGCCCTCCTGAATCCAAAGAAGGATCTCTCCAATAGGTGCAAAGATGGATTTTTCTTTGAAGTTTGGGATAATGATATTTAGTTATGAAGTCCAAGTGTTTTGTTTGTTTTTTGGATGGTTGAACATGATTGTTGTTAGAGACGAAAGTCCCAAAGGTAAAGAAGTTCAGAAGTGAGAATTTGCAAGAAAAAGAGTAAGTTTTGATCAAGATGAAAGATAATGGCAGGTTTTCAGTCCATTGGGCTTATGGAGTCATAAGAGGATTTAATTGAAATAGTCAGGTTCAAGAGTGATCTATGGGGCAAGTCATCTATGCCTAAGGATCTCTTTAAAGTTTGATTTATGGAATGGAATGATACAATAAGAAGGGGGAAATAACAGATTTAGAACAAAGAGCAGCCCAGGATCTGGTGAGTACTTTGAAACTAGCCAGCCTTTGACCAAGCACTCGAGAAAACATGAAAGCAAACTAGGATCTGGTAAGTACTTTGAAACTAGCCAGCCTTTGATACACTTCCAATAGAAAACATATTAAAACTAAGGGAAACTTGAAGGCAACCTTTGGAGTAGAGACTAGCAGACCGGGCTCACCACAAATCCTCTCTTGGCTCTTCTTTACTTGGCTACTTCCAAGACAATCATAGAGATAACACAGAATGGCCTAAGATCTGGTAAGTACTTTGAAACTATCCAGCTTTCAACACATTCTAAGGGAAACAATCAATCAATTATGCAAACAAGACTGGGACCAGGGCTCACCATATCTTCCTCAGTTCATCTTCACACAACATATGCTGAAAGTAACATTCAAAAGTAATGTTCAGCTAAGACAATAAGACAAGGGAACGCCAACATTCCTATACTTGAACTGAATTAAGTTATTTTCAAATAACGCAGTTGGAAGAAAACATTTAAATAAAAATTTCTCAGCCAGCGAAGGTTACTGGTATACAGTAGGTCCTAACACTGTTTCAACTGTTCTTTACAGCAGAATATGAAACATAATGAAAACGGAAACAAAATCACAAGTTACAAGGAGAATAACATCACCGTCAACATAGACCAGGATCCCATAAATCAGCTTGTATTGATGCTCCAAACCGGTTACAATCTTCAAGTCCAGTGTTTTAATTCATCTTTCTTTCACAATCTAACTTATCTGTTGCAAACAGAGCTCCAAGAGCCAGCGAATCACTATTTACAATTAGAAGTCTTCAGCTCAATTACATTACAATGCTTCAGTAATTACATTAACAACCAACCGCTCACTCATCTTATACTGAAGTATTTATAGAAAGATGAGGAGGTGAGATCTGATGAAAGCTCTCAAATACAATTAATAAAAAGTTAATGTCTTCTTGGCCTTTTGGAAGCTTAATAAAGAAACTGTACAGGTGTTTCACTGTATTAATTGGTTTACACTTATGCATTAAGCTCGGTGGGAGCTTTTGTTGACCTTTGAGGCTCTGTGTGATGCTAGGGTTACTCTATATACATTCTTTCATTAAATTCCTGGCAGAAGTATCTCTTCGACTGCGTCGAGGAAAAATATCTGACCCTGCTCAAAAAAATTTGTTCCTGATTGAATACTTTGAGGCATAGGTTGCGCTTTAGTCGCTGGGAGGAATCAATTTGCCCTAATTTATGGTGGTGGAGGTCTTCTGTCAGTTAAAACACTTTAGGTTTTCCTTTAAACTGTGTTTTAGATTGGGGATTAGGCTCTTGATAACTGTCTTAGCCATAATACCCGCTGATCTGTCCATTAATTCTTTGTTCTGGTTCATCCTGGTCTTTGACACTGATAATCTTCAACTGTGCCTGTTTCATGGTTTTTCTCGCTGTCGTGCCGGGCTGCGCAGGGTTTATAAGGCATCAATGCCTGAGAAAACATCGACGCAACATGCATTTTAACCATGCTGATGATTTTCGTGGATGAATCGAAGATGGGAGGGTCGTCAACCTCTTTCCCTGAATCTTCTTTGGAAACCACGAACAAATGATTTAATCCCTGCAAAATACAAACGAAACGTTATAAAATCCATGCATTTATCGGTTAACTGCTGTAGAGGCATATGGAGGGAGCGTGGCCGTCGGATGGCGTCATCCGGCGGTCAGGATTGATCGAGGGAGATTATAGAATAGGTGGCAAAGGATCAAATTTAATTTGTTGATCGCGCGTGATCGACGGTCAGGAGCGGAGGTTTGAAAGTCAAGCGGATGAATCATTGACTCGGCAACGGAATTGAGCGATGAAATATGGGCCGTTGATCTGCAGATTAGATCGACGGCGGAGATGCGATTTCCGTAGCACGGAAGCCTGAGTTATCGCGCGGGCAGTTTGGTTAAACGTCGGACACTTTCGGCGATCAACAACCGTTGGATGAGTGGGCCCAAATCGAACGACGGAGATCGATTTCACTGGGCATCCTGGTCCGGGCGTTAATGTGCGGGGGATAACTTCAATGCGCAGGGACGGTGGTTTTCAAATCGTACAAAGGACACACATCACACAGCGTATGGAATCGCTGGCCAATGGAAGAAAACAGCTTTTGGCCCGAAGGCGGTGTGAAATATACCACGTAGTTTAGGAAAACAGAGCACGGGAGGCGGGGACCACATGGTAAATTATGCTCCGCACCATCCGATCTGCGGAGCAGATCAACGGTCGAGATTGCCCCATAATTCATATGGGCAGAAAACTTTGGAAATGGATTTAAAACAAAAAAAATACGATTTTTCAAAGGTTTTTCAATGTTTCGAGTGGAGAAATATTATTGGGGAGGATAAGCGCCCGCGAGGTTTAGCATTTGGTTCTGGCACTCGGGCGCATGGACGAAAAAGGGTTAGAGGCTTGGCCCGAGGGGGCTTAAGCCCAGAACATTAGAAAATATATATTTTCTATGTTTTTTTAATGTTTTTTCAAAGGAAGATAAGGTTGCGGTAAGGTTAAAAAGTGGGTTTTTGACCTTATAAAATGAATTTTGATGAGGGGAAAAAGAAAAAATGTGGAAATGAGGGATTTTCATGGGGAATGGAGGGATAGATGAGGAGGTTAGTTTTGAGGAGAAGGAAAGGGAAAAAGGGGTCTGTAGCAGTATTTGAATTTGGATTTTTTGTAGAATTTCAGAAGTTTTTAGGATGTAAACAGCAGTATGGGATCTGGACAGAGGCATGAGGCTTTTCAAGAGTCTTCAAGAGCCAACAGTTTTTGAGAGGGAAAAATTATTCCTTGAAGCCTCAAAAACAAATTTAGCCACCTTTGGTATAATCAAATTTTACAAGTGGCTAATAGGACTTTATTTGATTTACAATTCCAATAACAGGTGTGAAAAATGAGTTTATATTATCAGACTCTTTCATGCAGAGAGTTTCAAAGTCTCTCCTCAACAACTGAATTTTTGTTGTCTTCACCTTTCCCATGCCTTGATAGGATGTCTTGAGAGTTTCCCATGCTTCTTTGGATCTCTTGGCTACTGCTATCCTCGAAAACACACTCTCATGGACTGTTTGATACAATAAGAAGAAAGCTTTGGAGTCTTTCTTCCTATTTCTCTTCAGCAACTCCCTTTCTGCCTGTGATAAATCATCAAACTCTTCTTCATCTGTTGGTTCTTCAAAGCCGTCCTCAAAAAATTCCCATAAGTCTTGGGAGACAAATAAAGATTTCATAGTTATTGACCAGTAGTCATGATTTTTCCCATTAAATTGTGGGAGATGGATATTTCCCATACCCATACTAGTGCTTGGTCCAGCCATTGCTTTTAAACTGAACTTTGAACTTAGACAAACTGTCTTTCCTTTTCTAAAAGAACAAACTCTTTTAAAACAAAACAAAAACTCTGTTTTCTTTTGAGAAATATCTAAACTTTATCTTCTGCTGAGCTTTCACATTGCTGGAGAAATGCTACAACAAGTCTTCTTCTTCTTTCAGCTTCTTTGACCTTCAAAGTGCCTGAACTGGCTTCGATATCATGTTGGAATTTCTGATAATTTTAGAACAATATGGAGAAAATAATACTCCCCTTCTAACATAGAGAATAGATGACAAAGATTTGCAGAATAAAAATTTCTTTCTATTTCATCAACAGAACTAAAAACTATTACAAATTTCTTCCTCTGTGGAAGGATTCACTAAACACTTGACTGCTACAGACGCAGTGCACTCAAAATTACTTCTCTCTGTCTCTCAAAACAAAATGCACAAAACAGTGCTCTGTTGGTCTTACTATGTTTTCTCTGCCTGCGGGCTATTTCTCAATATACAGCGATACAACAACACAATCACTCTATATTTCAATACTACGGGCCTTTCCACTTTATATATGACGCGGCGGAAATAAAAAACATAAAACAAATTAAAATGAATACATTGTCGAAATATAAATTTTAACCTAAAACTTCTTTATGCACGATATACGAGTGGAGCCCACTTCGCAATCGGCAATCGATGATCGACGGATTGGCTTGAAAAATAAAAACATGCAATGTGACAATTGCGATTTGCGATTTGCGATGATGCGAAAATTACAATCGTCGATCAAACAAAATGGTGAAATAACATATGGACTTGCGATGTCTGATTGTGCGATCGCATCGCGACCTTTCAATGCAATGAAACTTCGACGGAAGCATTCTTTGTGACATGCGATTGCAATTGCAATTGTGGTGGGACCACATCGCATCGTGATACTCTTATAACTTCGGAACATGTGTGGTACTCTGTTCCTTTGCGATTGTGATGATTGCATTGCATCAGAACAATCCATATCAACAAGACACTGCAAGTAAAACTTGCGATTGCGATTAGCGCTTAAGTGGTGGGGACCACTTGACGTGTCTCATTCAAAAAATTAAAGTACTTCACCATTTAAACACATTTTCTTCAATTTTGGTTGTTGAGGGCTTAAAAACCCGAAATTAATGTCTTAAATAAAACTCTGTTCTTTCGTGCTTTGAAACCATGAAATTCTTCATCCCTCTGCAAAAACGGCTACGCCCATCAAACATTAAATTCATCTCCTTTGCAAACTCGGCTGCGGCCATAAACAATTAAATTCATCCTTACGTTTTTCCCATTCTTCTTTGAATGCACGGTGCTGTGCACACAAGATCCTCTGCTGCCCCTCTACTTTATTTCTTCCTGCTCTTCAAGGCACGCAGTTGAATTTAATATTTTCAACATTTCAATACTGAATCCACTATAATCCTTGTGGGATAATACTCCATGCATTCTTTGGATGTGGCATACATCTTTATAACCCCTTCAAAAGGCATTTTAACACTTCATCCACTATGAATGTTTTCCTTATTCCTTGTAATGTCATGAGGTCTAGAATTGTCCTCGAGCTGTTTGCATATATATAAAGTGATCTTTACTCCTAAACATGACTAAACCTAAATATAATTGTAGAGATTTTTAAATGGATGCTCAACATAATTTTATCTTTGTCAATTAATATTTTAAATGCACTAGGTTTCCTTGACTCCGGTCTCCATGACATTCGATCTACGTCTTCCCAATGTAATTCCCTCGTCATATATTTCCATGAATTCCTTGATAGTTATTTAATGCTAAACTATATATGTAAATATATAAGACCTCCTCCGAAGAATGATATGAAAGATCCCCTTTGATGATGTCCTATGTATAGAAATGACAAAACTTGGTTTACCGTTGGAAAGAATATTTCCATCTTTACATAATGTGGGGCTTTAGACACTATCCTTTACTCTTTTCTTGTAATTTTTAATATCCAAAACGATCCTCATAGGAGCAACTGGGACTCTCTTATTGTATGACTTTCCATCAGTGGCTATAGTGGATTCTTGTGTTCAACACCCTCTAGAGAATTCATCTCATTACCAAGCATTGGTCCGCTCATATGGTTGAGTGTTGTCATGAACTATTATGTTTCCAAGGGAGCTTTGTTTTAATTGTTTTATGGTCTTATATCATTCCAACATAGCAACCTTCACAATGTCAATACGAACATTTTTTATCATTCACCCATGTGCACATGTGAATGGTGGATGGTGTTTAGTATGGTCATATAATATAATATAAGGAATTATTTTATAAACTATAAAATTATGATATTAATAAAACAATAAAGAGATGTGAAATAATTTAGCTAATATTTCATGAAGGGTTGTGGTAACTTCAAAAAGTAAAATAAAAATGGTTACAAATTCCTTCAATACAAATAATCATCACCACTTTCCCTTAAAAGACTCAATTTTGTATACAAAAATTGACAATTAGTGACTTGTTGGTTGGAGGTGACTTTGACAAGTCATGAGATTCGTGACATGATAACACAATTGCAGTGTAAGTTTGATGAAGTATTTTTGAACATGCATATGGAGGGTGAGGATAATTCAGGGCGAGGTTGGCTCTCCAATCACTACAATATATGGTTTTAAAGAGGAATGAAAGTGTTGATAACTTCATAACCCCTTGGGAAGCTGGAATAATGCCATGGTCACTCATACAACAAGGATGTGACTTCTTACAAGCCATATTGAAGAAAATACTAGGGATTGAGGATTCATATGAGTCTTGATGCCACAAATCCTCCGAAAACCCTAATGCAACCATAAGATCGATATGAGAAATGCGTTGTGAGTGTGGATGAAATACAGTACACTAGAGTGGGTGTAATGATAGATTTTGATAGAAACAAGTCATGGGAAGGATAAAAAAACTAAAATCCAATCAAATACTTAGTGGATATAGGAAAGCATACTTGGAAGCATAATTTTGAATGGGCCCATAATTTTGGGTGTTATTGTAGCAACTTCAAGAACTCCATTTAACTATTTTGCAAGGTTAAGCACTTAAATTAAATTTTTTTCATAATGTGATGTTAATTGTTTGAACCCTTCAACATCCACCTCACATGAGTATTGGTCGCCATAGTTTTGTCCATTATTGTTGGCAGCAAGTCAAACCACACCAATGCCTATTCATTCTCATGTGTCATCACTTGATCCCATGTCATCTCTTCAACCAGTTAAATGCTACCTACAACCATGTGTGTTTCCTTGCCATCATGAGAATATGGGGTCACATGAATTTCATTTGTTAAGGTTTGCATAGATATAAATCCAAACGTTTATGAGCCATTCCAAAAAATCATTTTCCATCTTAGATCACATTGTGTGATGGTTTGAGTGTCAACCTCCACAATTGTTCAAATAGAATGTTAAATCTAGATGACTCAAGTCAAAAATTCTCTATCATTGGATCATATAGAGTGTTCTTACACTCATTAACTTACTATTTCATTTTGGAATCTCATTATTCTTTCGATATCTTTTTTGATTCATAATATAAATTCCACTTTCATAATTTGATTCATTATGTGAGCACTTCATCTGAAGGATTCAACTACCAGAATTAACAAGTATCTTTTACTTATATGATCTTAGAATAATTACATGTGAAAGAGTATTAAAACAGACATATGCATAATTTAACTAAAAAGAAACTTAAAGGAAATCATCAAATCAAAGAAAACCCACAAATTTATAATAGGGTTCACTTACTCTAGGTGAGGGAGGGCAAGGACTCAAGAGTGGGGAGGGAGCTTCATTAATTGATGCATGATGATGATGAGTACATGATGTATTATTTGTCAAATACAATAATGAATATCTTTAACTAGAGTGGCATGTCTCTCCACGATTTTCTCTTTTATAAGAACTCTCAATCATATAAGATCTCCCTCAACATGACAACTTATCAAACTCTCACATGAAGAAGGACACAATGATATTTCAACAAAGTGTAAAACAAGTATTTGAACATCAAATCATCATCTAAGTAAAAATAAAAAGAAGATATGGAATCAATGCATCTTATACCTCCACTTCTGAGAACAACTTGAAAATGTACAACTCTATTGAAGAAACACATAGCACGATTGAATTTCTGGAAAAAAATCATGAAATTTGACTATATAATCTGTATAATCAACAGATTTCTCACTCCCTCAAATTTGGGCCCTTGGAGAATCTAAAAAATTCCTCAAAGATTCTCTTTTGTCGATCGACTGAAATTTGGCCGCTAAAATGAAGAACTATGTTATTAGGATTTTGGTGAAATTTCCATTCAAATAAGTATAGTTTTTGACACTATAAAAAATTGGCACCTAAAAAATCTCCAAGATTCCCTTAAGATACCCTTCGTCACAGTTCCCCACTGGAACTCCATCATTGGTATGTCGTGCATGGTTCCCATCTGTGTGTCAATGTTCTCCTACTCTCCACTCTATCTGTGTTCTACTTTACCTCTTACTTGTTGGGTGAATAATAAATCAAGTTACAAATGTATCCATTGAATTATTGGTTGGAATATTTTATTTTAAATGATTTTTTAATTGTCTGAACCAGGGTCAAACTTCACGTGCTGCTATCATGGAATTTTGTTAAAACCGTATTATATATATTTTATAACGTCCGACCATATAATACCTGTTATAATATTGCATGTGATAACCATGTGATACACATGCCACCATATATGGACCCATTTGATATTTTTGTTGGTTTCTTTTTAATATGGTTCAACAACCATTTAATAACCCAACCATATATAATTTGGTAAGTCATTTGTTAGTTTTGACACAACCATTTTAATAATATAACAATATTTGTATAACTCATAATATATTTCCCTTCCAACATTTGAAATTTGGCATTTGGTTTTTTTGGTGGCTATTTATTTGGTTATATTATCACCTTGTTTTGAAATAACCGTATATGATTTTTAAATTGATATTGTCTTTATATTTTTTTTGTTTTTTTGGGAGTTGTAATATTAGTTTTCTGTCTTTTTTACACACATGAGGAACCAATGAATGAGTTCCAAGTGTCAATGGTTGAGAGTTTATTAGTAAAATTTCATGTAATGTGTGGGTCTCACCTTCTCACTAGGATTCCCTGTGGCACACTCCTGCTTTTCATTTTTGTGTGTTTTTCAAAATTCAAATTGCAATAAGTTTGTCATATAGGCTTAGATTTGAGTGAATTCTTGCTACCAGAATTGTAACAAATGGAACTCTCACTTGGACTTTGTTTCACTAAGAGTTGAAGAATTTGAATTTTGAGTCTCTCCATGGCCACTTGGATCATTCCTCCCCACTAAAGAGATTTTGGTCCTCCAAAGGCGTGAACACAATATACAATATGGTGAACTCCCTCACTTTCACAACAAGTTCAATAACAAGCCACACTTCCTTTTCCTTTACCTTTGTTCTTAGGAGCCATCAGTGATGAACCAAAACATGTAATCTATCCAAACTTATACTACATCTTGCAAAATACATGTTCAATTACATGAACTATCACAACCCAAGGAACCCCATACTTTCCAATGATTTATAACACACTCTTTGGTCAATCTTACTTTGAAATAATAACATAAAGAAATACCTACAACAAAAAGACGGAAAACATCAACCTGTTAAATTCATAAGTTATGGAAAATACTTCATTACTTTTAAAGTCATTTCACCACATGTGATTTGCAAAATATGTTCATCCTCAACTACTTAAAAATGCCACCCCTCTCTTACTTACTTTTACACAGTCATGTTTAGGGAGATGTAGTGGTGTAAAAAAATGATTCCATAGCCATATTTAATTTTAGTTAAGGAGCACATAAAAACGTAATTATAAAACTACAATTACAATATAACAAAATTGTTCTATGTAGATTCACCCTTATTTGTATTTTTTACAATAGCACTCGCCAATACCATGGCATATTAATACCACATGCCCAAATATAGTAACTCATTTCAAAATAAAAATATTCTATGTATATTTTATTTTATTTGTATCTTATATCTTCTAAATTAAATGAAAGGAAACATGTACATTGGGATGTTGGAATACTTGTAATTATTTTGACTTGGTTGAAATAAAATAAAATAAAAATTAAATTAAATTAAAAATTTAATAATAATTATAATTATTAATACAAAATTTTGACTCCTTCAAATTACACAAAACTAAAAATAAAAATAAAATAAGAAAGAGTAACCCCATGGAAGAGATCTTATAATGTAATGTTTAACATTTTGACTAAGTTAAATTTCATAAAAAAATAAATTAATAAAGTTAAATTAAATGAAAATATTAATATAATATAATGTAAACATTTTAACTCTTCAAAATTAAAATTAAAATAAAAACTATAAAAATAAAATAATAATAAATGAAAAAATGGCCCATGGTATGTGCTCATGGTATTGATAACTCATGGTATTGACCCATGGTATTCATGTTCAATATTGCCTATTTAAATAGGCAAATTAAACTAGACTTGATCCATATTACCTCTTCATCTACCAAGCATCTATAGGTATCAAATCTCCTATATACAAACCTTTTTAGAGTTAGAAGAGATTTAATTTAGTTGGGAGCTTTGTAGATGAGAGTTAAGATGGAAGGGTGGCCCTTAAAATTGTTGTTGAGATGCAACCACGCTGTCATAAATTTAGAATTAGTAGAGTGGAGGTATTGAGAATTTAATTACTTTTGAGTATTTGTTTGTTTGTGGACAGTGACGATGGAAAGATTGCATAATTATGAACAATAATAAAATTGCAACTCAAAGCCTATTAAACCGTTTGGAATGTAAAATTATAAATTTTTTAATGTTTTGATTAATCTTTAGAGTGATATTAATGCAATATTTTTTCTATTTCCTTTATAAATCATGTCTAATTTTAATGAGTTTGTTAGTTTAATTTTCATTCCTCTGAACAATTTTTTTAAGTGAATTTCACATTCTATAGAGCTCCCTTTTATGTTTTTCCTTTACTGTGATTGAATTTGAGATATATAAGTGATTTAGGTGCCTTTTGGTTTAAGTATTTCTTATTATATTTGATGTATCTTATTGGAAAATTGCATCTTTAATAGTTAATGTTGTCAAGTAGTAGAGACTGGACAAATTGTTCTATATAGTATTTGGAAATTACTCTTTTAAGTTGAAGATGGGTTTGGAAAATCTGCATGAAAGTTTAAAAACATATGTAACATTTCAGCTAAGTAGGGTTGTAATTTAAAAAATAATTTGCAATTTAAAAAGCATTGCACATTATTAATTTGAAGCATGGTTGGTTTTGGTTTGGACATTATTAATTGGAATTCTAGGCTAGCCTATGATGACATCTTATTCTTGAACATTATCCATAATTTACACCCTTAATAACTTGATTAAATAACTACACGCAAATTATTTCATTGGCTGAAGTTTCATTTTTCTCCAAGGAAAATATATATTTACCCTAAAGCCTTTTACATTTTCCATTTACTCAAAATATAAGGAGAGATATTTCTTAGTGAGCATGATTAGTAACATATATATTCTTATAGTTTCACATTAGAGACACATTTCCAATAACTACTTAAATGAATATCCATAGTTTCAAATGGCTTATGGGTACTCAAAATATGACAACAAAGCAACTTTTGCAACATTTTCATTATTCTCAAGAGGAGGAAGAGTAGCTTCAAGGAAAATTAACTCCTCTTGAGGGGATAAAATGTAATCTAGGGGGTTTCCGAGTATGATATCCCAACTAGAACTCACATAGTTTGGTATAGAAGCCCCATCGAGTATGTGGGCCATACTGCCACCATGAATGATTGTGCCTTTTGTTATCAAATGAAAGTATGTGAGAGTGAGGACAAGAATGAAACATCCACATAATGAAACAAATTCATCCCAATATGACTAACTATAGAAAGAGATAGAGGTACGGAAAGTCCCAACAACAATAAGAAGAAGTATGGCATGAGATATATGAGAGAGCCAAACCCACTCAGACATACATGACCAAGAACATGCAAGAGGTTAATTGCACGTTAGTTCACAATAGATCACTCACATGGTGAGGAATAAGAATAGATTCGAAAACAAACATACATACAACAACCGTGAAGGAGTCCATAACATATTACATGTATGAATGCACACATACAAATGTAGCGAAAGTATCATAGAGTCATACCACCACTGTGAATAAGCATGGAAATTAGTGCAAGATTAGTAACATAAATATTCTTATAGTTTGACATCACAGACACATTTCCAATAACTACTTAAATGAATATCCATAGTTTCAAATGGCTTATGGGTACTCAGAATATGAAAACAAAGCAACTTTTGCAACATTTTCATTATTCTCGAGAGGAGGAAGAGTAGCTTCAAGGAAAATTAACTTCTCTTGGGGGCTAAAATGTAATCTAGGGGGTTTCTGAGTATGATATCCCAACTAGACCTCACATAGTTTGGTATAGAAGCCCCATCGAGTATGTGGGCCATACTACCACCATGAATGATTGTGCTCTTTGTTGTCAAATGAAAGTATGTGAGAGTGAGGACAAGAATGAAACACCCACATAATGAAACAAATTCATCCCAATATTGACTAACTATAGAAAGATATAGAGGTATGGAAAGTCCCAACAACAATAAGAATAAGTATGGCATGAGATATCTGAGAGAGACAAACCCACTCAGACATACATGACCAAGAACATGCAAGAGGTTAATTGCACATTAGTTCACAATAGATCACTCACATGGTGAGGAATAAGAATAGATTCGAAAACAAACATACATACAAAAACCATGAATGAGTCCATAACATATTACATGTATGAATGCACACATACAAATGTAGTGAAAGTATCATAGAGTCGTACCACCACTATGAATAAGCATGGAAATTAGTGCAAGAAATGAAGAAAAATTAATTAATTTTGTTACAAATACAAGTACATATGCTACAAGTCATTTAAGCCCAATAGTGGAACATGGCCTACTCATTCCATTATCTCATACAAAACGCTATCTCACTTCACCTCACCCTCCTAGCTTCCAAGAACTAAGTACCTCTAGCTCTCAAGCACAAATCAACTATGTAATATTAATCTCAACTCAAGTGCCAAAATCCCCCTAGAATGAGGCATAAGGGAACATTTATAGAGGTGAGTTGATCCTTCACCTATCGTGACCTTTGACCTACCCTCTTGAATCTTGAACTACCTCACTATTCTCTCATTCTTAATATTTTTTATATGGTAAAATTATTCTGAGTGTAGCTGATTACATTATCACGAGAAACATTTACATAGTGAAATAAGAGAATAAATGAGGAGAATAAAGAGGTTTTCAGAAGCTCTAGGGTTATTTTTTTCAATGTTGTTGTAAAGCCATGGAGATTTGCATAAACCATTCAACAAGGATTTGTTGTTCCTCTTCTGTTTCGAATGCATATTTGCTAGCTATAAAATTTTCAACTAAGGTTGGAACAAATATTTGAACTCCTATATAGATCCAATTTTCTTGTTGGGTCAAAACCCTAGTCATGTAGCCTTTGTGATAAATCCTAGATTTCTCCATGCAAATAAACATCTTCTACCAGAAAAAAAATAACATGGGTCACACATTTTTATAACACAAAAATATATCATGACACAATTAATTTATTGAAGTAATTCCATTAATTTAGACCCTTCCATAGTCCTTTTTTATGCCACAATGTAGTCTATGAATGTGATATATATGGGGTGCCCTTGTGCTCTAAAATTTTTGTAACCATTCCTCAAAGAGCTGTCCATATTTCTCCCTCCTTGAATCAATCATCAAGAAGTGTTTTAGGGTGGAGGACCCCAATCATTTTTTATATTCTATGGAGGAAATGCAATGCCAAGAGGCATATATCTTCCCTAGCTTTAGGATCCCACACTAATGCATGTGGAAAAACCACTTGAAATGTATTTTGGATGATTATGAAGGTTTCCCCTCAATTCCATATATGTTTATCCATGTAGGTTGGAATTTGATATTAACTCGAGGATTTATGTCATCAAATATTATTGCATTTTGGACTCTCATTATTCTTTCAATATCTTTTTTGGGTCATCATATAAATAGAACTTCCACAATTTGATTCATTATGTGAGAACCACATCTAAATCCCCTCATCTACAAAAATTAACTAATATATTTTACTTCTATGATTTTAGAATAATTACATGTGAAAGAGTATGAAAAATCACATGTGCATAATTTAAAGAAGATGAAAACACAGAAGTTGATAACATATTTCACTTAGTGCAGGTTATGCATTCAATCCCGTTACCAAGAGTGGGAAGTCCACTTCATTAATTGATGCATGATGATGACGAGTACATGATGCATTCTTTGTCAAATACATGGATGAACTTCCTTTACTAGAGTGGCATGTATCTCCATGAGATTCTCTTCTATAAGAACTCTCACTGATATAAGATCTCCTTCAACATGAAAATGTATCAAACTCTCACATGAATTCGCACAAAAGGATATTTCAACAAAGTGGAAAACATTATCTCAACATCAAATCATCATCTGAATAAAAATCGAAAGAAGATATGTAATCAATGCATCTTATACCTCCACTTCTGGGGACAACTTGAAAATGCACAACTCTACTAAAGAAACAGATAGCACAGTTGAATTTATAGAAAAAAATCATGAAATTTGACTGTAAAATTGACGCCTTTCTCACTCGGTCCAATTTGGGCTCCTCGGGATTCTCAAATATTCCTCAAAGATTCTCCCCACTAAAGAGATTTTGGTCCTCCAAATTCATGAACACAATCTACAATATGGTGAACTCCCTCACTTTCACAACAAGTTTCCTAAAAAGCCACACTTAATTTTCCTTCACCTTTGTTCTTAGGAGCCATAAGTGATGAACCAAAACATGTACTCTATCCAAAATTGTACTACATCTTTCAAAGTACATGTTCAATTACATGAACTATCACAACCCAAGGAACCCCATACATTCCAAGGATTTATAACCTACTCTTTGGTCAAGTTTACATTGAAATAATAACATAAAGCAATACCTATGTTATCAACAAAAAGACGGAAAACATCATTAAATTCATAAGTTATGGAAAATACTTCATTACTTTTACAATCATTTCACCACATGTGATTCACAAAATATGTCCATCCTCAACTACTTAAAAATGCCACCCATCTCTTACTTACTTTTACACAGTCATGTTTAGGGAGATGTAGTGGTGTAAAAAAGTGATTCCAAGCCATATTTAATTTTATTTAAGGAGCACATAAAAAAAAATTTATAAAAATACAATTACAATATAGCAAAATTCTTCTATGTAGATTCACCCTCATTTGTATTTTTTACAGTAACTCATTTCAAAATAAGAATATTCTATGTATATTTTATTTTAGTTGTATCTTATATCTTCTAAATTAAATCAATTGAAACATGTACATGGGGATGTTGGAATACCTGTAAATATTTTGACTTGGTTGAAATAAAATAAAATAAAAATTAAATTAAATTAAAAATTTAATAATAATTATAATTATTAATACAAAATTTTGACTCTTTCAAATAGTACAAAACTGAAAATAAAAATAAAATAAGAGGGAGTAACCCCCATGGAAGAGATCTTATAATGTAATGTTTAACATTTGACTAAGTAAATTTCATAAAAAAAAATAAATTAATAAAGTTAAATTAAATAAAAAGATTAATATAATATAATGTAAACAATTTAACTCTTCAAAATAAAAAATAAACTATAAAAATAAAATAATAATAAATGAAAAAATGGCCCATGGTATTTGCTCATAGTATTGATAACTCATGGTATTGACCCATGGTATTCATGTCCAATATTCCCTATTTAAATAGGAAAATTAAACTATACTTGATCCATATTACCTCTTCATCTACCAAACATCTATATGTATCAAATCTAGTATATAAAACTTTTTTAGAGTTAGAAGAGATTTAATCTAGTTGGGAGCTTGGTAGATGTAGAGTTAAGATGGAAGGGTGGCCCTTAAAATTGTTGTTGAGATGCAACCACACTATCATAAATTTAGAATTAGTAGAGTGAAGGTATTGAAAACTTAATCACTTTTGATTATTTCTTTGTGGATAGTGACTATGGAAAGATTGCATAGTTATGAACAATAATAAAATTGCAACTCAAAGCCTATTAAGCCATTCAGAATGTAAAATTATATATATATATTTTTTATGTTTTGATTAATCTTTAGAGTTAGATTAATGCAATTTTTTTGCTATTTCTTTTTTTAAATCATGTTTAATTTTAATGGATTTGTTAGTTTAATTTTCATTCCTTCGAGAATTTTTTTTTAAAGTGAATTTCACATTCTATAGAGCTCCCTTTTATGTTTTGCCTTTATTGTGATTAAATTTGAGATATATAAGTGATTCAAGTGCCTTTTGTTTTAAGTATTTCTTATTAGATTTGATGTATCTTAATTGAAAATTGCATCTTTTATAATTAATGTTGTTAAGTAGCAGAGATAGGACAAATTGTTCTATATAGTATTTGGAAATTTCTCTTTTAAGTTGAAGGTGGGTTTGGACAATGTGCACGAAAGTTTAAAAACAATGTAACATTTCAGCTAAGTAGGGTTGTAATTTAAAAAAGAATTTGCAATTTAAAAAACATTGCACATTATGAATTTGAAACATGGATGGTCTTGGTTTGGACATTGTCTACTGGAATCCTAGACTAGCCTATGATGAAATCTTATTCTTGAAACATTATCTATAATTTACACCCTTAATAACTTGATTGAATAACTACATGCAAATTACTTCATTGACTCTAAAGATAATATATACCGTAAAGCCTTTTACATTTTCCATTTACTCAAAATATAAGGAGAAATATTTTCTTAGTGAGCATGAGTAGTAACATAAATATTCTTATACATAGATGAGTTATAGAAAAAGATTGCAGATTAGAGGTGTAAGTAGGATGATATATTATGAGAGGATCTTTTAGAAGATTATTTTTTAGAGTTCAAAAATGGTATGAATAGAATGGAAATCTTGGATGTAATAGAGGGCTTTGGTAAAAGACTAAATTTAAGAAAATGTCTTAAAGAGTCCAGATGTAATGGAGCAATTACTCTCAAGCATTGATGTCTTAAAACATATAGCTAAAACTAATTGCAGGATGAAATGAGAGATAATAAAGGCCTTTTAATTAAGAATGATTATAACGATTATGAAAACAGTAAAGGCAATGGAGATAGTCATTACATTGTAGAGTGCAAAACCTTGAAATATGTTCTTTGGGAAAACACTTACACTTTTTATTTAGTTAAGTTTTTTATACACTTTTTATATAGTGAAGTTTTTAGAAAAAATATGCATATAGTGTTTGTGAACAACTAGCTTGACTAGTTTATGATTGAAGAGATAAAGAACTCTGATAAATGATTACTCAAACACATATGAATGTTAGTTTATCCAATTTCCAACTGTTTAGCCTAGATCCAGTCTACATGTTTGAAACTAGTGACCTGCGCTCTAATAGTAATTATTAGAATTGTCTGACAGCATGAGTGAATGAGAATAATTCCCCATTCAAACAATTTTGCAGTTTATGATAACAATTCATAAATATTGTCGGCCAGTAAATGACAAATGCGCATTCTGAAATTCTGGAGCACCTATTTCTCATTCTTGTTCGTCGATCATCCTAAGCCTCCAAACAGGAAGCAGTCGGATACAATTATATTCATGTTGCGTACACAAAAAGATCAAAGCACATGGAATGGCAGGTGGACTCGGTAACGGTGAAGACTCAGATGTTCACGTTGGCCATGAATTCATGAATCCATCTCCCTTTCTTTTTTGGGCGGTTGTTTCGAACTTTTATGTTAAAGTTCGATGAAATCATTTTGTATCAATTTTTCTTTTATGTTAAAAGTTTTTCGGACACAATCGTCGCGGTTCTCTGGCAATGGTCGGTGACCGCAATGATTCCTTCATCTTCTTCGTCTTTGCGGAGCAGTTTTCCTTTCTTTCGTCTATCACAGATTGCTATATGCATAGCAGAATGCAGGCGAGATCAGATTGTGATGGAATAAAGTAAGGAAAACTATGAAGATGAAGAAATCATTGCTGCCACTCACCATCCAGAGCTGCGCGACGAATTTGTTCGAAAAATGATAAAAAATGATACAAACTTGATTTAATAATTTCTCTTTAAGTGCTACCAACCATAGCATTAAACAAATCAAGGACCATATTTTGCTAAAGAAATGTGAAGTTAATGTTTTTCTCAGAATGAGAACTAGCTATGTGAATTTTGCTAAAGAAATGTCAGGTTAATGTTTTTCTCAGAATGAGAACTAGTTATGTGAGTACTCCACACTTCTAGGATTTCAAATGTTTAAGAAAAAATTAAACTTTTAATCATGCCCCCTAGGTTCACAAGACATGTCATATGAATTTTCCACATTTGTATATTAATGTAACAACATAAGTCTTTAAAAAAAAAAGCAACAGAGAAGGTCTGCATGTTAAATAGAATTTTTTGGTGTGTGATAACGTGTGTTATAGAGTTGTTATAGTAGAGAATTTTGTTACTCTGTGATACAACACAAACTGAATTACCCAATGTCTACTTTTGATCTTTGTAATAGTTTTTGCCTCGTATAAATTCTAAAGTATTTTTGTTGCAAGTTCGATCAGTGTGTTGTTAATATATTTTATTAATGTGCTTAAATTTTGAAGGATTTTTTTTCTATTCCTCCAAAAGAAAGCATCTTTTTGTGGGTAGTCCAACCATACAAAACATTGTTAAGTAAACTAAGAAAACATTGTTAGTTTTGACTACCTTGTCATAATAGTGAATTTCTTGGTTACATATGTTGGCTACTTGAGTAGCTTTTGTTTATTCTTGGTTTCTGCAACAATAGGATCTACTGCCCAACCTTAGATGTAACTATTTTTATTTTTATTAATATAGTTTGCGGTGCGACCTGTGGTGCACCTCGCCCAAGTACGGCCCGACTCACCCAACGCTCTCGTTCGTCATTTCTTCACCAATGAGTTGTTGGCTAACTCGTGGTGCTCCAACCCTTGACTGTTCTTGATGTCACGCCCCTACACCTCGGGTGTCTTCCAACCACGCTGTAGACAGGTGCGGCACTGTCCTACTTTTTCTTTTTCCAAATACTTAAGTATGCAAACTACGACTTTAGCAACATTCGTTAGTTATTAAGAAAATGTTATTTCAATGTGTGGAATAAAACATAAACATCACCTGACTAGTACGGATAAAAGTCTGAATACACAACTGTTGTTGCACATCAGTTGGTTTCAAAGCTACCTTCACTCGGAGCTTTTGTACTAAATCAGTGACATAGTTGCAGGGTTGCAGGTGGTGTTGAAGATGAACTTATACATTGGGGTTTCTCTCGAGACCTTAGCTGAAGAAAGGCATTTGTCAGGGCTAGAGCTACAATGGAAGAGTTAATTCCGAAGGACTTTGAAAGCAGGCTGGTGAAATCTTTGAGAAGAACGAATGAAATTGTAGAAGAGTTTCGTGAGTTGAAGAAGACCCTTTTTGCATTGTACGCAGAAGGAATATCCGACACGAACAGGGACGAATTCAACCGAATTATGAAGATATTGGACAGCTATGGAAAGGATTTAAGGGAATTGGCTAAAGAGCAAGGCATGCTTCAGGAGAAGCTTGTCAAGCTTGATTTTGAGAAGATGAAACGTGAACTTATAAAGAGGTATAGTGACATGAATTCCACTATGACCGAACCGAAGGATGTTGGGAATGTAGTTGAGGAGAAGGAAGAACTTGTAGAACAAGTTGAACCCGAACCAAGCACATTACAAGCATCACAGGTTGAACCACACGAGGATGTTGCAGATGTAGATGATGTCAAGTATGAACTTGATGAACAGGTTGGATCGAGACCGAGCACATTGCAAGCATCAATGATGGATGATTCTCACAAGGATGTTATGACGAGAGGAGAGATGAAGGACGAACTTGTGACACAAGTTGAACCAAGACAAGACACATTGCAGGCATTGGTGGACAAACCACATGGAGATGTTGCAAATGTGACTGTGATCGAGGAGGAACTTGATGAGCAGGTGGTACCAGGATCGAACACATCAAAGACATTGATGAGGATGGAGGACACTCACTTGAGGAGTCTTCATGGAGAGATGACTTGTGTTTCATGGAAGCATAAGGAGGATGGACCACATATGGGGATAAGGAAGAAGATGATTTCTTTTCCAACACCATGGATGATTACTCCTTGGATGCCTACGATGAGACCTTGTACATTGATGGAACAAGGGACATGGAATGATACGAACCTTGATGGGGCGATTTGTGACCTTACACTTGATGGTTCAAATGCCCGAGACAAGGGTGGAACGTGATGACCTTTGTGATGAAAAGGGTCATGCTTAGCCACATAGAATGGCAAGTGCCTGGCATGACCTGTAGACTACCTTGGTGGTAGGGCACGTTGGTGGAGTGGACTTCTTCATGGCTTCAACCAAGATGGACCTCTTGGCAGACCTTTAGTGGGGGAGTAGCCTTGAAGGAAGTACTCATGTGATGGATGAAGGTAGGAGTGACCGAGAGCACTTCACTTCGATATGTATGGACATGATGACGATGAGAGTTGAGTTGAGTTCACTTAGATGAACACATGGGCAGCCAAAGTCATGGACATGGACTAAATGGAGATCTTTTATAGATGGATTGATGGGACGTTGTTCACCATGAGCAACTTGGACATTGGTTGGATGAGCAGCCTATGACACATTCATATGATTTGAAGAGTGAGAACTTGTGATGGTACTCATGGCCAATACAAGTAGGCTTATCAACGCTTTGGATATGATGAGGCATGGGAGTTCATGATGGGAATGCCTTGGTGGTACACACTTTTGCATGGGGTTGAGTCTACTTGACTTAGCCACTCTTCTTACTTTTGATGATGCTTGGAGGATGAGTCTACTTTGCATACAAGTAGCACATGGATTAGCATCATGGACGGCATGTTGTGGATGAGATGGATACACTTCATGGACCCAAACATGGCACACCTGGATGAGATTGATTCTTGATGGAGTTGATGATGTGACAGGATGCTAGAGAAACTTACCAATAGTGGTATGAGGAGGAGTATTCTCATTGTTTTTGATGTTATGGTTGGATTAGCTACCCGACTAGTTCGAGCTATGGGGGCATGCAGTACACCGAGTTATGCCAGATACATAACAGATTTTGTTGTGTTGATGTTGGTTGGAGTACTTGATGCAAAGATTCACATGGATTTGACGATGATTGGGGAGATATTTCATGGACATGAACCTTTCTGGTTTATGTGATGACGTTGCGATGATATTGTGTGATGAGACTTTGCGACGAAAGTTGCGATGATACTTCACGACAATATGATGCGATGATGGTAGCACTATCGAGGATGATAGTCATATTTGAAGTGGAGGAGGATGTAATTCCCTAAGACTTCATGGGCGCGTTTGGGGTAACAGGTGCGCTCATTGGGTGTTTGGACGATTTCGGGCGCCATGTGACGAAATGGGCAGAACGTCGCACCGTAGGGGTGCGGGTGCGTGTGTGTAGCAAAGGCACGTCACGAGGGAAAGTTGGAGGAGATGCATGTCGCACTTGAACAACATGGAATTGGCAAGACATGTTTATACCAGCAAGGGGGCGCACCGTGGATGAGCCAAGCTGACGGGTGAGTTAGTGGAGCGGCCGATGCCACACTTCATGGGCGAGCGACCAAATGACAGGTCAGCTCGGGTCGACCGAGCGACCCACACTCCACTTGGAATTCATATATATTGGTGGGCATGTGGATGAGTGGAGGCATCAATGAATCAAGCAAGACATCAAGAACAGTCAAGGGTTGGAGCACCACGAGTTAGCCAACAACTCGTTGGTGAAGAAACGACGAACGAGAGCATTGGGCGAGTCGGACCATAGTTGGGTGAGCTGCACCACAGGTCACACCGCAGACCAAGCGACCACACCCGCGGGTCAGGTCGGGTCAGGTCGGGTGCCTCTGAACGATGGGCGGGTTGGGTCATGCACAACTCGGCACCCTCTCCCCGAATTGAACTTTAGCTTGGACGCGATTCCGGGAGCGTCAGGGTTCGGATTTGAGTGCCGTAAAGTGTCAAATGTGCGTATCGACGGGCCGCATCCAACCATACATTTGGGAGGTGGATTGGACAAATGAGGAGCTCAACAAAAGGCCTAAACTGATTTGCAGTGCCGATTGAGTGACTTGGGTGACCCGACAACACTTGGGTAGCTTTGTGCAGGAAATTCCGCAGGTGAAAACCATTGATTGTAAATGACTGTTATAGGCTATTTTGATGGTTGAAAATCCTTAGAGCTTGGTCAAAAGGAAAATTTCCTTGCCAAGGAGCAGGAGTGGCTTTTGTTGGATTGGACATTGTATATTCATATTTATGAAACATATTATCGGGCGGACTCATTATTAACAGGAAGTTTTCGTTCTTCTTTTTTTGAAAATAAAATAAAATAATTTGAAGAAATCTGTTTGCAAATTTAAAGTAAAATTATGCTAAACTAATGTATTGTGGTTATGATTTGGATTTAGAACTTATCTAGAAAAACATGTAAATATGGTCATTTCATTAGATCATTTCTTATATTTGCTCTTAATCTGTATTAAAATCATATATATGATGAAACTATCTCTTGAATCTGTGTTCAGATCATATACAATGAAACTCATTTACTCTTAGATTGGTACTTAGCCCAGATGAGCCTGCATTTCCCCCTTTTCCAATTCAATTAAAATAACTTTTAAAATAACTCAACATGAGTGTTTATTTTTAAAACCTAATTGTATTTTAATTCTAAACATATACCTTATTTGAATTATTGCAGAGGCCGTTTTAAGAGTATCACTAGTAACCCATTAAAAACTAGTTATGTAGAGATCCCAGTGAGTATCACTAGTCACCCATTAAAAACAAGTTACAGAGTAAGATTATCACTAGTCACCCATAAAAAAAACACTACGCGGGATTCAGGGGATTCAATATTATGTCAAACCTCTGATGGATTCATGGGATTCAATACTGTGTTGAACTGCTGACATGCAGATCAGTGGTTATTTACTCTCAAATATGTACTTAGATCAGTGGTTATTTTCTTGAAGCAACGTAGATCTCGCCAATATCAAACCGCACGCAAACCCAAACTCGCTCTGCGTGTCAGAGGTTCCACACACTATAGAACTCACTACATTAACTATAGTGAAGGGAATACATGAAAAAAAAATCATGAATTTATGGGTTACTAGTGATAATCTTACTCTCTAACTTGTTTTTAATGGGTGACCAGTGATACTCGTAATCCGATCTCTGCAATAATTCAAATAATGGACATGCTTAGAATTCAAAGACAATTAGGTTTTAAAAATAAACAGAGTTGAAATTTCATATTGAGTTATTTTAAAAGTTTTTTTAATTGAATTGGAAAAGGGGAAATGCAAGTTGATATGATCTAAATGAGTTTTATTGTATATATGATCTAAACATAGATCCAAGAGGAAGTTTTATCATATACCTGATCACAATACAAATTAAGATCAAATATAAGAATTGATCTAATGATGCATAGATCTAAGGGTT
The DNA here is from genome assembly GCA_034641835.2 of Pinus albicaulis. Classification (NCBI taxonomy): domain Eukaryota; kingdom Viridiplantae; phylum Streptophyta; class Pinopsida; order Pinales; family Pinaceae; genus Pinus; species Pinus albicaulis. The sequence goes on along the minus strand of CM076575.1, from coordinate 249,295,719 downwards.
GATAATGACCAGATTTACATGATTTTCAAAAATTGTGAAGATTATGATAAGTTTAAATCTAAATCACAATCACAATACATTTGTTCCCCTTAATTTTAGTTTCAATTTGCAAATAGATTTATTCCATTTATTTTGAGGAAAAAAAAACAATAAGAATACTCTACACTTAGATTAAACATTTAACAAAAAAATAAATTTATAAATATTTCTATTTGGTTGACACCACATTCCCTATGAAGTTTCCAAATTTTATATTAATATAACAACATAAGTCCCTAAAAACAAAGACAACTGAGAAGGAGAATGTCTCCTAAGCTAAAGAGTAGTATATGCACTAGTATCCTTATTACATCATGTTGTGGAGCACCTTTCAAAAGAAAATCCAACTAATCAATAGTGAGAAGGAGAATGTCTCGAGACCAAAGAGCAGTATATGCACTAGTATCCTTATTAAATCATGTTGTGGAACACCTTTCAAAAGCAAATCCAACTAAGCAATAGTGAGTGAACAAGGCAATCACTTAAACACGCCAATGAAATGAAGTGTTTACCATCTTAGCAATAGTTTCTCATAGATTTTCCAAGATGCAAGAACTTGTTGTACTAATTTTTCTCTTTAATTACTACCAACAATAGCATTAAACAAATCAAGGACTAGATTTTGTTGAATAAATGTCAAGTTAATGTTTTGCACATTATGAGAGTTAGTTTTGGGAGTACTCACACTTACCATAGGTCAAACATTTAAGAACAAATTACATTTATAAACTTGTAGCATTGGTTGATGTCACATGTCATATGAAGTTTCATATTTTTATATTAATGTAACAACATAAGTCTTAAAAAAAAAAACTTAGAAGGATACGGTCTCCTAAACTAAAGTGTAGCAGAGTTGTTATGTGTTACAACACAAACTGAATTAGCTACTATCTAGTTTTTATCTTTGTAATAGGTTTTGCCTCATACAAAATCTTAATATAAAGTATTTTGTTTGCATGGTCTGTGGGTGTGTTGTTAATATACTATGCTAATGTGCTTAAATTTTGATGGATTTTTCTTGTGTGCCTCAAAATAAAATATATTTTTTTGGGAGTACAACTACACATGCATGTAGTCTGATCACTATCCATTTATGTGAAACCCCATTCTTCACAAAATGCATGGTGGGATTCTTTGCAACATGAATGTTATTATATTGAACAAGTTTTTACTGACCCTACCTATCCAAAACAACCACAACCAATTTCTTCCCCTTTGGAAGCTTAAAATGATCCACCACCTTCTTTAGAAATAAATGATGCTTAGTTAGTAAATTTTTAGAACTTAAGCAATGGAATGTAATTACATAGAGGAAACAATGAAGATGATTCAATTCTTTCATTTCAAAAACATAATATCAGCACATTCTCAATATTCTTAAGGAAATCTGAGACTCCCATACTTCCTTTGACATCAATGACATCAATTGTCATCAACCATCATATACTAGCCAAAAATATCCCTCTTGGTCATTGAGGACAACACCAGAAGACATTCATGGTCATTGATGGCAATGGAGTGAATACCCCCTATCAAATTGTTGGTCCAAAAGCTACTCACTCTCATATTGTTAGCCAATTTCTACTTCTCTCCCCTATATCACATCAATGGAAAAGAGACACAGTAGGAATGGTAATTCATCCAATGACTACTTCTTGATTCAATGTCCTCTTTACTCAATTTTTTTTGTGAAAATACTACTACATGTGCATCTCCTAGCCTTTGGATAGGATCTTCCCTTGTGAATATGCTTTGTACAACCTTACTCCCTTTTGCTTATGTTTCTTTTTTTCTCTCTCCTTTCCTTTCATTGGCTAATCAAAATAGGTATTTGATTGTTAGAATTTTGTTTTTTCCAATATGAATGTCTTCAGAGTCCATATGAAAATATAAAAGCAATGTAATCATCACAAAAAGTGGTATGGAAAAGTCTCACAAGATCTCCATAAATCATTGAATTTCACATTAGAGACACATTTCCAATAACTACTTAAATGAATATCCATAGTTTCAAATGGCTTATGGGTACTCAAAATATGACAAAAAAGCAACTTTCGCAACATTTTCATTATTCTCAAGAGGAGGAAGAGTAGCTTCAATGAAAATTAACTCCTCTTGAGGGGCTAAAATGTAATCTAGGGGGTTTCCGAGTATGATATCCCAACTAGACCTCACATAGTTTGGTATAGGAGGCCCATCAAGTATGTGGACCACACTACCACCATGAATGATTGTGCTCTTTGTTGTCAAATGAAAGTATGTGAGTGTGAGGACAAGAATGAAATACCCACATAATGAAACAAATTCATCCCAGCATTGACTAACTATAGAAAGAGATAGAGGTACCGAAAAGTCCCAACAACAATAAGAATAAGTATGGCATGAGATATATGAGAGAGCCAAACCCACTCAGACATACATGAACAAGAACATGCAAGAGGTTAATTGCATCTTAGTTCACAATAGATCACTCACATGGTGAGGAATAAGAATAGATTCGAAAACAAACATACATACAGCAACCATGAATGAGTCCATAACATATTACATGTATGAATGCACATATACAAAAGTAGTGAAAATATCATAGTCGTACCACCACTATGAATAAGCATGGAAATTAATGCAATAAATGAAGAGAAATTAATTAATTTTGTTACAAATACAAGTACATATGCTACAAGTTGTTGAAGCCCAATAGTGGAACATGGGCTACTCATGCCATTATCTAATACAAAACCCTATCTCACTTCAGCTCGCCCTCCTAGCTTCCAAGAATTGAGTGCCTCTAGCTCTCAAGGAGAAATCAACTATGTAATATTAACCTCAACTCAAGTGCCAAAATCCCCCTAGAATGAGGCATAAGGGAACATTTATAGAGGTGATTTGATCCTTCACATACGGTGACCTTTGACCTACCCTCTTGAATCTTGAACTACCTCACTATTCTCTCATCCTTAATATTTTTTATATGGTAAAATTTTTCTGAGCGTAGCTGATTACATTATCACGAGAAAAATTTACATAGTGACATAAGAGACTAAATGAGGAGAATAAAGAGGTTTCGAGCAGCTCTAGGGTTATTTTCTCCATGTTGTTGTAAAGCCATGGAGATTTGCATAAACCATTCAACAAGGATTTTTTGTTCCTCTTCTGTTTTGAATGCACATATGCTTGCTACAACATTTTCAACTAAGGTTGGCACAAATATTTGAACTCCTATATAGATCTAATTTTCCTGTTGGGTCAAAACCCTAGTCATGTAGCCTTCGTGATAAATACTAGATTTATCCATGGAAATAAACATCTTCTACCATAAAATAAATAACATGGGTCACACATTTAATAACACAAAAATATATCATGACACAATTAATTGATTGAAGTAAGGCCATTAATTTAGACCCTTCCATAGTCATTTTTTATGCCACAATTTAGTCTATGAATGTGATATATATGGGGTGCCCTTGGGCTCCAAAACGTTTGTAACCATTCCTCAAAGAACTTTCCATATTTCTCCCTACTTGAATCAATCATCAAGAAGTGTTTTAGGGTGGAGTACCCCAATCATTTTTTATATTCTATGGAGGATATGCAATGCCAAGAGGCATATATCTTCCCTAGCTTTAGGATCCCACACTAATTCATGTGGAAAAATCCCTTGAAACATATTTTGGTTGACTATGAAGGTTTCCCCTCAATTCCATATATGTTCATCCATGTAGGTTGGAATTTGATATTAATTCGAGGATTTATGTCATCAAATATTATTGCATTTTGGACTCTCATTATTCTTTCAATATCTTTTGTGGGTCAACATGTAAATAGAACTTCCACAATTCGATTCATTATGTGACCACCACATCTGAATCCTCTCAGATACGAAATTAACTAATATCTTTTACTTTTGTGATTTTAGAATAGTTACATGTGAAACAGTATGAAAAATCACATGTGCATAATTTAAAGAAGATGAAAGCACACAAGTTGATAACAGAGTTCACTTAGTGAAAGTTACGATTCAGGCCCGGTGTCAAGAGTGGGAATTCCTCTTCATTAATTGATGCATGATGATCACGAGTACATGATGCATTCTTTGTCAAATACAAGGATGAACTTCCTTAACTAGAGTGGAATGTCTCTCCATGATATTCTCTTCTATAAGAACTCTCACTCATATAAGATCTCCTTCAACATGAAAATGTATTAAACTCTCACATGAAGTCACACAAAAGGATATTTCAATAAAGTGGCAAACAATTATCTCAACATCAAATCATCATCTGAATAAAAATCAAAAGAAGATATGTAATCAATTCATCTTATACCTCCACTTCCAGGGACAACTTGAAAATGCAAAACTCTACTAAAGAAAAATATGGCACATTTGATTTTTTAGAAAAACGTCATGAAATTTGACTATAAAATTGACCCCTTTCTCACTCGATCCAATTTGGGCTCCTCGGGAATCTCAAAGATTCCTCAAAGATTCTCTTTTGTGGGTTGACTGAAAATTTTCTGCTCAAATGAAGAAAATAACTATGACATTAGGGTTTCGGTGAAATATCAATTCAAATGAGTATAAAGTCAATAGGTTTTAACACTATAAAAAAATTTCACCTAAGCAATCTCCAAGATTCCCCGAACATACCCTATGTCACGGTTCTGCCCCTGGAACTACATCATGGTTCTCATGTTCATGCTTCCCATCGATTTGTCAAGGTTTCACTACCCTCCACTCTTTGAGTGTTCTGTTTTTCTTCTTCGTTGTTGGGTGAGTAATAAGTTGATTTTTAGATTAAAAAAAAATGTTGCTAGAGTTACCAACGTATCTGTTGAGTTATTGGTTGGCATATTTTATTTTACAGCATTCGTTATCAGTTTGAACCGATGTCAAACCTCACGTTCTCCTATCATGTCATTTTTTTAAAATAATTTTTCAAACCATATTATATATGGTTTATATCCTACCACTATATAATACCCTTTATAATATGGCATTTAATAACCATGTCATACACATGCCCACCATATATGGACCCATTTGATATTTTTGTTGGTTTCTTTTGAATATGGTTCGACAACCATTTAATAACCTAACCATATACAATTTTTGCTATGTCATGGAGAAAAATAAAATAAAACAAAAATATTAGATGGAAGATAAGAATCTAAAAAATGCCTTAGTAAAGTGGAAAGTTACTGAGAATAGGTGAGAATAAAACTAGAAAGAGGAAAAACTACTTTTAAATAAGTTTTTGTGGAAAAAAAAAGTAAAGCCTAGGTTAAGGGAAACAACATCCCAATTTAACCGGATGCAGTTATGGAAACATGTTGAGGAAAGGCAAGCTTAAATAAGTTATTCCTAGTTAGACAAGAGGTTTTCTACATTGAGGAATAATTGGTCTCTCCTCTAGGGGAGTTGTGGATTAAGCTCAAGGTTGGGAGGCAAATAGTCTTTACCATATTGGTATTCACATTCCATGAAGTTTATTTCTTATATTTCTATTATAATTTATAGAATGTTGATGTAGTCTGAAAGGGTTATATTTTTATCAAATATGGTTGAAAATTTTGTACAATTATTTTATATATTAACTGTAATATATGTGCTGAGTTCATAAATAAATAAGTGTCATATGTATTTAACAAAGATTAACCATGGGTACAATTAATCTTTCTGTATGGTTAGATAGACTAAAATCAATACTAGGGACCAACAGAAAAAATCTCTAAACCCTGGGTAGGGGTCTAAATCTCTTGTTAGGTCCATTTGAAGAGTTACAATATATGTACCAAGAAACCAATATAATTCAATATAATTCAGCCATAACAATAACAATTAATTATTAAAAATATAGGAAAGTCTAAACAAAATATATTTTAGATAACTAGCATGAATATAAATCTATATCTGAATAATGCATAGACAATTCAGATCTAAATTACGACACAAATTCTATTCTCTACATATTCAGTCATACAATGATAAATATGTGACGAAAAAATGTATTAAATTACATATAATAGTCCTTTACATATATGAATATCCTCTAGTGGAGAAGTGGATTAAAACCACTTTACAAACCAATCCAAGAGGAAAAATAATTACAATATTTTAATTATAAATTGAGTTGAGTCATCTATCAACATTTTCCTATAGAGTATGGAAGTGAAATTTGTACATGGACAAAAGGGTGGTATAGCCTTCCATTTTCGTAGAGACCAACCTGAAATAAGTGGAGTAAATTGTCAGATCTTCTGACCATTTACTATAAAGAAATTTTAGCGAAAAGTCAAATTAATAAAACCAACTTACTATAAAAAATATGGATTGAAGTGAGAAAATTATATTTAGGAAACAAAACAAGAGAAACATATTAATTATACAAGTAGTATAATATTAATAATACCTGTAAGACTAGCTTCAAGGTTTAAGGTATTCCTCTTTAGATTCATAAATAAAATATTAATACAAGAAGACGCGCATAATAGAATTGAATTCGTGGTTGAGATAAAATGCCAAGAAGTTGAAAATTTTATACTGACCTAAGGAAATAGTTGTATCCTCGTACCGTTAGAATTGGAATAGTTGAGGAGAGTATGTCAAATCTACAAAAGAGGTTTTTCTAGAATTCTACTTAGAAGAAAAGGATTTTAAAAATTATTTATAATCAAATGTTGTAATTCAATAACTCTAGGTGATTTGAGTGTAAAATGAATTAAAAATATACTTCTCATATTTTAGGGAGAGTGAAATTCAATTCAGAAAACTATATCATTTTATAAGGGTTAAAATTCTATTGTACAAGGTTAAAGCATATATATGAAAAGTAATTTTAAGATTCTCTATAATTATACAGAACTATGCTAAAAGGCTTTAAATCCCTTTGAAAATTGAGTTAATTAAAGGAGAATTTTAGATTTCCATATATAACACTCGAATTCAATTTCCTTAGAAATTCGTGTTAAAAGAATTAAGAACATATTATAGAGAAGACTCAACTAGTACCTCTGTCAAAACCGAAACTGAGATAAATGACTTCGAATTTCATTGGATAATTTCAATAATATCAAAGAAAATAATTCTTATGAGGGATGTGTCTATAATATGTTTTAGTGGAGTACGCAGGAGAGTTATTCTCGTAGCATGAAACCCTATGTCTCAATAAAATCTAATTCGACTATGCATATATACAACAACTTGAATATATGGAATAATGGAAAAATTGATAACAAAGAAATATAATATATTATAAGCAGCAACGATATACTTATAACAATTTAGCTATCAATTCCATAGCTTATCTTCCAAGAATTATTGCGAAGAGAGGAATGTTATCACTAAGAGAAAATTCTATGGAAAAATTTATACACAGTCGTGGAAAAAAAATTAAAATATGAGGAATCAAAATTTGGGGAAATTTTCATATTCTAGTTAGAAAGTTAATGGAAAATTTGTATAGAACTTTACAAAATCATTAACAAACATTAGATGGAAAATTCAAACCAATACAAGTTAGGAAAATACCCAATTCGAAACCAACACAAAAACGTTGGAATATAACTAACACGGAGAAAACTAATTCTCATGGGTCGAATTAAATCCATTGGCGAAAATATCTTTCCACCCATACGAATGGGAAATCGATAAACAAACTAAATGGATTTACAATCAATTTCACCATCAAAAACTCATAAGTTGAGTTATATGAAATATTAAAAATAATAATGCAGATAACCCAGAATTTCAATCTCACGACAAAGTGAAACCCTATATTCTATAGCACACAATTAAATTCCGAGGTAAGAGCGTAATGAGGGAGAAAATTACCTCTATTATGGCCGTAGGGAATTATTGAGAAGCAAAGGGTAAGTCAATAAAAATATAAAGAAGTACAAAACCTTGACACGATGAGTAAATTTATTAACAATGCTAGAAGGAGATGGATAACTCACTATATATATAACACATTCAAATCGAAAAAAATTATCAAACGCTACAGTTCAAACCAAATACGCAAAAACCTAAGTCATATGTGTAACTGCTAATAGACATGAAGGAGATGCGCCAGGAGACTAATGAATCTATATGGGAGATCAATCAGAGGTTGAAGCGCACCATCAAAGATGGTGGATTTGTTATTTATGATGCTCAACATAAGGAATGGTTCATTGCTATGTTTCTCCCACATCTGTGCCAACCCTTAGGTCAGCAGAAGATTTCCACACAAGCTAAGCCTATGGAGGTTGCAATAAAATTGGAAGTTACCCCAACACCTATGGCATTGGGAACTCAACAAATTTAGAATCAGTTGGAAGCCATGCACCTATAAATTTAAATCCTGCGCAAGGACAAAGGCAAGGAAGTTTGCACAAAGGTGTGGTGGAGAAAATGTAAATATTTTGGGCACCATAAAGATCAGTGTCATGCCTTCAAAAAATATCTAAATGTTGGAGGTACAAGTCCGTTGAAGATTCCTGTGTGGTGCAGGATCTGTCAAACTGCTAGATTACATGACACATATTCCTTCCCAAGGATTAGAATGTATAAACCTAACTTGAAGCACTTTTTTTGAAAATTATGTTCATCATTAGGGCATGATGAGTAGCATTGTCATACTTTTGATATGATGTTAGACAAATCTGAAATATATAGAATGCAGGTTGAGCCTACATCACCAGCATCCCCTTCTGGGCATGGACGATTTCAACTTAGAGGAAGAGGGCAAGGAGGTGGATCAGTTGGCCAATGAAAAGGAAAAGTCATTTTCTATAACTGTGGAGATGTTGACAATTATGCGTGCGACTTTCTGAATCCAACATGAAAATCCTGCAGGTACAATAGACAATTTGATCATGTCATAGAATGTTGTCTTGTCTTGATTACTAAAATGTAGGAAAATAATATGGAGACTCCAACACAAAATATTTAGATGGTACTCGCTGAAACCCGTGAAGAAGATCCCAGTGTGAATGTGGTTACTAGGAGTGGTGTAGCCACCAATGAAGATAAATGAAAGCAACCAGCCACTAATGTATGGTTCTATAAAGCACCTGAAAACAAGGAATGGTTTAATCTTCAACGTGGAAAAGAGAAATTTATTGAAGCACAGAAAGAATTTACAGAGGGAAGTGCATCAACATCAGGAATAACAGTAAAGGAAGCAGGAGGATATGAGGAGATCTAACCATTTCTACAATCATGTATAAATTTACTGCACAAAAAGAAGGCAGTAGAAAATATGCAAGATTTGATAGATAAGTGCGTACAAAATGAACAACCCATGGTAGAACAACGAGCGGTCAATAAAATATACAAAAACAAGAAGAGAATTGGTAGGGATATTCGTATGACCATGTAGATTGGTGCTTATGAAATGGACCAAGTTATTATAGATCTAGGATCGGATGCTAATGTTCTACCTATGAAAATATGGCAATGCATGGGAGAGCCAAATATGGAGTGGTCTACCATTCAACTGTGCATGGTGATTCAGAAGAAGACAATTTCTTTAGGGAGGTTGTTGCAAGTTGTGGTCATTACAGAGGATGTTAAGGTGATGGAAGAATTTGAGGTAATCCAAATTGTAGATGATACTGATCCCTATCATGCACTACTAGGATTGGATTGGGCCATTGACATGGATGGTGTTATCAATCTGAAGAAAAGTAGGATGGATTTTTAAAGCAATGGATTCAGGGTAATAATTTCTCTAGATCCTGTAGAAGGATAAAGGTATACTGAGCCGGTGCACGCTGAGGATGAGATCGATCAAATATATATGTTGACTTTGCGCGAGGAAGGTTGGATTAATCCAACAACATAAGGAAACCTTAAGTGGGAGAAGGATTGATATTATTTTTCAGACTCTGATGAGGAACTAGAAAACTAGCAAAACCGGTTACATGAAGTATCTGCATTGCGTTGTAATATCGTAACCCGATCTCTATGATGTATAACATCTGAGGTACATGATTTACTGTACTATGATGGATTAACTGATATAAACTTGTTTATAGGAGAGCTTGAAAGTACTGTGCATGAAGTACATAGATTCCATGCTTTGGATTTTGGCTTGCTAGCTACTCCAACGAGATGGCAGGAAGCTCATAAGGATAATATGGGAAAATGGGAGGAATCTCCATGCATGATGAGGTTGCGGTTTGAATTTTTGGTCATTAAAATGGAAGATGTATACTCTGGAAAAGAAGATTTGTGCAGACATTTGGCAAGATGGAATCAAGTATGGGGTGTAGAACCAAGACTAGAATGGATCCATATGTTTATTCACACATTGGGGAAGGTGCCTATTGAATGGTATTTGGAAATAGATCTATGAAGAGGCACTAGTGAATGGTTTGCACCGATAGAGAGATTTATTATTACATTTATATTTTAGAGTGGATTTGATATGGTTGGCCAATATTTTCATAGTATTCAAGAAGTCATCTTTGATACTGTTGGGGTTCCCATGTTTTGGCCAGATTGGCAAGACCAAAAGATGAGACAACATCAAAACCACTTTCAAACCTCAGGATCTAGCCCTCCTGGGTCTGGAGAGGGATCTCTCTATGATATATCAAGGATGTATGTCTTTGAAGTTCAAGTGTTGAAGATGTTAGGCTAGTTATAAGGCTCAGGGTTTGTTTGTTTGATTATTTGTTTTGGTTGTTGGTTATCAGGAAAGAAGGGTTCAATGTAAGACAAGGATGAGCAAAGAGGAAAAATGGGAGAGGTGAAGTATTCCAGAAAAGCATTCAAGACCATTGGTCAATGGAGTCGGGAAAGGATTTGCTTGCTGCTCAATAGCCAGGCTTTCAATTGGGCTAGTCATCTGAGACATATGATCTTAAAGATGATTTTGTGACATGGAGAGTAGGAGGGGAGGAGATAGCCCAAATTTAGAGCACAAAGTTAAAGACCAGCTGGTCACACAAGGATCCTAGTGGACAGGGCTAACTCTAATCCCCAGTGTTCCCAAATCTTCCAGCTAAATCTATAACAAGAAACATCTAAGAACTGAATTCATTTAATTCATACATCGGACAGCAGGAAATAACATCCACTACACTAGTTAAACCAACTGAAATCATTTCTTAGATAATACATTCAGAAGATAAACATCAATGACAAGGAGAGCAGAAACATAGGGTACCTAACAAAGGTAAATCCTATGCCAATATTCTGATGCAAGCCAGTAGAAACGAAATGAAATGAATGTAAACACAAAGATAGGAAAACATCATCACTGCTTCAGATCAGGATCCAAAGAAATGTGCTTGTCATATTAAGTAGCAATACCAATCAAGTACAACATTGCTAATAGCTGAATACTCAGTCTAAAAACATCTCCTTCACCCTATCTTACGACTTTACACAGAGACTGTGTCTCAAAAGAAACTACTTGCAGTTCTCTGATAACTGATCAACAACCTTTAAAATGAGTTTCTTCATGAATTTATAGCTCCGGAGGAGTAGAGGAGGTAGGTGAGGAACTAAATGCAGTATTAAAACTTCTGAAAAGAAAGAGGGCCGAAGCCCATTCTGTATAAATCTTGTGCATTAATCTCTGGTGTTCTTTGGGTGAGTGAATGATCTTCTTCAGACTCCAGATTACTCTGATATGACTCTAATGTATTCTGTATGCAGTACTGTGTGGTGCTATTGGTGAATAAACAAAATATGAATGAATGATAAAGAAGTCTTCCATACTGATGAAATAAATGCTCAGATAGTATCGGAGCTGTTTCAGGGTAGAAAATCTCTCCAGAACACAACATGGATTGGACATCGCATGGGCGCTCTGTCCTTTATGGAGGAAAAACATTTTTCTGCTGTAGAAACCCATGATATACATTGATTTCTGCGTATTGTACTTTCTGCGTGCTCCTTAGGTTCACTGATCTGTTGCTTTGCCTCTAAATTGTTGTATTAAGGCTCGATCCTTCAATACTGAACGCTGAAGTTCTTGATCATTAGCTGGTTCTTTCTCCACCGCTCCATAAATGTTTGGATCTGCAAAATCTGGGCTTTAATGGCGCCGGATAGGTTTTTTGCGAGGATTAAACTGTCCTTGGGTAATATTCATGACGCCGCTACCATTTCCGGGCATTTCTATTGTAGTACCACCTTCAAGATTTAATTCTGTCTGCGCAGCACGCCATTGAAGGAGTACATGTGAGCTGTGGCAATTTTCTGCCTTTCTGAAGCCCTGCAAAAACACGGAACCTGTTAAGAAATCCATGGATGGGGCAGATGGTGTGGATGATTGTGGGACTGCGGAGAAATGGTGAAAATTTTTGTGGAATGGTGGAGAACAGAGATGGCGTAAGGTTGGAGGAATGCGAAACAATTATGTGTGGAAACCTTATAAACATCGAACTTTGAATGAATTGATGCAATGGGATGGAAAAGGTACGGTGGATACATGTGGAGGTGACGTGGCGAGACCGGCGACGGTGGAAAAGTCAACAGCGGGGAGACAATCTGGATCGTCAGATCTGAGAGGAGATCGATGGTTGAACACGCGGTGGAAGACAATGAACGATGGGCCAGGGGTACGGAGACTATGGTTTAAAACTCGCGCAGCTTCGTTGAGCGATGATCGTCAGATGAGCCAAGGAAGATCTGACGGCTGACGTGAATATCGTTGCGCATACTGTACCGAACAATAACGCACGATGAGATAGCGGTTTTGCAATCGTACAGGAGCCACGTGTCGAAAGGTGTATGGAATCGCTGGCCGATGGGAAAATACTGCCCAACCCCCATTAGCGGTGCGATGAAAACCGGGCTGTTTATGGTATGGCGCGTGGCGGGGACCATAGTGGCGGATACACTCCAAACCGTTGATCTGGCGGTGAATGGACGACGATGGCGCGATTGGTGGTTTGAACAGGTGAATCACGAGCGCCGCGGGTTTAAACGATCGTCGTCCAATCTGTATGGATCAACGGTTGAGAATGCACACGATAAGCATATGGGACAAGCGCCTTCGGGGCTAGCGTTCGGTCACAGCGCTGGGTTCTGTGGGAGGAAGAGGTGCGGGGGTTAGGCTGAAAGGGGCTAGGCCTGGATTATGAAGAAAATTATGATATTTTGGCTCATTTTGAAGCATTTTAAGGCCAGCCAAGGGTAATGATAGGGGAATGAGGGGGATTTCTGAATAGACAAAGGGAATAGGGATGTTTTAGAGGGGATTTTTGGGATTTAAAAGGGGAATTAGGAAGAGGAAAGGGGACTTCGAGGAAAGGAACAAAGGGGTGAAAATGAAGAAATTTACAAGGGTATAACGGGCAGAACTAAAGCCTTTTGGAGCATAATTCTTTATCATCAAGGCTTATTTACTCATAACAGCAGAGGGAAACAGTCATAAGCTAGGGAACAGGAAAAGGCTGCAAGGGTGATGTGTTTTCAAAGGAAATGAATTCCTTGCAGGCTTACAAAACAAATTAGCCCCTTGCTTGCTTTGTCAAGGAAATTATAAGGGGCTAACAGTGGCTCCACATGGGGATGGCTTCTTCTTGAAGGAGTCAAGAATTCAGAGAATAGATATTTGGTGTAGGCCAGGTGCCTGCTGCTTTACACATCCCTTTCTTTCTTTAGCTCAGCTGCCACAGCATGAAGACATTACATCATCGGAAAACTTTCCCAATCAATCTACCTACCCACACTATAATCCTAGCATTTTTTCTTCTTTTAGGGTGCATTTGAGCTAGTAGACCCTTTACATCATTTATTTTTACAAACAGAAAATAAACCTATTCTAATTCTACCCTTATTACTCCCTAAGACCAGATTAGACTGTTGGCCTCATATGTTTCTCTACCTAATCTAATATCTGCGGGGATTAAACTGTCCAGCAGATTTCTTCTCTATATTCTACAATAGAAATTGAAAAGCAGTCAAGCCAGGATTAGACTTTCTGACTTGTTGTGGATCCAAGGCCTAAAAACAGTTGCACATGGACAGAAAATTGCAGAATGCTGAAAACAAAACTGTGAAGGCTTGAGATCTAAATTTGAAGTATCCTTCCTTCTCTTTCGTGACTCAAGTTTTGAGCATATTAGAGTCACTTATTTTTCATTTCAGCTCTGGTTTTAGGCATGTTAGAGCTGATTCCTCTTTCTTCTTTGCTGGTCCAGACTCTGGGCATGTTAGGACCAGCTGTCTTTAATTTCTTTGGCTCAGGTTTTGATCATATTAGAGCCAATATTTTTCACATCAAAGGTTCATGTTTTAAGCATGTATGAACCTCTCTTTTCCTCTGTTTTTTGGAAGATTTTTCCTTTTTCTTGAAAATAAAAACTGCAATGGTATGTACAATGGAAATGGAAACTGGAAATTGTGAATTAGCAGAAGTAGTGTTTGACCATCTTGCCATTGACAGGACCCCCAAATAGCTATGTACCATCTAATTCTTGTAGGAAGAAGGCATTTGGGCCCACAGTAGCCTGGATGACGTATGGACCTTGCCGCAAACTGTCAAACTTGCTGTGCTTTCCTTTATCTTCTCTCCTTGAGTCCCACTTCAGAACCTTATCTCCAATCTTGCAATTAGTAGCTTTGGTTCTTTTGTCAAACAATTTATTTATAATTTCCTAAACTTTCACTGCTCTATTGTAGACCTCTTCCCTTGTTTGCTGAAGATGGATCGTTTGGTTTATCCTTCTCACCATACTGTCTTCTTCTGTTCGGATCTCCTGGACCAACTTAATCACTGGTACCCCAAGGCTGGTGGGAAATACTACTTTTGTACTATAGACAAGCTGAAATGGTGACATGCCAATGGACTTCTTTACTGTAAGCCTGTCAGCCCATAAAGCATGTACTAGCTTCTTATGCCATGACTTTTTTTTCTCTTCCAGCAGCTTCTTGATGATGACCACCAGGCTCTTGTTTGATGATTCAGATAATCCATTACCTTGAGGGTAATAGGTAGTTGAATGACAGAGTGCTATTTGATACCTGTGACAAAAATCAACCATTTTCTTGGATCCGAAAGCAGTAGCATTATCAGTGATTATTTTCCTTGGGCAGCCAAACCGAGAGAGGATATGACCTTCTAGGAAACTAATGATGACTGAATCTGTGGAATTCCTAGTGGGTATGGCCTCTATCCACTTAGTGAAGTAGTTTGTGGCTGTTAGGATCCATTTTTGTTGTGCAGAAGAATTAGGGTGAATTCCCCCTATGAAATCTAGGCCCCATTGCAGAAAGGGACCTTCAACAGTGATGAGTTGTAGAGGTAAGGGGAGGAGTTTTCTTTTGCCTTCAAAAATCTGGCATTTGTGACAAGCAATGATCATTTTATGGATATCATTGAAGAGTGTGGGCCAATGGTAGCCAACTCTAAGTATTTTATTTGCAGTGGCTTTCCAACTCAAGTGGCCTCTACATTCTCTAGCATGGAATTATTGTTTAATCCTCTCTGCCTCGTTTTCAGGAAAACATTTAAGCAATATGCCATTTAGATTCTTCCAATACAAGTTTTCATTCAAAATGCAGTAATTTCTGGCTTTTAGTTTTAAGAATCTGGCTTTAGTCTTTGACAGCTCGAGTGGGGCGTTGAGGTGTGTAACCACATACAGAATGTCAGAATACCAAGGAGAGCTCTGAAATTTTTCCTCAACCGTGGGATCAGGCAATTCTTGTTGCTCATCTAAGGTATTTATCATGTTAATTTCTAGGGATTGTAACTTTGATTCAGCCATTATTCATGCTAAGCCCTGACCTTTAATCAGTTTGGTGGGTTTTATCTCAAGGTCATATTCTAAGATCATAGCAATCCATTTGCCCCTTTTCCCATCTGGGTCCTGGGAAAATATATCTTTGACAATGATGTTGGGCACATATGCTATGGTGTGAGAATGCAATATGTACACCCTGAAGTCTTTCAAGGCCTTAATTAGAGCATAGGCCTATTTTTCCATAATGTTGTATCTCAAGGGTGCATCTCTGAGTGTTTTGCTGAAGAAATAAATGGGTTGTTCCATTCCCTCAGTGTTTTTCTGCAACAAGACTATAGCCACTATATGCTCAGAGGCAAATGAAAAGATCAGGAAATCTTTAGAGAAATCTGGGCTGATCAGAATAGGAGTTTGGGTGAGCGCAAGTTTCACTGCTTCAAAATATTGTTTAGCTCCAATGGTCCATTTAACCCCTTCACCTTTCTTCAGCATGTTAGTCATGTTCCTAAGGTGTTCAGCCAGATTTGGAATAAACCTCCTAAGGAAGTTAATCTTCCCAATGAAGGACTGTAATTCCTTGATGTTTCTTGGGTGTGTGATCTGTAATATTCCCTCAACTCGCTATGGGTCTATCCTAATTCCCTTCTCAGATATAATGTGACCAAGAAGTTTACCTTCCTGCAGTCCAAATACAATCTTTTTGGGATTCAATGATAGACCAAACCTTCTACATTTTTCAAACACTTTCCTCAAATGTTTCAGGTGTTCTTCTTCAATCTTAGAATAGACTGTTATGTCATCTAAGTAAATAACAATGAATTGTCCTATCTCATCTGAAAAAGCTATATCCATCGCTCTTTGGAAGGTTGCACCAGCGTTCATCAGTCCAAAGGCATTTTTACATACATAAAGGTGCCCCATGGAGTGGTAAAGGCTATTTTGAGTTGGTCTTTTGGGATTACTAAGACTTTATTGTAACCTGAGAAACCATCTAGCAGGGAGATTCCCCTAGAGCCTACTACTCTCTGAAGAATGTGTTCCATTTTTGGCAGAGGGTAGTTGTCTTTGAGTGAGGCTCTATTAATATTTCTAAAGTCTATACACAACCTGATCTCCCCTGTTTTCTTTCTCACAGCCACTAAGTTTGACACCCAATCAGAGAACCTCACAGGAACTATTATGCCTGCCTCATACATCTTTTTAATTTCTTTTTCAACTGCAGACAATCGTTTTGGGTTTATCCTACGAAGTTTTTGTCTGAAGGGCTTTTGATTTTCTTTCAAGGGTATTTTGTGCTGAATGATGTTTGTGTCATAGGCTTTTAAGTCTTCATAACTCCAGGCAAACACATCAATGAATTCCTTGAAAAGGTCAACGTATTTTTTCTTCATGTCTGCAAGTAAAGAATTAGCCAGTTTAATCATTTTGGGCTTATCTTCAGTGCCTATGTTGCATTCTTCCACATCAGAGTTTGCATGTTCTATAGTGGGCTTTTTTGCCACATCATCAAAGTCAAAAAGATCTTCTAAGGGTGCCAGGCCTCTAAGTATGTTCTTATCTTTGGCCTGCAGTACCTCTACTTCTTCACTATCTGTATTTCCACAATTTGCATTTTAATTTCCATTTTCTTCGTTCAGGGCGTTTATTTCTATGTTAGAGGGTGTTTCTTCCTCGTCTGAGGATTCTTCACTTAGGCAGCTGCTGTCAGATTTGGAGTCTAAATCAGAAAATTCAAACTCGCTTCTGCCTGCCAGGAAATCTTCAATATTTTTATCACCTTCAAAAACCTACCAATATTTTCGTTTTCTGGAACTACAGGTATGAATTTAGTCTGAATGATGATTTTTTGGTCAACTGGAGTCTTAGGGTATGAACTAGCTAGGCAAGCTAATCCATTTGCAATGATATTTTGACTCCTAGGAACAAACACTAATTCGTATTCAACAAACGTTTTCAGTAGATCCATAGTGTCATTCCTATAATCTCTCAATCTAGGATGTTTTTTTGTGTAATCACCATTCACCTGTTTAATAATCAACTCAGAGTCTCCATGCACAGTTATCCTACGGGCTCCTAATTGTTTCAACAGAGTTAATCCTAGGATAAGGGCCTCATATTCTGCAACATTGTTTGTACATTTGAAGTGCAGGTTGCAGGCATGGCTCTCTGCATAATCACTCTCTGTGTTATGTATCCACACTCCCACCCCAACAGTTCTTCTAGTGCAGGACCCATTGAAACTCATTTCCCACAGGGGTTCACTCTCGTTTTTGTTATCATTTCCTTCCCTACAGCTGGGTTCGCCATTATTTTGCGTTATAGGGTCTGCATTAGGCTGTGGGATGTTTAGTTTTTTGTTATGGATGTGGAAGTCAGAGGGGTGACTAGTTGGCTGATTGCATTCTGTTTCTAGTCCAGTTTGCGTCGTTGTTTCAGTGCACTGTTCAATATTTTCTACGTCTTCATCTTCTAAGTCTAGGGTAGCCACTATGTTAAAATCCATTGGATCCATTTCCTCCTGTGTACCTTTGATTGTGCCTATGTTTTCCGATTCTGGTCCCCCCAAAGATTCATCATTACAGAAGATGAAGGAATCCAGGTCTGTATGTACAGAATATAGAGGAGAATTTTCAGGCTTTTCAGGGCTACTTACCAGGAATTTCATTTGTGCTTCCCTATGCAATATTCTAAGTTGGCCAAAGATTGGGATTGTGGCATAAGCCCCATCCATCTGCATTTTTCCTTGCAGCTTGGATCCCCATGATCTTGATAATAACATGCCATACTTGGGTGGCACATTTTCCACAACAACATCCATGACCATACATTTTGTAGGAATCTGAGTAAGGCTCACACACAGATCTTTGATCAGTCCAAGACACTTTACTCTATTAGAGTCAAATGAATATAGGTCTTTATAGGGATGGGTTATCTCTAGGCCTAATCTTTCCATTACTAATTTATGCATTAGGTTGTATGACACTCCAGAATCATGCATTGCATTGTGGAGAATCTTATCATGGATATTAAGACTGATGTAAAAAGGGGGTACTACCCCTTCCTGAAACTTTCCTTCTATCTTTGGACCAAACAAAAGGGCAGGTTGATCATCACTCAGATTTACAGTGTCACTTCTCTCTCCTAAATTTAATGATTTCAAAATTTGGCCTTTATATACATCTTGAGTGGCCAGCTCAGAGAGTGGGACAGAGATTTTAATTTTTGCAATCTCACTCTCTAAATTGAAAGTAGATTGACTCTTTAGAATGCTCTACTCTGTTTTGTTAGCCACTGCCTTAGTGGCTGAATCAGTGTGTTGATTCTCGTTATGTACAATGTTTGTGACAATTTTATCAAGAGCACTAACCGCAGTGCTAGTGCTACTAGCTGGTTTGCCTTGTGCATCAGTGTCTTGGTTGTCCTTTTCTTTTTTCTTTCCAGAACACTCAGCTGCTGATTTGTCACTTTCAGTAGTTGCTTTAGAAGTTTTCTCAGGTCTTTTCTTGATGGTGACCTCAGAAGATTTTGGTTTAGGAGTTTCTTGCTTCTTTTTGCTTCTAAGTTCATATTGTTCCCTGACCTGCATCATGGCATTTTCAAACCCTAATCTGTAATCTTCAGATTCTAACCCTTCCTCCTCCCAACTAGAGGGTGAGGGTTGATCTTCCTCTGAGTAACATTTATGGATTGAATATTTCGATTCAAACATTTTTATCGTGTTCCCTTCAGACTCTTCTATGATTCCCTCATCTTCATCAAGAAAATTCTCTTGGAATGGGGGAATAACTTGTTGATCTGACTCTCTTTGTCAGTTGGGAGTGGCATTGTTTCTTCTAAAGTTTTGGTTCTAGTTTTGGTTTCTATTTTGGTTACTGACTGTGACAACCATTTTTTCCATCATTTGCTGTAACTTTTCCACATTTTTAGACAAATTATCATAATTTTGGTCAGACGTGGAAGCTACAGTGTCATCTCTATATGTTACCCTCTTTTTAGATCTTAGTCTTGCTCTTTTCTCAATTAGATTTGCCTTTATGTTCACTGCTCCTTTCTGCATGTCCTCCAATGTGTTGTACTCTTTATCCCTACGCTCATAGTCCATGTCAGCATCAAAGCCTTCGGGGTATTTTTCTAGATCCATGCCTTGTGGAGGTTTCATATGTGGAGGGAGGGCATTGTAAATGCTGTTAAACCTTGTTGTGTAATCATGGACACTCTCTCCTACATTTCTTTTAAGGCTCATGTATTCTGCTAAGAGTTGGTGAGGGTTAGCCTTAGTTTCCCATTTGTTTATGAAAGTCTGATATAAGGCTGGAAGATCATTGTTGCTACCTGGAGGTAGGCCCTTAAACCATTTCTTCACATCACCCCCTAAGCTCTGGGCAAAGATTCTCATTTTGACTGTATCATCATCTATTTCCATGTAGTCAAAAGAATCTTCCATCTTATCTACATGATGTTGGGTTGTCATGGACTCTTTTGTAGTGAAGTGTGGGATTTTTTACTGATAATCATTTGGTAAGGGTACTAGAGGTTGAGGTAAAACCAGAGGTGCATACCAGGCTGCCATGATGATGTTTTGATGAGGTAAAGGATTGACTTCGGCAGCTAGTATATGGATGGCAGGGATATTATGACCAGCAGAAGACTAATGAGCAGATCTAGGCTAACTGAGCCCCAAGTTTTGTATGAAATTTATATCAGGAGGTGTAGAGGGAGGGGTATGTTTATTTCCAAGGCGTCTACCACTTTGGGGTGGTGAACCAGGAAGCTCAGGGTTTGGCTGGTCCAAGATGCTGAATGACCTAGTTCTAGGTAATCTATTCGGCAGGTCTAGGTCAAAATAAAAGTGTGATAGAGCTGTAAGATCTTCTGGTGCAGAATTAGATCTATAGATGTGACTGGAAACAGTTGATCTTTTAGGTGTAGAAGCTCCTTTGAGGATGCTCTCAGGATTGTCAACTATTTCAGGTGGGTCTGGGTTAGGGTAAGCTCTTGTATGAATGGTTCTAGAAGCCAGAATGTTGTTTTCTGACCAAGCAGCTTAGCCCTACTTATTACTTCTACTGTGGTTGATGTTGTTATGGAGGCTGGTCTCCTAGTGGAATCTTATGTGAAACAAAGACAATCAGCAGGCCTACTAATCACCAGTGGAGTCATTAAAACGTTTATGGAGTATGGAGTCTCCAGGTGGAAAGGTTTTAGGATGTTCTTGGAGGGTACAATGTCCACCGCGGTGCTTATGAGATGTCCCTTTTCAGGGATATCTTCCAAACACAACAAACTCTAACCAGAGATTGACTGGGAGGGCATTAACCAGATATGTCACCTCTGAAAGAGTGTGAGATCCAGAGGCTACCTGGCCCTTTCCAGACTCTCTCTGAGAGTATGGAAGAACACAAAAAATGGTATAGAGGTTGATGTGTGAATAGGAGAATTTTAACTGCCAACCTAACCAGAGATTGTAGGTTTTCTAAGGCTTATGATGGAGTAAGATGAGAAAAATTCATAATTTCCCCAGCAGAGTCACCATTATGTTGGGGTTCCCATGTTTTGTCCAGATTGGCAAGACCAAAAGATGAGACAACATCAAAACCACTTTCAAACCTCAATATCTAGCCCTCCTGGGTCCATAGAGGGATCTCTCTATGATATATCAAGGATGTATGTCTTTGAAGTTCAAGTGTTGAAGATGTTAGGCTAGTTATAAGGCTCAGGGTTTTTTTGTTTGATTGTTTGTTTTGGTTGCTGGTCATCAGGAAAGAAGGGTTCAATGTAAGACAAGGATGAGAAAAGAGGAAAAAGGGGAGAGGTGAAGTATTCCAGAACAACATTCAAGACCACTGGGCAATGGAGTCAGGAAAGGATTTGCTTGCTACTCAATAGGCAGGCTTTCAATTGGGCTAGTCATCTGAGACATAGGATCTTAAAGATGATTTTTTGACATGGAGAGTAGGAGGGGAGGATATAACACAAATTCTGAGCATGAAGTTAAATACCAGCTGGTCGCACAAGGATCCTAGTGGACAGGGCTAACTCTAATCCCCAGTGTTCCCAAATCTTCCCATTAAATCTATAACAAGAAAAATCAAAGAATTGAATTCATTTAATTCATACATTAGAGAGTAGGAAATAACATCCACTACACTGGTTAAACCAACTGAAATCATTTCTTAGATAATACATTCAGAAGAGAAACATCAATGGCAAGGAGAGCAGAAAAAACATCACCGCTGTTTCAGATCAGGATCCAAAGAAATGTGCTTGTTATATTAAGTAGCAATACCAATCAATTACAACATTGCCAATAGATGAATACTCAGTCTGAAAACATCTCCTTCACCCTATCTTACGACTTTACACAGAGACTGTGTCTCAAAAGAAACTACTTGCAGTTCTCTAATAACTGGTCAACAACCTTTACAATGAGTTTCTTCATGAATTTATAGCTCCGGAGGAGCAGAGGAGGTAGGTGAGGAACTAAATGCAGTATTAAAACTTCTCAAAAAAAGAGGGCCGAAGCCCATTCTGTATAAATCCTGTGCATTAATCTCTGGTGTTCTTTGGGTGAGCGAATGATCTTCTTCAGACTCCAGATTACTGAGATATGACTCTGATGTATTCTGTCTCCAGTACTGTGTGGTGCTATTGGTGAATAAACAAAAGATGAATGAATGATAAAGAAATCTTCCATACTGATGAAATAAATGATTAGATAGTACCGGAGCTGTTTTAGGGTAGAAAATCTCTCTAGAACACGGCATGGATTGGACACCACATGTGTGCTTTTTCCTTTATGGAGGAAAAACATTATGCTACTGTAGAAACCCCTGATATACATTGATTTCTGCGTGTTGTACTTTCTGCGTGCTCCTTAGGTTCACTGATCTGTTTCTTTGCCTCTAAACTGTTGTATTAAGGCTCAATCCTTCAATACTAAACGATGAAGTTCTTGATCATTAGCTGGTTCTTTCTCCACCGCTCCATAAATATCTCGATCTGCAAAATTTGGGCTTTAATGGCGCCGGATAGGTTTCTTACGAAGATTAAACTGTCCTTGGGTAATATTCATGACGCCGCTACCATTTCTGGGAATTTAAATTGTAGTACCAGCTTCCACATTTAATTATTTCTGCGCAGCACACCATTGAAGTAGTACATGTGAGCTGTGGCAATTTTCTGCCTTTCTGAAGCCCTGCAAAAACACGAAACCTGTTAAGAAATCCATGGATGGGGCGGATGGTGTGGATGATTGTGGGACTGCGGAGAAATGGTGAAAAATGTTGTGGAATGGTGGAGAACAGAGATGGCGTAAGGTTGGAGGAATGCGGAACAATTATGCGTGGAAACCTTATAAACATCGACCTTTGAATGAATTTATGCAATGGGATGGCAAAGGTACGGTGGATACATGTGCAGGTGACGTGGCGAGACCGGCGACGGTGGAAAAGTCAACAGCGGGGAGACAATCTGGATCATTAGATCTGAGAGGAGATCAATGGTTGAACACGCGGTGGAGGACGACGAACGATGGGCCAGGGGTACGGAGACTATGGTTTAAAACTCGCGCAGCTTCATTGAGCGATGATCGTCGGATGAGCCAGGGCAGATCTGACGGCTGACATGAATATCGTTTTGCGTCCTGTACCGAACAATAATGCGCGATGAGATAATGGTTTTTCAATCGTACAGGAGCCACGCGTCGAAAGGTGTATGGAATCGCTGGCCAATGGGAAAATACCGCCCGACCCCCATTAGCGGTGTGATGAAAAATGGGCTGTTTATGGTATGGAGCGCGGCGGGGACCACAGTGGCGGATACACTCCGAACCGTTGATCTGGCGGTGAATGGATGGCGATGGCGCGATCTGTGGTTTGAACGGGTGAATCACGAGCGTCGTGGGTTTAAACGATCACCATCCGATCTGTATGGATCAATGGTTGAGAATGCGCCTGATAAACATATGGGACAAGTGCCTTCGGGGCTAGCATTCGGTCACAGTGCTGGGTTCTGTGGGAGGAATAGGTGTGGAGGCTAGGCCTAAAGGGGCTAGGCCCGGATTATGAAGAAAATTATGACATTTTGGCTCATTTTGAAGCATTTTAAGGCCAGCCAAGGGTAACGATAGGGGAATGAGGGCGATTTGCGAATAGACAAAGGGAATAAGGATGTTTTAGAGGGGATTTCTGGGATGTAAGAGGGGAATTAGGAGGAGGAAAGGGGACTTTGAGGAAAGGAACAAAGGGGTGAAAATGAAG
The DNA here is from genome assembly GCA_034641835.2 of Pinus albicaulis. Classification (NCBI taxonomy): domain Eukaryota; kingdom Viridiplantae; phylum Streptophyta; class Pinopsida; order Pinales; family Pinaceae; genus Pinus; species Pinus albicaulis. Next base: position 249,271,729 of record CM076575.1, on the reverse strand, counting down.
AAATTTGCAAGGGTATAACGGGCAGAACTAAAGCCTTTTGGAGCACAATTCTTTATCATCAAGGCTTATTTACTCAGAAAAGCGTAGGGAAACAGTCATAAGGTAGGGAACAGGAAAAGGCTACAAGGGTGATGTGTTTTCAAGGGAAATTCTTTCCTTGCAGGCTTACAAAGCAAATTAGCCCCTTGCTTGCTTTTTCAAGGAGATTATAAGGGGCTAACAGATACCACAAGGCCGACAATCGAGTGTGCTCCTCCAGCCTGGGATGTGTAGATGAAAGCTATTATGAATTGTAGGAGCCTAACAATTGAATAAAATGGATATAATCCAAGCAATATCATTATCCCTGAATCTGAGGGACAGCGCGCAGTGGTTGGGCCCTCAATCACCTCGCTAGATGTGACAAATCCCCTAAAGCTCAGATAGGTGAATATTGTAACTAGAGAACAACCTAAGTTGGGAAAGAATGGAGACTATTGGGATGATGATACAATAGGAAAGGTTGTTGATTTGCTAACAGAATATCAATATTTGTTCCCCAAAAAATTTTCAGAGCTGAAAGGAATCATTGGGGAACTTGGAGTTATGAAAATCACATTGAAGCCTAATGTGCACCTTGTAAAAAAACGGCCATACAAGTTGAACCAAATATATAAGAAGAAGGTCAAAGAATAGTTGGACAAAATGGCTGCAGCAGGCATCATTGAACTGGAAGAAGAATCTGACTGGGTAAGTCTGACGGTTGTGCAAGGTAAGAAGACAAAGGGAGGAATCGAGATCTGTGTAGATCTGCACAAAATGAATTATGCTTGTGTACATGATCCATTTCCAACTCCATTCTCTGATGAAATCTTGGATAATATTGGAGGCAAGGAAGAATATTCCTTCACTGATGGGTTTTTAGGATATCATCAGATCTAGATTGTGCCAAAAGATAAGAGTAATACTACCTTTTCTATTGAATGGGGATCCTTCCAATATACAGTTATGACCTTTGGATTGAAGAATTCTCCTTCCATTTTCTCGCGCGTAGTAGTTGCTCCTTTTAAAGAATTTATCCACAAGTTTTTGGAGGTATATTTTGATGATTGGACTATATTTGGGTTGTTAAAAAAGCATGTGTCAAATTAGTGCTTAGTGCTGGATACTTGTAGGAAGTATCAGATTTCCTTGAATTTTAAAAAGTGTATATTTTGTGTACCATTTGGGATATTATTAGGACACATTGTATGCCAGTAGGGGCTGATGGTAGATCCTGAAAAGATTGTAGTAATAGTTAATTTGGAGGTACCTGAGAATGTTAAGCAGTTGCACTCAATATTGGGGCATACTGGGTATTATAGGATGTTTATTTTAGGTTATGCAGTGATAATTGCACACATGGAAAATTTTCTCAATAAGCATGCAATTTCTACTGGGATGAGGATCGCAGAAGAGTTTTGAGTTTCTGAAGGAAAATATGGCCACTGCGCCCATCCTAGTCATCCCAGATTGGTCAAATAAATTTCATATACATGTGTATGCCTCCTACATTGCACTCGGAACTATCTTAGCGCAGCCAGGAACCAGTGAAATTGATCATCCTATTTCTTATGCAAGATGAACAATTTAAAGAGCAGAGAAGAATTACTCAACCACAAAAAGGGAAGGGCTAGCAATGGTGTATGCACTACAGAAAATCTGCCACTATTTGCTAGGAGGCCATTTTAAGATTTTCATTGATCATTCTGCTTTGAAGTACCTAGTCAATAAGCATGTGTTGCAGGGAAAGTTCTGCAGGTGGTTGTTGTTATTTCAGGAATATGATTTTGAGATTATGGAAAAACCAAGAAGATTGAATGTTGGGTCAAACCATCTATCGCGCATTGAAACTAGTGAGGAACCTACAAATTTAGAATATGGATTACCAGACACATAGTTATTTGTGATAAAGGTGTTTGATGAGCATTTCCATGATATCATTTAGTTTCTGACTACTGGACGCGCACCTGAAGAGTATACAATTTAGTAGAGGAAAGAAATCGTGGCACACATAGCGAACTTCACCATTATTGCTAGACGGTTGTATAAAGTCGGTGTGGATGAGGTTCTACAAATATATGTCCTGGAGTAGGAGAGACATGCAATTCTTAATGAATCTCATGGAGGGGTTTCTAGCGATCATTATGAAGGAAAGGCCATTGCGCAAAATATTTTGTGAGTTGGGTTATGGTGGCCCATGCTACACAATGACACCTATTAGCACTATTGTGCATGTGATGTATGTCAGAGGATGTGGAAGCCATCGCACAGGGATGAAATTCCCTTGCATCCCCAGATGGCACTGCAAGCTTTTGAGAAATGCACTATAGATTTTTTGGGACCTATTAATCCTCCAGGAAGGAAGAGTGTTGTGCGCTACATTATCATTGTGACGGATTATGTAACTAGATGGGATGAAGCTAAACTAGTGAAATATTATATTGTTTATACAACTGCACAATTTATATTTGAGAATATTGTGACCTAGTTTGGTTGCCCTAATATTCTGATAAGTGATCAAGGTGTGTATTTTGTAAATGACACCATTCAAGCCTTGACAGAAGAATTCAAGATGCATCATCATAAGAGCTCTCCATATCACCCTCAAGAAAATGGCATGGTTGAAGAATTTAATAAGATATTGGAGACTGCGCTGACCAAGGTGTGTAATGATAACAAAAAGGATTGGGACGAGAAAGTGCCCGCAGTTCTCTGGGCATATAGGACCACTTGTAAGAAGTTGACTGGAAGGACACCTTCCAGGATGGTATATGGGAAAGAGGTTGTGTTTCCAATGGATTTCATTGTTCCTATTCTATGCATTGCAACATTTACCAATATGGCTGTAGAATATTCTCTGTAAGACCAGTTCTCGTAGCTGTTTTCTCTAGAAGAATATCGTTTTATTGCAAATTATCACCAATAGTTTCAAAAAACATGCAAAAAAGCATGGCATGACAAGCATATTAGGAAATTTTTTTTTAAGGAAGATTATTTGGTCTTACTAAATTACAATAAGTTTACGTGCCACCCAGTTAAATTTAAGATGGATTGGCTAGGGCCCTATGTTGTAAAGGAAATCACTCATGGAGGATCAGTGCACTTGGCCATGTTGAGCGGTGCATACCTTCCTAGGTATGTCAGTGGAGGTCATCTGAAGCCGTACAGGGATGACCTTGTGCCTACCAAATGACTATATTGCTAGAATATCATACCTACGTAGATGGGATAGCGAATGTGAAGTAATTTGTGATGCACGTGTGGTAGCTACATAAGAAGGTTGACTAGGTCGCAGAGGTGTAAAAAAATAGCCATTAGAATAGTAAAATTGGAAAATTCATATTTATTACCATTTTTTGGAGCATCTAGGTTGCATTTAATGAAGGGATTTTTCCATAGTTGGGACCTTTTTGTAATTAGTTAAGCCTCATTAATTCAAAAAGAGTCGTTGAGGATGTGCCACAAGTATAAATATGACCTATGGGGTCACAATAGTTCTGTTTTCTTTCTGAGTGAATTCTTTGTTGTAATCTTCCTGATTGCCACTATGTATTCTATTTCTATGTCTAGTTTGGATCCAGGGTTCAAGGACGCGTTGTGTCGAGTAGGGTTGGGCTACACTATTCTTAAAACAATGACAGCCACAAGACCGGGAGATGACCGTACTATGCCTGAGGTTCTAATTGTTGAACCACCTCGCCCTCGAAGACTAAGAATGGGAAATCTTCTAGTACATGAAAATATCTGAGGAAGAAGACCCCCAGGGCGTGCCCTTCTATGGTTGAAAAGATGAAAAGGCCTATGTCTGAGGTCCTTGAAACCATTGAGGAAGGAGAGGAGGATGTGGTCGAATAAGCCCCATTCTCGCGGCTACCAAGCTATGTTGCACCACTCAAATCATCAGTCATAATCCCTAAGGAATTAGAAAAGGTGCGCGCAGGAATCCAGATGCCATTGATCCCTGAGAATGTTCCGATGGAAGGGGATGTGTTCGCTTAAATCCCACAACTCTTATTCAATGATTGGGACATCGCAGATGTCGAAAGATTTCTAGAGATTGTGCGAGAGTTGTACCTTGATCAAATTACATATGAAGGATGAATTTTTCACATCGAGCCAAAAATATGGGTCCTGGGTCTGCACAAGGAAGGCCTGCTCAATTTTCTCCAGTTTCCTCATTTTGGGCATAGCCCCATAAATGATATCTGTGTCATACAATTACTCGCACTTGTACACGACAATGAGATACGATTGGGAGAGTGCATCCCTATTGATGCTAATTTTACCTACAGGATCATGGATCTTCCTACTAAAGGTGATGACCCTATTTTTTATTTCAGCGATAAGGCGTAGGAGAAAATTGTCACGGACCAAATAAAAAATAAATATCAAGTCACATAGAAGATTCAGGGTTTTGTTGTTAATGAAATTAATTACCTAACAGTTTTATTTGGTACGATCATCTTGGCCTGCAAGATGATGTACAAGTGCAGACCAAAGGAGGTTCCCACGCACGTCATTTCTCCCACTAGCCTATGCGAGGAGGGAATTATCTACAACTAGTCCAACTATCTCTGCAAATAATTTTAGAAAATGTGTGCAAGGCACAAGGGAAAGGCAAGCATTTCCACTATGCTTGGTTGTTACTATTGATCGTGTTGATTGGGTGGAAGACCCCTAAATACACTCAGTTCCCAGAGATTGAGTCGAAGATGTTCAAGGTTGTGCATTATGCTACCTTCTGGAGTTATTTAGACCTTAAGCACACCAGAGAAAACAATATTTTCTAAGTTCTTTAAGATGCTACTATATATCAGGTAGTATAGTCAAAGTTGTTAACACTCCACCAGATTCCCAAGGCTGAAGAATAAATCCCAACAGAGCTAACCACAGACCAAGATTTTGACTTGATAAAAAGCCCTATCAAGTCGGAGAGGGATATCTCCAAAAGGTCACAGCCAAAAGGGTTGGAGGTTTTTAGGGTTTTAGGCTAGATAATGAGTGCAGGGGTTGTTTTGCTTTTTTTTTATTGGGTTATCACTGAATGAAGAAATTATGTCAAGGGAGCTAGGTCAGGGAAAATGAGATAGGGTTGCAGGGATCAATGGGGAAATGTAGGCATAAGGCTTATCACTTAAATATTATTTTGATGGAATGGCCTTGAGACTGAAAAGAATCTAGAGAGAGCATAGGAGATGTATTATTCCTTGATAGGGGAAAATGGACAAACTATGATCAATTCCCCAAAACAGAGCATGAGAAAGCATGTGTTCTGATTATCAAAATTGAAAGAGATCATACCATAGAGATGAAGTGAACATGAATACAATACATTCTAACATATGAAATTGAAGAAAATACAAAGAAAAATATCATACCACAAGTATCCCAAAAAATAGCTGCAACTCCTCTTTATTAGTTGGCGAAACTGAGTACAATAGTTCCTTGATCATAAGAAAACATACAAAATTATTCCAACCCTTTATAACAGTGAATAAAGAGACTAAATAGACATCAAAACCACCTTCACTCATCCTGAGGGGTCGAATCCATGACGTGAGGAAGACATCCAGAGTATACTTAACTGAAAGTTAGAGTGTAGGTCATTACATTCAATTGGTTCATTATGACTCAATGATGAGTTTTACCCGATGAATCTACCCTAGGTAACTTATCCTTGACATAATTACATTTTCCATGATGAATTACATAAGTAGAAACATTATTTCTTGAAGAAAAGGCAAAATTTCAGAGAAACTTGGAAAAATCAGCAAATTGGTCATTTGTGCCCTCCACTGTGCATTTGTTCCCTCCATGTTTAGGGCAGCTTTTAGCTAACCTGCAGATGTCCAAATCAGCCTTAAGATCACTTTTTGGAAATCCCTACATGTCCTATTTCTTAATATGCCTCAATTTCTGAAATGGGAGGTCACTGACCCCCTCAAAAATTCATTATCCCAAGACTGGTATTTGTGCAGCACCTAGGTTAAAACATGGGCAGAAAGGTGAATTTTTTGATGGTTTTTTAAGATTTCCACCAATCAAAACAAAAAAAAAGTATAGAAACATGATTTTTTGAGATGCATTAGTCATTAGGAATCCAATGGTGCCTTTATTCTCCTCAAAAAGTGCCCCAATTATTTGCGTAGCGCCCAGGGTGGTGCGCAAATGCCCAATTTTCTACTAAATGTTTGTCCCAAAAAACACATAAATTTTCAGATTTTGCAAAAAAAATTGGAAATGCCTCGAAATTGTTGGAATGGCTGATGATGATGTGTCTAGTCTTGGAGGGAAACCTCAGTAAGAATGTCCAATTTCTTCTTCTCCTCCATGGTCAAATATTCAATTTTTTCATTGGCACTTTTGAGCTTGGCCAATGAAATTTTCTCTTTCAGTGCATGATGTTTGCCCTTCCTCCTCAATAGGTCATTATCCTTATTTTCCTTTTCTAATAGCTTCTCCAAGTTCTGATTGGATTTATCAGGCCATGGCACCTTGTTCTCATTGATCACAATAGCACGTTGCTCATTTAGGGTTAACTAATCAACAAGCTCAGCTTCCCTTTGTCTCTCTAGAGACAGAACTATGTTCAACCCTCTAGTTCTAGGTATTTGTCTTGGTACTTGCTCCCTATGTTCATCATAAAGTAAGCCATACCTCAACCATACTACCCCATTTAGGCTCAATGTTCTCAATCCTACTAGGTGACCCAAAATCATGATGAGATGGGGATGAAGGAGGTGAAGAGGATTGATCTAATGATGATGAGTGTGCCATGGGAAGAGATGGAGGGAGGGAAGTGGATGGTTGGGATGATGAAGGGACATTTTGTGCATGATGAGTGGATGGCTCATTGAAAATATCATTAGCTATGAATGTGCTCCATGCAATGTTTAGTTGATTGAGATGGTGGAGGAATATTATTTTTATGAGGGAATGATGAAATAGGATTCTCATTTGTTTTTCATACTCCTTCTTCTGGGAAATGTATGTCATCTTATCTATACTATGAAGAAGATAATAAGGTATGTTAAGCATCCTTACCCTAGTGAAATGCATTAAGATCCGGATGTGATAGGAATAGAGCCTTGAAAATTTTCCTTCACATGAAAATTATTTCATGATTATCTTCATCATTGGGGCATATCTGTCTAGGAGGTGAGGAAAATGAAAGAAAATATTTGTTTGATTTTGGTGTCTTGGTTTTAGGAAGAATTCAAATTCATGTTTCTTCAACTTACCTTTCTTGAACCACTTCTCCCCAACATTTGGGATCCCTGTAGCAATTGAAATATTGGTAGTGGATATAGTAAAAGTTACACCAACTAATGAAATTTGGTTGTCATGGAGCTCGAATATGAAAATTCTATTCAACAAGGGATGGTGTTGGACCCTCTAAATTTTCTCACAAAAATCATAACAACCAACATGTTTGAAGCATGTCACAGTCAATGGAGAAGCCAAGAGTTCCCTAGTGTTGGTGGGTTCAAATGTGGGCACTCTTCCCCCTTTATGTGGCCTCCTTATCTTTGCTTCCTCTCCTTCACTGAATGATGTGTATTCTTTCTCTATTGCCATGATGTTTTTGTCAAAACCCTAGGGATTAGGAAAGGGAAATGGGAGAGATGTTTGACAGGGTTATGTGAAATGGGGAGGGGATAGGGAGTAACGATATGATAGTTTTAGGATAGGGATTTAGGAATTTGGAGCCTGTGTAGATGTAACACCCAACACTTAGGGTTTTGGGAGAAGGTTGTAGGAAAAAATAATTTTGTAAATGAGGGGTTTGGAAATGGGTTTTTATAAGTGTGGGAAGGATGAAAAGGGTAAGGGAGTGAAGTTTGAGATTTTTCACAAGTGTAATGGAATATTAGGTTTTTTCCTCAATTTAAACACTCATTTACAACTTCAACTTGCAAGAATTCAACACATAAACTTATGAAACTGATTTTTCATGGCATGAGCATCTTACTAGTTTGCTGGAGGTCAATGACTGAGTTGGTGGAGCTTTGAAGACAATTTCTCATCACTTGGACACTTTGTAGAGCTTACTGGTCATTTGCGCCATGGAAAATGCATTTTCACCCTTGAATAGCTATTTGTGCCCTTGCCTACACATTTGCACCATCCTCTACAAATTTCAATCCTCACCTACACATTTGCACCCTCTATTGAGTATTTGCGCCCTCGTTTCAACTTGTTTTCCCTACCTTCAGCATTTGCACCCTCAATTCTTCTCTTTTTCTAATTTCGCTCAGAAATTTGAAAATTTGGTCTCTTGGATTGCTTGCTTGATGTTTGGAGGCAAATAAATTTGAATTGATATCAATGAGTTATAAATAGCTAAGTGAATTTGAATTTGAATTTGAATTAAAAAAAACAACTTTTCTAGTCTTATTTCACTTTTTTGAAAACTTTTGTTGATTACCCTTTTATTTGATATTTCTTCCTTGCAGGATGATGTTGCTAGTGTTTTGACACTTTTATCTTTTAGTTTGGCATATGTGATTTGAGTTGGCAGCTAGGGACATAAATTATTAAATATAGGAAGCATAAAATTACATAAAAAATGAAATAATTCAAAAACTCTGTTTTTGAATCAAATTACATATTAGTATGAAAATCATACTTGAAAACCAAAATTACAACTTTAAAAATGATATTTAAATGCTGATAATCCTATGTAGATGATAATGAAATGTTTTATTTAGTCACTCTCACACCTTTTGCAGACCTTATTAAGATGAAATGGTGCATTTTGGACCTTGAACAATGAAACCTAATGACTTAATGGGACCTTGAATGACCTTGACTCCATGGTTGACTTTGATTGACATAAGAAATAGTGAAATGAGCTTTTCAAATGTGTTTTTATGCTCAACAAGACATGAATATGGGCTAGAAAATGTGAAATTTTGAGGGAGAGTGAGGTTTTATGACTGGATCTACCTTCAGTGAATCAATTTTTTACATGACCTAGTGGAATGATAAAAAAAATTTGAGCGAGGCTCCTAAACTGAATATAAAAAGAGTAATTTTTATCACTAATGGCAGAATGCATATTTTGACACTAAAAAAAGCCATGACAATCACTCACTTTATATGACCAGTACAAGATGGTAGCTGAATTTAAAGCTACCTTTCACAACATGCATAGCCATGCAAATGGCATCGTAGAAGGAGTATGGTATGAACTACCTTACCTGGTAACATAGGATGATTTGCTAAGAGTGACGGCTGAATGGTCACCATTTTGATTAACAGGAATCATGCTAACAAAGTCATGCATTGGTAGCAAGATAGTGAAACCAACAGAGAAAGTGATAGAGAATGTGAACGAGAAGGAAGCAATACCAACGACCATTGGTGAAACCATAGACCTCGAAACAGAAACCCAACCCAAAAATAATGGGTATGTGCCAAAGGATACAACCGAAGAAGAGACCTCTAAGGCAACCAAGCGCGGCTCTCAGGTTGGTCAGGTATCGAGAAAGAAGAGGAATGGTTCCAAAGAGGCCGAGCTAGAGGTCCTGACGCTAACATAAGACAATCTACATGAAATAGCCAAGATTGTCATGTCTACAACCAAGGATCGCGAGACAGAGATGGAGGTGCAGTACAAGTCTGCAATAGAACTTGTTCAAGTGGGAATTTAGGAGCTAAAGGTGCATACAAGCTAGATTTAACCATCAAGGATTTATTTTCCAACCATCGGGGATGTTTGCCTCATCTGAATCCCTGCATCGACAATTAAGATGGATGCTAGTTGGTGTGCTTAATTCAGGGTAACATGTGATATAAAAATTAACCTTTCTGTGTTACTTGTAGGGAACTTGCACTTAATGCACTCAATGATCGTGGATGAGCTTCAGTAAAGAGAGGCTACCACACACACTTATACAATGGAAGTTGAGCAACAGGAAAAGAAACACACGAATAGCAGCAAAAAGTAGAAGCAACATGTTGATAATCCGAAGCCCAGCGCATCGCACTAGAGGAAAAAATCCATCAAGTTTGTCAAGATATTCTAGCTATCTTAACCACAGCTACGTCCGAGGAGAAGCTAGAAGAATTGGTTGTCGCGATAAAAGCAGCACTCGTAGAGGTACAGACAGTTAGAATAGAATATGATGAGTTCATTATAGATCTCCAAACCAAGGTGCAGTCTGAGACTCCAGTAGAGGTTCACGCACAAAGAGCAGCCGAAGTGAAGCAAACATAGTATTGCTGCTACAGTCACCTAGTGTGATACTTTTCTCGATGAACCTATAAGTGTATGGACCTCTATAAAAAATGATCCAGTAGTTCAATAGTGGCACAACGCACTCCATCATAAGGAGCAGTAATTTGAAGACAACAGTACCGTAGCGCCAACATTGTTTCTTACATAGCACCTCGCTCGTCTGCAGGAGTGTCGAACAATCTAAACATAAATTGAAGATCTGCAATGGATGGAACAACTGTTGGAAGCAAGCATGAAACCATGGGTGGAGGAAGTGCTTCAGCTTTTTTAGACGTTGGATGACACTTTGAAGGGCCTACAATCGAAAAATTGGTTAAGCAAGAACAGGCGCCACAACGCAAATTTTGGAATTAGTGCTCCCTCTAAAATATTCTCTCAGCACGGTCCAAGCTAAGAACAAGGAGTAGGCGCCTCAGTGACTCGAGACGAGTCACTTTTTGGTGTTAGGGGCATGTTGGAGCGGGGTCCCCTAATTAGGCACAATTTTTTATATAATTTTATATAATTTTGTATGTGCACAATGTGCGATTGAGATAAGGGGCTTTGGGGTGGGTCAAAGTCCCTAATTTTCATGTAAATGGGTTGAAGGGTAAACCGTGGGCCTCAAACCATTGTTTGAGACCATAGTATCTTTGCAAAAGAAGTATATAAATAGGTAGATCGAGTCTAATAAAAACAACTAAGTTGGATATGATATTGTGATATATATGCGTCTGTAATATGTTGTAAAGGGTTTTTTATGGGTTGCATTGAAAGGCTCTTGTTGGCTCTCTGTGTAGATACCTATTCCTCCCTATGTGTAGACTACAATGGATATGTGTGTGGAAGGATTATGAACGGGAAATTCTGATATGTATTGATTGAATCTAGATTAATAGAAACGACAAAATTTTGCAAACTTCTTATGCTATTGATCTGAGTTATTTACTGTTTTTTTTCTATTAATATCGCATCGTTTTCTATTGATTATTGCGTGAAGATATCTTTATGGTTATGCGTGCTTATTTATGATTGATAAATCTGCTTAAGTAATTTCACATTGTTTAGATCTGGATCTCATTCTATTATTTTTATCTACGCTAAGGCAACCATCGACTCTGTCTTATTCTGTTAAATACTGTGCACTCTTTGTGATTATGCTTTGTTATATTGTGCGCATCTCTTTATGGTTGATACAAATCTGCACTCGATTTTCTTAGGACCACTTCATTATTTTATCCCTCACGGTGTGGAAATATGGTTCTAGCACCCCCCCATACTACTGCGAGTGAGATTTTAATCTATGCAAGTAGGTCATTATCCAAAGGGCTAGTAGTTGGGGGGTTTGTTGGTTTATCCATAAGCTTTGAACTTGGTTCAAGACCTCTCAAGCCAAAACTGCACCAATCCTTCTGTTGTAGCTCCTAGAGACAGCCTTGAGTTTCAAAAGACCAGTGCCTAGGACATCTTTAAATTAGAGGTTAAATGTACACAACTATAAGGATGCCCCTAAAGAAATATGGAATAAGAGAATAATGTTTTTGGTGGTTCAAGAATGGAGAAGAACCTGGAGTCTGAATGGTTGGATGGATTTCAAATGGGCCAAGTATGAAACAATGAGCAAATGAATTCAAATTATTTATAGGTGTTGAGGAACAATGAAGGAGGAATCCACAAAAGGCGGGCTTAATATCCTTAAGAATCTGTCTCCCGTGAACGTAGAGGAAACGGATGTAAGTGGAATATGAATAACAGTAGAGATTTGTGGAGCGTTAATTAAGGAATTGCAGCAAGCTTGGGGATGACGCACTCATTCAAGTGTGTCGAGAACTCGCAAACCACCTGCTTGTGTTCTTCTTGATGTGCTTGGGATCATTGTTAAAGCCATTTTCGAGTAACTTTAACCAAAAATAAAATAGGAATTCATGTAGAAATAACAGAACAACATATATACACTATGAGGATATGTACAATGGGCCATCATGGCCCACTATCAGTGCTGGAAGTAAGGCTTGAGAAACTTCCCATTGACAGGCATATCGAGTATTTCTCCTTCCAAATTTTCCAACGCAAAAGTGTTGTTGCCTTTGACCTTTCCCACCCTGAATGGACCAAACTAAAGGGGGTCGAACTTCCCATGTTTCACTTTTTCTGATCTCCTAAAACCCCATCGCAGCTGTTAGTATGAATCTTGATTTGAAGCATACAAAAAAAGACCACTTTAGCTGCGCATAACAAACAACCCTAATAGTAGAAATGACTGCTAATATCTTCAGATTTGTAGTTAGATGATCAAGATAAATGTTGCAAAAATCTATATCTATGCATTAGAAGACATTAAATAGTAGAAAAAATAAGATTTACTCCATAGATCCAATATACAAGACAAGAATATATCCAATGAAATTTTTATTAATGGCACCTGGGAGGAAAACACAAGAGGGTGCTCCCTATTCTCCTCAATGGGATGGGTTCTTGTAAGTCCTCAGCACTTCAGATTTATAATTCCTCTCTCTTGATGGTGTAGAAAACCCAGGAAAAAATGGAAATATATGGCTATGATGGTGTATCAATAGCCAGACCAAGAGTTGAGATCTAGAGTGATATTTAGGCAACAAAAGGTGAAAAATGAATGGGAAAACCCTTCTATTTATAATAAAATATTGGGTTACTCTAGAAATTGGTGCATAATTAAAATATTATTAACCAAATCAAGATCCAACTTTTATGGAATATTTTATTATATTTGTTGGAGGGAAAAGGGATTTGACTTGAGTCAAATCCCCTTATTTGTAAATAATAAATAAATAAATGATTTATTTATCATTTTAAGGATGTGATTAAGGAATAATAAATAAAAAAATTATTTATTTATCATTTTAAGGATGTGATTAAGAAATAATAAATAAATAAATTATTTATTTATCATTTTAAGGATGTGATTAAGAAATAATAAATAAATAAATGATTTATTTATCATTTTAAGGATATGGTTGAGTAATAATCAAATAAATAATGATTTATCTAATTATTTAAGGGATATTTAGTCATATTTAACAAAGAATATTATTTAAGTAATGTTTAAATAATTATTCTTAGAAAATAATAAGACAAATAGTGATTTATCTAATTAATTTCCTTGTTTTGGGTTAAATATAACCAGGAATATTAATTAAATTGTTGTTTAACTAATTATTCCTTGAGGAAAAATCAAACAAATATGGATTTATTTAATTTTTCCCCATGGGGTTTCCTGTTTACACCATAAACAACTTAATAAAGGTGGTTTACTAAGTTATTTTTCATAGTGAATGCGATTTTACTTGGGGTAAAATTGGTCTTACTTGGTGTACTTGGGTCCATCTAATAACAATGAATTAGATGACCAAAAAATGGTGTAACAAATTTCCCCCCAGCGTGCGAGCGTTAGGAGCTAATCGTATGATCAAAGTACGTTGTAAGAACTCAGTCACTAGACATCAATGGGGAAGTCAAAGAGAGAGGATTGTAAGGTAAACAAAAGTGCTGAAAGAACTAGACCCTAAGGAGATGACTTGCAGGTGCGACAAGTATTTTGATAAGTGAGTACCTGTTATAGGTGGTGGGGGAGGCATACCTATGCCCACCAAGGAAATAGTACAAACAATAAGGCATCTAAAAAACCATGGGATAAAATAATAAAGCATATGTTGGCATAAACATGAGCCAGATGAATGACATAGTAATGAATCTCACATACATATTGTGCCTAGGGTAACATCCAGGACTTTGTACAATAATATCTGAGTACATGAGATATGAAAAAAACCCAGATGCGCCTGTAAACAGGAAAGGGCTCTGAAAATATTACTGATATATACAATCAAGAAGGTGTTGCAACTAACTACAGTCAGTATCATCAATATATGGAGTTGCATCGAAGGATAAAATGAAAAGGTCATCCGAGTGTGTGGGGGGTTACCTACAGGGCCACCCCCTCATGAGGGCTGAGACATCTCACACACACCCGGGAATCATCGATCTCAGCTGCTGCGTCACTGACCCATCGAGTATATGGATCTTGATCATGTTGAAAGGAGCTAGAGCTGAGAAACAACCAAGTCAAAGGGCAGTAAGAAGTCCCTTTTCCTGATCCGAGGCACCGAATAAGAGTGGAAGCTGGAACCAAGGTATACCGCCCTCTAGACCTGTCTTCTGGAATGAATGAGTTGATTCCAACAGAAGGAGGTTCGCCATAGGTGAGGCAATAAGGGATCCTCAACTAAGGCACGAGAGAAAATGGTAGAGTGACTGACAGACTGACACCAATGATGATGATGAAATGGGGGGTTACTGAGTAGCGAACGGACGACTTCCCTTGTTAGAGCATAAATGGCATGGATGATCTCGCAGCGACTGACAAAATATCATGAGGGATATGGGAAAGTGGGACTGAAGGCCTTAATGTGTGACACGAGAGAGGGACCAAGCAATGAAGGATGGAGGACTATGGCGGGATGCGAAGGGACTCGGGATAGACTCCATGAAAGTAATGATGACTCAACTAGAATGCTCTAAACAAGGGTGACTCGGTGGTGCCGCCACATAGGATGGGGGTCCAATGGGGACCATAAAAGCATGAGTACAATATAGTAACTCATGGCGAAATTCAACACGAGTGTGGACAAGTATTGAGGCAACATGGTGCCCCTGGTACGAGTGTTACAAGTGAATAAATTTGATTTTGAGGAAGGGTGAAGTGAAGCTTCTTAGCAAAATGTGTCTTGGTGAAGTATCAAATCACTAAAACCTAACAGATATCCATTTGAGGGCTCGGTCAGAGCTTTCCAACGGTGTAGACGGTTTGGTAAACGGAGCTACGGTTGGGTCGCTAAAGGCGAAAGAAAAAAAGGGGTTTCTCTTTTAATAAGGCATTTTCCCTCCAAATTCATTCATTTACATGTGGAGCTGTGATGAATGTAAAGAGGAAAGAAGGCCCTAAATCTTGCGGCAATCGTAGCAGACAAACCAACCATTGGAATCGAGATCCATTAGTTGCAGGTAAGAGGCCTAACCCTACTATTTCTTTTCAGTGGATTAAAAGGTCATATTAGGTCCTTAGGGCTCAAGAACAACCCCCTACTCCTCCTCATGGATGGGTCGCACTTTTTGGGGCAAAAAGTGTGACCTGTTAGGGAGGGGTGTTTCTGTGCTGTCTTTTGGGTAAGCACTAGGCTATTGTGATGGAAACAGTATTTCCTATCTATTTACTGACAAATATGATGTTTTTGTCCAGATATGGCATAATTACGGATTAACTGGAGAGAGAGAGACCTAGGCGCATTACGGTCGGAGATCCGGGAGGATCAGGGTGTCCGCAGTGCTTTGGTTAGGTTTGGGGTTCTAAAGTTTGTGGGGAACCCTTTGATGAGAGCTGGGAAGCCCTTATTGGCCCGGATTTTCAGTTATTGGGACCCGAACCATGAGGTATTTATAGTGCAAGGGCATCGAACCGAGTTGACGGTCTAGGATATATATTTCCTAACTGGTCTCCCACCACTTGGGATGTTACGGAATACTCAGCTAGTATTACCGTGTGGGAGGAATATCATAGAGTTTGTACAGCGCCATTTTCAGCCAGGTCTCCAAGTCAATGGGACTCGGATATGCATCGGGGATTTGGAGAGGTTAGAGACCCATGCTGTTGATGCAGGAGCATTAGCTCGGAAAAATGCCTTGTATTTTTATTAAACCTAGGGGTCTCATGTTTTTGAGAGTTTATTAATTTCATGTAAATATTAATATTATTTTTGAGTGATTAATTATATTTTTAATTAATTATTTGTGAGAATTTGTAAATGTCTCCAAACAACTGGAAAACATGAGAGAAATTAGATGAGAAATATCTAAGAGATAATTAGGAAGCCTAAGATAGATTTAGTTGCAAGGTTTTAGGGATAAAAATCTATCTTTTAGGGGTGTTGAGATATTTGGGGATTTGTCAAGAAGTTGAAGGGATTGAGCATTAAATTAGATAATTTTAAAATTTGTATAAATTATCAAGCCTCAAAGGGCATTGAGATCAGAAGTTTGAGAGGTGAAATTAGAGTGATTGAGAGCAGGTTTGAACAACCAAGGCTGTAAGCCTTTGGGCAATTGTAAGGGCCATGAATGTTGAATATTTGGCCAAAGACAAAGTTTGAAAGTATTTTTTTTTTAATGTGAAAAGTGTCTTCAGAACTGTGTGTATCGATTTATTGAGCAGATGTATATTTAATTTCTGTAACTGGGGTTTGAATTGAGAATGCACATCTTATATAACTTGGAATTATAATTTTTGGGGGGTGCAAGTTCTATGTGGAAACAAGAGTTTTGCAAATCGATGCTGGAATAATTAAAAAGTTTTTATGAATTCATGTTTCAATGTGTGAATTCAAATTTCATTCTGTAGAGGAGAGGGAATCGATTTTATTATCAATTTATGATTAAAATATGAGTAAAATTCTGAATCGAATGAGGCATTCGATTAAGCAAAATGGAAAAGCTTTGATTTGATGGGATAGCATTTGAATAAATGTGGGAAAAATTGATTTTATTATCGATTTGTGTTGAATTTTTTAGAGCGTAATGAATTCTCATGGATACAATTATCTAATAGAATTCTGGGTGAACTATTATATAGACAATGCAGGCATTAGATGTGGTCAAATTTCAGGTTTCATTGAGGGCGCACTCGCTTGGTGAAAATCTAAATGGACTGTTGTGTTAGAATGCTGGTCTAAAGTTTGAAATCTATTGAGCTGTGGCAATAAACTAATTTATGATTGCCAATCCAATTTGGATCTATTTTAATTTCTATTCTAATGATGTCAATACAAGCGTTGGAAGCAATTTCAATAGAACGAACTTTCTGAACTTTCTGAGGCAGCCGTAGATCTTCTGAGGAGCAAGTCGAAGGTCTGAAGCAACTATTAAACTAGAGCCCAAAATTTTTTTAACAGAAAGTCAAATTCTCAATGGTTGAATGCGGATTCTATGCATGGATTTATAACATCCTGTAACAGAGTCAATTCTTGGTGGTTGAATGCATGTTCGGTGAGTGGATTTAGAGTCGGTTCAGTGCCACTTCTGATCATTTGAAGCACATGTTCGATGAGAGACTGAAGTTCCTGAATCTAGAGCGTAAGCTACACTGAGACGGATCAGTTACCATTCTGGAAGCAAAGAGTAATAGGCGCAGCCTCTTCAGAAACGTGAAAGCTTTAGATGGGTGATGCAATTAAATATCAATGAGGAAGGTAAGTGACTGTATGAGTCAGCGTTGAGTTTTGATTTAAGAATCCATGAACGTGTTAAATGGTGGCGCTTGCGTGAAGTTTAATATAAATCTCATTGATATTGGAATGCATAACATCGATATGCAGTGGTATTAAACTGTTGGGTTTAACTTTCAAAACATAGTTTTATATGGGAATTTTATTTTAATTGATGTCTGGCTTTTTCATGGTCACCCTAGCGGGAAGTTGGTGTGTGAATATTATTCAATATGAATGGTGAATTTAAAAGCTTATTAAATATTCACAACAGATTTGAAGTGCGGATATATGTTATGGTTGATATGTGAAAGAAAAACCATTGGGGTTTTTAGTCTTTTCCTGGGACTTGTTAGCACTCAAATCTACCTCAGGCTGAAATGAAGTAAAACTCGAGGCTACATCAAACCACGCTCAGCCTCGTAGCTAGCCCTACGAGGACAGGAGAGGGCTCTCTCCGTCAATCTCGAGAAAATAAGCAATAGGATGCGAGATGACTTACAATAAGAACTGATTTTAGGCTAGTAAAGAGATAGGTATGTTTGGTTTTTGGTTTTTGAGTTTTCGCTGGAGTAATGGGAAAACAAAATTTTGGGTTCGGGGATAAGGTCAGACCTTTGCAGAGTTCAAGCTGGGGCGAGGTAGGTGATGATCTTGATGCTTCGAATTGGATTTTATGGATAGATTAGACTGACGAGGAGCTGAAGAGGGCAAAGAAGAAACTTGGATCCTCTCCAAACAGCTGAAAACATATAGAACTAATTGAATTCAAAGGCCAAGCACTGTAAACAATGGATTCAACCTTAATCACTCATTCAAATTAGTTCAGAAGCATAATGAAAGGATGGCATACATTAAACATGAAGAAACTTACAGTAAACAAAGGAGAAACATCATCAAGAATAGAACACCACAAGGATCCCAACAAGTGCCGCAAAACCCCTGATCTTTCCTTAGCCAAAATATGAAAAATATGTACAATGATATCAAAAGTATCCCAAGAGTCCAACCTCTCCAACCTCTGAAAATGATTGATAAATTACAATATATAGATCACTCTAACACCTTTCCCCACCTCTAGGGGTCGAATTCCCTCTTCAGGGATCAGTTTCAACCAATTCTAATCATGGAACTACAATCTAGGCAACTAACAACTTGCCTCTAAAAGAGTGGAAACTGATCCATTACATGATTTTTTACTCATTTGAGAGTGAATCTTCTAGAAGAGATAAAAACAAGCCAAATTTACATATCAAACATGAATTTACATCATAAAAACCCAATAATTCTATCCATAGGCAAAACTGGTCCAAAATAGGCGAAATACTGAGCTGGCAGCTGAAAACTCAAAAAATTCTCTAGGTGGGTCGCTCCTGAACTGCGTGGGTCGCTCATGTTCCAGGCTGATTTTGAGGTAGCTCCCGACATCCAAATTGAGCTCATGATATCTCGTTGGAAAGCCCTGGATGTATACTTTCCAACCCAAGTGGAATTTCTGAATTTGGAGTTGATTTGACCCTTCAAAACCTCATTCTCCCAGAGGTACTTCCTGCTGGTGCAAAAGGTGGCAGCAAGGTGTTTTTTATGGTGTTTTTGAGCTGTTTTCCCATCCAGATTTTGTTGAAATGCTAAGTTGACTTCAGAGGATGCATATTTAACCATGAAAAATCCAAAAATGTAAAAATATCCTCCAGCAAGTGCCCCAAAAAAATGCGAGCGCATGAGCGCGCGACCCACCTAGCTACAAAACCTGTTTTTAAGACCAAAAATTTGGGAATGACAAAATTTTCTCCGAATTTGCCCAAATTCGAAGCGGAGGTCCTCCATCATGTTTCTTGCCCATTCAATGAAGCCTCGGCCAAAATCCGAAGTGGATTAGGCCTTTTCCGCCGTTGAAGTGCCTTGCGCAACCTCCTCTTCATGATCTTCATCCTCGCTTTGCAAACATGCACGCGAGCCCAGTAATGGCCTTTCATGTGGCGAAGCATGTATTTGTCTCGATTGGCCTTCGCCAACAACTTCTCCAGATGTATATTCACCCGCGTGAGTACAGTATCTCTGTCAGCTGGTGTCATGTCACCGGGCCTCTTTCGATTCCACTGTCTGTCCTCACGGATTTGGCGCACCTCATAAAATGTGAGCTCATCCTCGAGCTGTTTGTTGCGCTGTTCCAAATAGTTAATCACCCACTGAGCCTTCTGCAATTGGTCTTTCAGCTGGTCATTCTCGGCCCTTTGCTCCTGGATGACTTCCCTCAGCTTCGAGCTAGGAGAGCCCGTATCAACATCAATGACTGTCATATCGGTGTCCCGGCCTCCTGATGGGCCCTCATCATGCATGGGAATCTTACCCCTGTCTTGTACCTGTACCTGCACTGGAGAAGAAAGCGAGACCCTTTCCACATTACGTGGAGATAATACTCGCCGCGTCGATGAAGTCGGCAGGACCCCTTCCACCTCACGTGGAGATAGTACCCGCTGTGTCGCTGCAAATAAGGCCCTGTGGCCTCGCTGATATGTCTGAACCAAAGGAGTAATGATATGCCCAACCTCAAGCATGTCCGGCTGGTGTGAGGGCTCTCCTGCATCATAAACTGCCTCAGGAGGCTGCTGTGGCACTCTGAAAAATTCTCTAGAAATGAAATCCTCCCAAGTGATGCCCTGCTCTGCCAACTGATGTGACACCAAGATTTTGATCAAAGCGAAATGATATATACTCCTGTACTGCTGCACTGGGCTCGTCTTCTTCTGCACAAATGTAACCATCTTCTCTATGTTGTGGTATATGAAATAAGGAATATTCATCATACGCACCCTTGTGAAGTGCATCAGCAAACGAACATGATATGAGAAAAGACGAGCATACCTGCCCTCACAACTAAAATACTGAATGATGAGCCTCATGAGTGGTGCATACTCATCTCTCAAGAATATGAATGGAAAAAATCTGCTCAAGTAAGCCACATATCCAGTTTTAATGTATGGCTCATAGTGAAATTTCTCTAACTGCTTACCCTTGCTCCATTCCTCGCCTATGTTCGGTATGCCAGTGGCTTGAGCAATAGTCAAAGGCGATACAATGAAATCAACCCCAGCAAGATTTACCCGATCACCCCGCAAATGAAGAACAAACAAACGTGCTAATTCACGATGAGGCCGGGTTTGCACAACCATCTCACAAAATCTGAAACATGACAAGAATCGAAAACAATCCATAGCTAATGGACATGCCTGCAACCGAGCCAAAGAGGTAGGCTCCTCTCTGCGATGATCACCACTTCTATTTTCTCTGCGGGAACTCCGTGGCACATTACCTTCAGCCACCGAATCACTGCCTGACCCTGGCTCATATTCTGACTCTGTCTCTGACATATCTCTGATCAAGCTTTTGGCAATGTGTATACTGATATGAATGCAGTGAAAGCAAAATTAGGATGTATGTTTTAACACCCAACCAATATTCCCACCGTCAAAGCACCATCAAGGAATCAAATCATGGATAAAATCTCAGCTTTAAATGGATTGGAAAAGGCACAATCTCTGTTTTGAATGCAAATGAAATTTTGACCAAATAGGAGCAAGCAACCTTCAAAAGTTTGAACACATCTAGTCAAAGGAGAGCATGGCATTAACAATAATATGTTTGTCTATGAGTAATGACCATAAAGATTTCAATGGGCCATTCGAAACAACGACATGAGCATATGCTAACATTGGGAAATGTGACTCATTACAAACATGAGGAATGTGACTCAAAAGGTTTAAACATGGCATAACACTAACAATGGTAGCAGTGGTATTATGGGTATGATAACAAATTGATTTTGATTTTGTATAGAAGGCTGGCCATATCACTGTTTAAGATAGAAAACACACTCTTTACACCATTCATTTTTATTTCAACCCTGAAAACAATAATCTTATAACAGTGGGGCTTTAAATCCTTCATTTGCATATTAGAAACCACCCATGATGACACAAATATGTTTGAAAACCCCAAATGATTGATGAAAACCTGTTTTGAAGGCAACTGGAGTCGATTCCGAGACAATCTGGGCGCTCAAACTCAATTCCAAAACTCTGTCTCTGTTTGGGTCGCGCAGGCTCTGTTTGGGTCGCGCAGCCCAGGTGGGTCGCGCACCTGCAAACCCACAGTGCTGAACTGAGTCTGCGTGGGTCGCGCAGCCCAGGTGGGTCGCTCTGCCTCAAGTTGGGTCGCGCAGCCCTAAAACTCTGTCTACGCCCTGCAAAAGTCTGAAATCGGCCCTCAACTTTGCAAATACGATTTGGGAGGCATGAATTTGGTTCAAATAAACTTGCTTGGCTTTATATATCTCACAAATATCTTCACAATCAGATTTTATTTCAAATCTAATTTCAAAACCCATATTACAAATGTTTTTGTAATTTTCACTTTGGCTTCTTCAAATACAAACTTCCTTTGGCTTTTTTGAGGTCGATACTAATGATTTTATTGTCTTCTTGCAGGGATATGACTATCTTGGCTAGAGAAAAGACCAGGGGTCTGCTTTTACAATGTCTTCATGGCGGAACAATTACAATTTATTACAAAATGATAATGACAAATTTCTAGTTCCAAAACAGGGTTTTGGACTAGAAATGTATTTTTTTTTTTTAAAATGCTGATGATAATAAAAATAGAAATTCAAGTACTGGACCTTCCTCACCTTGCAGGCTTTATGACTAGTGTATAAATGACTCAAAAACCCTAGACACCAAGACCTAGGACACTTATTGACAATTTTAATGACCTCATATATCATGACAATAACTATGAATAATTTTTTGAGGAAATTTTTTTTTTAAAATAGCGCTGCAGGTATAGTATGAGGAAACACAAGATGACACAACCCTTCGTCAGTTCGTGGCATGATCCTAGTGATATGCAAAGAAGTGAAACAAGTGTGACACCTAATAATGAATATGCAAAAGACGAAATGATCACTGACGGAGGGCAGCAAGGGCTGACTCTAACATTGGCTCCAATGGGGATGGTGGCTCCATGGAGATGCCAAGAACAGCAGATCTCTGGGGGAGTCAGACAGTGCCTCTCATCCATTGGGCGATGGAATCATTATTTCAGCTTGACAAGACAAACTTTGGATACTTTTATTGACTGCAGATTTGACTAATGATAGACTGCAATTTTGACCAAAACTGACTAGACTCAAACCGACATGACTTTAAACAAGAAGACTGATAAACTTAACTTTACAATCTCAACCATCCAACCTCTATTTCCAGAATTATAGCCTTCGCTCCGGGCCCCAGACTGAAAATAAGAGATTAGTGCACACTTGCAATGAAACAAAAGTAAAATGATATATACAATGACAATGAGATCAGCAGCAAATATTCAGAAATAATAGCGCTTCAGCAACCGACCATTGATCGGTCCACCAGGACAATCATCTCCATTCATTTCTTTGAGGAGAAATGCATTCTGACCCCGATACGCTGCAATCTTAAACGGTCCTTTCCACAAATTTTCAAATTTTCCGTGCTTTCCCTTGTCTTCATTCCGAGCATCCCATTTCAAAACTACTTCATCCAACTGAAACTTATCTGATTTTGCCTTTCTGTCGTAGATCTTCTTAATGCGCTCCTGCAACTTGAAAGTATTTTGAAATACCTCCTCACGTGTCTGCTGTAAATGAATCATCTCATTAATCCTCCGCTGCATAGGATCCTCTTCACTTCCAGCCTTCTGAAGCAATCTGACCACCGGGACAGCAAGTGAAGTAGGAAAAACTGTATCCGTCCCATACACCAACTCGAAAGGAGACATACCAATAGACCTTTTCTGACTTACCCTATCAGCCCATAATGCATTTACCAACTTTTTGTGCCAAGCCTTCTTGTTGATTTCCAGCAATTTCTTAATGATATTCACCAAGGATTTGTTTGAAGATTCCACCAAGCCATTCCCTTGCGGATGGTATGCAGTTGAATGTCCCAATGTAATATTGTACTTAAAACAAAAATCAACCATCCTCTTAGACTTAAAATCTGCTGCATTATCTGTGATTATTTTAGTAGGACACCCAAAGCGTGACAAAATATTGTTTTCAAGGAAAGAGATAATTACCGCATCAGTGGCCTGTCGAGTGGGAATCGCCTCAATCCACTTCGTGAAGTAGTCTGTAGCTGTCAAGATCCATCTATGCTGTCCGGAAGATGCTGGATGGATTTCTCCGATAAAATCCAATCCCCACTGCTGGAATGGTGCATTAACTTCGATTGGTTTTAGAGGCAAAGGCTGTAGTTTCTGCTTCCCTTCGAATATTTGACACTCATGACAATTTTTCACAACCTTGAACACATCAGAAAACAAAGAAGGCCAATAATACCCTGCCCTTAGGATCTTATTCGCTGTGGTCTTCCAAAACAAATGACCTCCACAGTCACCTTTGTGAAAATCCTCCAAACCTCTTTGAGCTTCCTCCTCTACCAAACAATTCAACAACATACCTCCAGGGTCCTTCCAATACAATGCAGAATTTAAAATGCAGAATTTAGCAGCCTTTAACTTCAATGTTCTACTCTTATTTCGAGGCATACCAGGCGGTGTAGACAAATTCTGAAGCACATATAAAATGTCAGCATACCAAGGAGAATAAACAAAAATATCGGATACCTGAACTGACGTACTTTCCTCATCTTCATCAGACATGGCAGCAATCAAATTTATGTCTAGAGCATGCAGATTTGTTTCAGCCATGAGCTTGGCGAGTCCTTGTCCTTTGATTAGCTTGGTCGGTTTAATCTCCACATCGTACTCTAATAATGCAGCGATCCACTTACCTCTTCTTCCTTTTGGATCTGCCTGTACCAAAACATCCTTAACTGCTGCGTTAGGGACATATGCTGTAATATGGGAATGCAATATGTACACACGGAAATCCTTCAAAGCCTTTACAAGCCCAAGTGCTTGTTTCTCAATGATATTATACTTCAATGCCCCATCTCTTATGATCCGACTGAAAAAAGCGATGGGCTTCTCAACTCCATCCCTTTTTTGCATCAAAACAGCTGCCAATGTGTGCTCAGAAGCGAAAGAAAATAAAATGAAGTCTTGTGTGTAATCGGGGCTGATTAAAATAGGGGCTGAAGAAAGAGCTATCTTTACCAAATTAAATGACTTTACTGCCTCTTCTGTCCATCTTACCTGACTGTCCTTTTTCAGCATGTTCGTGATTTCTCTAAGGTGTTCCGCAAGATTGGGAATGAAACGACGCAGAAAATTCATTTTACCATTAAATGACTGTATCTCTTTCTTGTTCCGGGGCTGTTCAATCTGCTGAATGGCTTCAATACGTGCAGGATCCACCCGAATGCCATCTTTTGAGATGATGTGGCCAAGGAGCTTTCCTTCATCCATGGCGAAAAGGCTCTTCTTTGGATTCAGCGAAATGCCATATTTTCTGCACTTCTGGAAAACAATTTTCAGATGATATAAGTGTTCCTCATCAGAATTAGAAAATACAGTTAGATCATCAAGGTAAACCACCAAAAACACATCTTTCTCATTGGCAAAAGCCATGTCCATGGCACGCTGAAAGGTAGCGCCTGCATTCTTTAAACCGAACGGCATCTTTGCGTAATGAAATGTTCCCCAAGGAGTGGTGAATGCAGTCTTGTCACGATCATCTTCTTGCACTAAAATCTGATTATAACCTGAGTATCCATCGAGTAGCGACATCCTTGATGCTCCAACTACTCGCTGCAATATGTGATCCATCTTTGGCAGCGGATAATTGTCCTTTAATGATACCTTATTCAGATTTCTGAAGTCAATACATAGACGGATCTCACCTGTCTTTTTTCTCACGGGCACCAAGTTTGATATCCAATCTGAAAAACGAATAGGCACAATAATTCCTGACTTATACAATCTATTTACCTCTTTCTCGATCGATGGTAGCAGTTTTGGATTGATCCTCCTAAACTTTTGACGAAAAGGCTTCTGATTTGGTTTGATGGGAATAGTATGCTGGATGATATTGGTATCATATGTTTTAAGATCTGAATAATCCCACGCAAACGCATCAGAAAATGAAGATAACAATTTCACGTATTCTGCTCTTACCTTTGGTGACAATGACTTTGACAATTTCACCATCTTGGGATTCTCATCTGTCCCAATATTTACATCTTCGACACCTTTCTCTGTTGGCCTCAATGTAGGCTTACGAGCTACATCATCCTGATCAAACAACTCTTCCAAAGGAATCAATCCCTTAGGAATGATGTTATCCTTTAGTTGCAGCACATCCATTTGATTTATCTGTATGTCATCAATACCATCATCAAATTCAGTATCTATGGAGGTATCTTTAAACTTGCCCTTATTCTGCAGAAATTCACTAATCTCCTCATCATCCTCAAAAACTTGCCAACATCGCTGATTGTCTGGAACGGTGGGTCGATGTTTCACATGTATCTCAAATTTGTTGCTGGAATTCATTGGAATCTTAAGATTGCTTGCTGCCTTAGCAAGTCCATCAGAAACACCATTTTGTATGCGGGGCACACATGTTAAAGTATAATCAGAAAATAACTTCAGAATATCCAAAACTGCATTTCGGTAAGCCCTCATGCGAGGATGCTTAGCCTGAAACTCACCTTTAACTTGCTTTATCACTAATTCTGAATCGCCATATACCGCAATCCTTTTCGCATTCAGCTTCTTGAGAATCTTAAGACCAGCAATAAGAGCTTCGTATTCCGCTTCATTGTTTGAACAATCGAATGCAAGCTTGTAAGAACACACTCTCACATTGCTCGGAACTTTATCAGGAGCGAAAACTGGACTTCGAATCCACACACCAATCCCAGCACCATCGCTGCCCACTGCACCATCAACATCCATGGTCCAAAGACCATTTTCATCGTCCTCTAAATGCTGAAACTGTGTCGGCTCTGTTTTTCCTGTTTGCTGCCCATTGTCTTCAGCTGATTGCTCCAAAACAGCTTGTTTATCTCTTCTTTCCTTTTGCAAAACTTCTCTTAAATTCTCATTTATTTCTGGTATGTCTTCTGCCTTAACTAATTGACTTTCTACATAATTAAAACTATCAGCAACCAACACAAACGACTCTAACTCAGTATGTACATAATTCACAGGATGATTGACTGGCTTCTCTTTGCTAGTTATCATGTATTTCATCTTCTGCTCACGATACAACTTTCTCATTTGACCGAAGACTGGAATTGTAGCATAAGAGAAATCTAATTGAAGTGTACCTTTCAACTTGGCCCCCCAAGATCTTGCAAGGAGCATCCCGAAACGTGGAGGAATGTCAGCAACCACCACATACATCAAAACATTCTTCGCTGGAATTTGATCCAAACTTACCACCAAATCTTTGATGAGTCCTATACACTTTACCCGGCTGGAATCGAATGAATACAAATCATGATACTCTCTTGTAATGTCTAATCCCAACTTTTCCATGATTTCCTTTGGCATCAAATTATGCGAAGCACCCGAATCGAGCATAGCATTATGCAATATATATTCATGCAACCTCAAACTGATGTAAAACGGAGGAACATTACTGTCAGGAGACTCACCATTCAATGCAGGCCCAAACATCAATTCTGGCTGATCATCCTCAACATTTACTGTGTCAATCATTGGATCAAAATTCAGAATTTTGGTAACTTGACTACGGTAGCTGCTGTTCTTCATAATCTCCGTCAAAGGAATGGATATTTTCAGTTTGGAAATTTCATTTTCCAAGCTAAATGTTGAAACCTTCTCAACCTCTTTAACTGAAATTTCCTTCTTTTCAGCCTTGTCTTTCACTATGTTTGACTGATTTACCTTCTCAGCTGATGATACTTTACTTGCTGCGGGGTCAATTGTCTCTTTCCCTCTTTTCTGTGGTATTGGTGAATCTGTCTTTGGTGCTAAAGCTTCCTTTCTTTTCTGAATGGGATTTATAGGCACATCTCGATTCCTCAATGAATATTGTTTCTGCTGAGCAGTCAATGCATTCAAATATCCTCTTTGGTATTCATCCGACTCTTCTTCTAAATCAGCATCATTTGTTAAGATAAAATCCTCATCTTTCTGAACAACTGAACTTTCACCATACTCCTCTTCCTCAGTAATATAAATAGGCAAATCATCAGGAGTGAAGAAATGATTTTGCTCACCTGACACATCATCATCATCATCGGAATCATGACTTACAAAATTCTGCAAAAGAGGAGTCTTAACTTGCTTTTGGGCTGCTGGCTCTTGAGCTCTTTGTTCACGCTGCTTAATTCTGAATTGTGGCTGCTGCTGGCCACGGAAATTTGGATTTCGAAACTGTGTTTCTGCTTTGTCAAGATTTATTCTTCTTAAAGCCTTTTCCAACTCACGAGCTAAGTGCTGTTCTGATATAGATGTAGAAGGCTCTTCTTTTATTGTCACTCTTTTCTCTGCTTTCAACCGTGCTCTTTTATCATTCAAATTTGCCTCAACACTAACATCGACCTTCTGCATATCTTCTAAAGTAGGTGGATCTCTATCACGAAGGGAATAAGCCATCTCCGGATCAAAGCCATCCGGGAATTTAAGGAGAGCAGACTTTTTAGACGGTCTCAAGTCATCTGGAATAGCATTATACACTGTATTGAATCTAATGATATAATCCTGAACAGACTCACCAGGATTACGTTTGAGATTCGTATATTCTGAAGTAATCTGCAGCGGATCCTTTTTCATCTCCCATCGATCTAAAAACTGCCTCTAAAGTTCTGCCAATGTATCTATGCTTCTTTGTGGCAAGGCTCTGAACCATTTCCGTACTTCTCCTCCAAAGGTTTGCACAAAAAGCCTCATGGTCACATTTTCTTCATCAATCTCGAAACGATCAAAGAAATCTGCCATATTGTCTACATGCTGTTGTGCCGGAAGACTCTGTGGAGTGCCATCAAATGTCGGGATCTTACTCTGATAGTCTGCGGGCATATCATTCAACTGCTGGGGTAACACAAGGGGTGAAAAACGAGCAGCCATAGCTCTTGGTGGATTCAAAACAATCTGTTGTCGTGGAGATACAGGAGGAGTAGGAGTAGTAGATCTATGAGATGTATTCAATGGAAATGGAGAAAATACTATTGATTGCTGATCAGAAAACTCAGGCTGAACCGGAATGGTAGGGATAAAAGGAGGTTCAGTAGGGATCCATGAGCTTGATGCAATTTCAAATGGGTCAAGAACTTGTGAAGCAGATTCAGTAAATTCAAAAGTATTAGTATCCTCAATAGAACTTTGCAGCTGTCTATCCAAGTACTGTGAAACGAATCTATATTGCAAATCTTCAGTAAACAATGGATCTGGGACTAATCTTGATAATTCAGTTTCGGAAAAATTCACAAACAAGGATGTTTCAAACCGTGCATCAAAGGGGATTTCATCAACATATATGATTTTGACAGGACAGGATGCAGATCGGGTAAGCACTATGGAACTATCAAAACTCAATTGGCTTTCTCTTTCAGAACTCTCTTGACTGCCTTGTTTTCTAAGGGTCCTTGGAATCAGATTCGGATTTTCGAAGATTGTTGGTGGATCAGGGTCAGGATTCGCCCTAGTATTTCTTCTTGAAGCCAGTGTATTGATCTTCTCGGAAAAAAAAAATTACAAGGAACACAATCAATTATTTTCAGCCTTTCGACTTCTAGACTCAATCATCCAAAAGGTCTAGAACGAATAAGTATACTGGGGTGATTTACAAATCAAGTACCGAACACACAAGCTTACCGGAGATCGACTGAAGCAACGTTTATCTACTTCCGCTTATGCATAACAAAAGCGTTTCGAAAGCTACCTGGCGTGACTTCAGACTCCGTCTAAGACTCGTGGAACAAACACATCAACAAGCAAACCATTGAGATGTCCCCAGTATGGTCGCCACTATGTTAGCACTCAAATCTACCTCAGGCTGAAATGAAGTAAAACTCAAGGCTACATCAAACCACGCTCAGCCTCGTAGCTAGCCCTACGAGGACAAGAGAGGGCTCTCTCCGTCAATCTCGAGAAAATAAGCAATAGGATGCGAGATGACTTACAATAAGAACTGATTTTAGGCTAGTAAAGAGATAGGTATGTTTGGTTTTTTGTTTTTTGAGTTTTCGCTGGAGTAATGGGAAAACAAATTTTGGGTCCGGGGATAAGGTCAGACCTTTGCAGAGTTCAAGCTGGGGCGAGGTAGGTGATGATCTTGATGCTTCGAATTGGATTTTATGGATAGATTAGACTGACGAGGAGCTGAAGAAGGCAAAGAAGAAACTTGGATCCTCTCCAAACAGCTGAAAACATATAGAACTAACTGAATTCAAAGGCCAAGCACTGTAAACAATGGATTCAACCTTAATCACTCATTCAAATTAGTTCAGAAGCATAATGAAAGGATGGCATACATTAAACATGAAGAAACTTACAGTAAACAAAGGAGAAACATCATCAAGAACAGAACACCACAAGGATCCCAACAAGTGCCGCAAAAACCCTGATCTTTCCTTAGCCAAAATATGAAAAGTATGTACAATGATATCAAAAGTATCCCAAGAGTCCAACCTGTAGAATGCCTCAGAAATTACAATATATAGATCACTCTAACCCATTTCCCCACCTCTAGGGGTCGAATTCCCTCTTCAGGGATCAGTTTCAACCAATTCTAATCATGGAACTACAATCTAGGCAGCTAACAACTTGCCTCTAAAAGAGTGGAAACTGATCCATTACATGATTTTTTACTCTTTTGAGAGTGAATCTTCTAGAATAGATAAAAACAAGCCAAAATTACATGCCAAACATGAATTTACATCATAAAACCCAAGAATTCTATCCATAGGCAAAACTGGTCCAAAATAGGCGAAATACTGAGCTGGCAGCTGAAAACTCAAAAAAATCTCTAGGTGGGTCGCTCCTGAACTGCGTGGGTCGCTCATGTTTCAGGCTGATTTTGAGGTAGCTCCCGACATCCAAATTGAGCTCATGATAGCTCGTTGGAAAGCCCTGGATGTCTAATTTCCAACCCAAGTAGAATTTCTTAATTTGGAGTTGATTTGACCCCTCAAAACTTCATTCTCCCAGAGGTACTTCCTGCTGGTGCAAAAGGTGGCAGCAAGGTGTTTTTTATGGTGTTTTTGAGTTGTTTGACCATCCAGATTTTGTTGAAATGCTAAGTTGACTTCAGAGGATGCATATTTAACCATGAAAAATCCAAAAATGTAAAAATCTCCTCCAGCAAGTGCCTCAAAAAAATGCGAGCGCATGAGCGCGCGACCCACCTAGCTGCAAAACCTGTTTTTTAGACCAAAAATTTGGAAATGACAAAATTTTCTCCGAATTTGCCCAAATTCGGAGCGGAGGTCCTCCATCATGTGTCTTGCCCATTCAATGAAGCCTCGGCCAAAATCCGAAGTGGATTAGGCCTTTTCCGCCGTTGAAGTGCCTTGCGCAACCTCCTCTTCATGATCTTCATCCTCGCTTTGCAAACATGCATGCGAGCCCAGTAATGGCCTTTCATGTGGCGAAGCATGTCTTTGTCGCGATTGGCCTTCGCCAATAGTTTTTCCAAATGTATATTCACCCGCGTGAGTACAGTATCTCTGTCAGCTGGTGTCATGTCACCGGGCCTCTTTCGATTCCACTGCCTGTCCTCACGGATTTGGCGCACCTCATAAAATGTGAGCTCATCCTCGAGCTGTTTGTTGCGCTTCTCCAAATAGTTAATCACCCACTGAGCTTTCTGCAATTGGTCTTTCAGCTGGTCATTCTCGGCCCTTTGCTCCTGGATGACTTCCCTCAACTTCGAGCTAGGAGAGCCCGTATCAACATCAATGACTGTCATATCGGTGTCCCGACCTCCTGATGGGCCCTCATCATGCATGGGCCTCTTGCCCCTGTCTTGTACCTGTACCTGCACTGGAGAAGAAAGCGAGACCCTTTCCACATCACGTGGAGATAGTACTTGCCGTGTCGATGAAGTCGGCAGGACCCCTTCCACCTCACGTGGAGATAGTACCCGCCGTGTCGCTGCAAATAAGGCCCTGTGGCCTCGCTGATATGTCTGAACCAAAGGAGTAATGACATGCCCAACCTCAAGCATGTCCGGCTGGTGTGAAGGCTCTCCTGCCTCATAAACTGCCTCGGGAGGCTGTTGTGGCACTCTGAAAAAGTCTCTGGAAATGAAGTCCTCCCAAGTGATGCCCTGCTCTGCCAACTGATGTGACACCAAGATTTTGATCAAAGCGAAATGATATATACTCCTGTACTGCTGCACTGGACTCGTCTTCTTCTGCACAAATGTAACCATCTTCTCTATGTTGCGGTATATGAAATAAGGAATATTCATCATACGCACCCTTGTGAAGTGCATCAGCAAACGAACATGATATGAGAAAAGACGAGCATACCTGCCCTCACAACTAAAATACTGAATAATGAGCCTCATGAGTGGTGCATACTCATCTCTCAAGAATCTGAATGGAAAGACTCTGCTCAAGTAAGCCACATATCCAGTTTTAATGTATGGCTCATAATGAAATTTCTCTAACTGCTTACCCTTGCTCCATTCCTCGCCTATGTTCGGTATGCCAGTGGCTTGAGCAATAGTCAAAGGTGATACAATAAAATCAACCCCAGCAAGGTTTACCCGATCACCCCGCAAATGAAGAACAAACAGACGTGCTAATTCACGATGAGGTCGGGTTTGTACAACCATCTCACAAAATCTGAAACATGACAAGAATCGAAAACAATCCATAGCTAATGGACATGCCTGCAACCGAGCCAAAGAAGTAGGCCCCTCTCTGCGATGATCACCACTTCTATTTTCTCTGCGGGAACCCCGTGGCACATTACCTTCAGCCACCGAATCACTGCCTGACCCTGGCTCATATTCTGACTCTGTCTCTGACATATCTCTGATTAAACTTTTGGCAATGTGTATGCTGATATGAATGCAGTGAAAGAAAAATTAGGATGTATGTTTAACACTCAACCAATATCCCACCGCCAAAGCACCATCAAGGAATCAAATTATGGATAAAATCTCTGCTTCAAATGGACTGAAAAGGCACCATCTCTGTTTTGAATGCAAATGGAATTTTTACCAAATAGGAGCAGGCAACCTTCAAAAGTTTGGATACATCTAGTTAAAGGAGTGCATGGTATTAACAGTGATATGTTTGTCTACGAGTTATGAGCATAAAGGTTTCAATGGGCCATTCGAAACAAAGACATGAGCATATGCTAACATTGGGCAATGTGACTCATTACAAACATGAGGAATGTGACTCAAAAGGTTTAAACATGGCATAACACTAACAATGGTAGCAGTGGTATTATGGGTATGATAACAAATTGATTTTGATTTTGTATAGAAGGCTGGCCATATCACTGTTTAAAATAGCAAACACACTCTTTACACCATTCATTTCCGTTGCAAACCCTGAAAACAATAATCTTATAACAGTGGGGCTTTAAATCCTTCATTTGCATATTAGAAACCACCCATGATGACAGAAATATGTTTGAAAACCCCAAGTGATTGATGAAAACCTGTTTTGAAAGCAACTGGAGTCGATTCCGAGCCAATCTGGGCGCTCAAACTCAATTCCAAAACTCTGTCTCTGTTTGGGTCGCGCAGGCTCTGTTTGGGTCGCGCAGCCCAGGTGGGTCGCGCACCTGCAAACCCACAGTGCTGAACTGAGTCTGCGTGGGTCGCGCAGCCCAGGAGGGTCGCTTTGCCTCAAGTTGGGTCGCGCAGCCCAAAAACTCTGTCTACGCCCTTCAAAAGTCTGAAATCGCCCTTCAACTTTGCAAATACGATTTGGGAGGAATGAAATCGGTTCAAATGAACTTGTTTGGCTTTATACATCTCACAAATATCTTCACAATTAGATTTTATTTCAAATCTAATTCAAAACCCATATTACAAATGTTTTTGTAATTTTTCACTTTGGCTTTTTCAAATACAAACTTCCTTTGGCTTTTTGTGGTCGATACTAATGATTTTATTGTTTTCTTGCAGGGATATGACTATCTTGGCTAGAGAAAAGACCAGGGGTCTGCTTTTACAATGTCTTCATGGCGGAACAATTACAATTTATTACAAAATGATAATGACAAATTTCTAGTTCCAAAACAGGGTTTTGGACTAGAAATGTATTTTTTTTTTTTTAAATGCCGATGATAATAAAATAGAAATCACAAGTGCTGGACTTTCCTCACCTTGCAGGCTTTATGACTAATGTATAAATGACTCAAAAACCCTAGACACCAAGACCTAGGACACTTATTGACAATTTTAATGACCTCATATATCATGACAATAACTATGAATAATTTTTTGAGGAAATTTTTTTAAAATAGCGCTGCAGGTATAGTATGAGGAAACACAAGATGACACAACCCTTCGTCAGTTCGTGGCATGATCCTAGTGATATGAAAAGAAGTGACACAAGTGAGACACCTAATAATGAATATACAAAAGACGAAATGATCACTGACGGAGGGCAGCAAGGGCTGACTCTAACAGGACTTTTGTGGAGAATATTTTCATTTAAGAATTAATTGGGTTGTAACCATAAGGTCAGATTTGGAAGAGAGTTTCTCTATTTATGAAATGGTTTTATAAAACAAGTAAATTGATTATTGGAGGAGCTTCCGCAATTGTTAATAAGTTGTGAAATTGTCCAACTTGGAGATTTTAATTGGGCAGTTTTTGGAGATGCATTTTGTATATGCATGGCATTTGAAATATTCTGGGTTGCAGCGTTTCCCTGCATCATTTTTGGTATTAGAGCAGGAAGGCTCTGTTGAAATAGAAGATATTTGTTTTTCTGAATGAGTGCAAGAAGGTTTTGTTGAGAACTGAAGAGTGTTTTATTTGAATATGATTCTAAATTTGATATGCAAGCTACACAATTGCAGTGAATAGGATCGCATAAATAAATGGAGGACAAGATCATGTAGGATCTTAAAGGTGAGATAATTTTCTGATTTGAAATTTGTGATTAAGGTTTATGGTTGCAGACAAGATGATGGCAGTGAACCTGACATTCAGCTAAAGGCTAGATAGGGAGGAAAATTGCAGTGTCCTGAAGAGGAAGTGAGTTGAAAAGATAGCCTAGAGAGAGAGTAGAGGAGAGTGCTCAAGAGGTTCCAGAGGTAGTGAACCAGTACTTACCAAAAGACCAGGTCCAGTGAAGTGGATTGGTGAGGTAAGGGGCAGCAGGAGAGCTTGTTGTTGCAGAGGCTAGTGCAACTCATGGTGAGTGAGAAATTCATGGAGAAGATGATCATGGAGGATCAGAGAAGAGGTTCAAAGAAACTCCATAGAGGTAAGATGACTGATGAAGTCAGAGAAAGAGAAATTGCAGTAATGAAGGTACAATTGCAGGTACTACAGGAATGTCTGCAAGAGCAGGAAAACCAGAAAGAAGGATGGATCTTTCCACTGAAGGGAAAGAGAGTGATTTGGAAACCATTGTAGATGAATTTGAGGCAAAGTGTGATTACCTTATTAAAGGAGGAACTTAGAGTTCTTGAGCCAGAGATGGAATTTGAAGATTCCACACGCAGATTTGTTCAAAGGGAAGTGCTTAAGGAAGCAGTCAAGACTGAAAAGTCTTGTAGTTTTAAAACTAATAAGTTGTGTATGTTTGCAAGTACAGTATAGGGAGATGAGCAAGCTTTAATGTTTGTTAAAGAGCAGGAGGGAGAATTGAATCTGAAGTCTATTCATATCAATGCTGAGATAGTAAGATCTCAGGAGGAAATAAAGAAAAAGGAGTCTAATAAAAATATTGGTGCAGAGAGAGAAGGACCAGCTGATGATTGGTCAAGAGCTGGTGAAGGTATGGAAAATTGTGTGAAGTTTCCAAGTTCTACTCCTAATGAAATTGTTGAATTGTATAGGAAACTAGATCTTCAGAGAAGAGAATTGGAGAGACAGAGGACTTATGTACAGGATAATTTGCTAAGGAAGCAAGGCAAGAAAATTTTCATGAATGACAGTCATGAAGCAGAGGATGGAAAGAAGAAGATACTAGCTGAAAGTCTCATGGTGAATGCAAATCAGCATACTGATGTGCTGACAAAGAAGTTGGAAAGGAACTCAGAGCAGCATACTGAAGTGTTGCCAGAGGAAGCTGAGGAGAAAGCCAGTGAAGATTGTCTGAGTCCTGAAGAAGACTTGGAACTGCAAAGAGGAAACTTGGTGACTGAATCAACAAGTGAGATCATTGGGTCTTGTGATTTTGAAGCTGACAATTTGATTATGTTTACAGGTGATACAAAAGATAGTTCATCACTTGGAATTGTCTTGGAAGAAGAAGAACTGTTGCAGAAAGGAAATGAGACAGTCATGTCTCATAAGCATAGGCTTGTTACCATGGGTGACAAGAAAGAGTTGGCTTGTCTGTATAGCCAAGAGAAGACTGTGGAGAAATTTTTTGGAACTGCTACATTGATAGAGGATGAGGCTACAATATTTTCAGAACTTGATTTGATTGCCATAATTAATCAAGGTGATCATGAACAATTACTAAAGATTGTCAAAGGAGAAGACGAAGGTTATGCTGGAACTAGTTTGCAGAATGTTGATGAAATGCTTGAGGAGAAAGGGCTGAAATGTTTGCTGGAGACATTTGAACCAGAGAAAGGAGTTGCAGGAACTGAAGTAAATTTTCTTGAAGTTGTGAAAGGAGCAGATACTAATTTGTTAAAATTGATTTTGCTTACTAGTATACAAACAGAGATAAATGGATATGTTATTGCAGGAAGAGAATTAAATGAAAATTTATTTTCTGAAGATAAATTTGCAGGTGATGAGCAAAAGAATGTTGCAGAGGGGCAGGAAGTTTGGGAGGCAGCAACATGTGAGGTGACATCTGCAGGAGTAAAACCAATGTTATCAACAATCGGGGAGATGACAACTGAGACAAAATTAGCGACAACAACAGGAAGTGAAAGCAGCAATAGTAGGTTGGGCATAGAGATTGAAAGCATCAGAAGAATGATGATGAAGGTGTCTCAGAGGCAGCAAAAAACAGCAAGAAAGCAGAAGAATTTAAGCAAGGGAAAGACAAAAGCAGAGTATGAAATTATAGCTGGAGGCAGGATGTAGCATAAGATATGGAAACCTGGGGAAAAGCAGCAAGCGACAGCAGATGATGACTTGCAGAAAAAAGTGTGGGATCCAAGTGGATAAAGATTTGAAACGCATGATTAGGAGATCATGATCATTTTAACCTTGGGAGTCTGATGCAGGAGCATTAGCTCGGAAAAATGCCTTGTATTTTTATTAAACCTAGGGGTCTCATGTTTTTGAGAATTTATTAATTTCATGTAAATATTAATATTATTTTTGAGTGATTAATTATATTTTTAATTAATTATTTGTGAGAATTTTTAAATGTTTCCAAACAACTGGAAAACATGAGAGAAATTAGATGAGAAATATGTAAGAGATAATTAGGAAGCCTAAGATAGATTTAGTTGCAAGGTTTTAGGGATAAAAATCTATCTTGTAGGGGTGTTGAGATATTTGGGGATTTGTTGAGAAATTGAAGGGATTGAGCATTAAATTAGATCATTTTAAAATTTGTATAAATTATCAAGCCTCAAATGGCATTGAGATCAGAGGTTTGAGAGGTGAAATTAGAGTGATTGAGAGCAGGTTTGAACAGCCAAGGCTGTAAGCCTTTGGGCAATTGTAAGGGCCATGAATGTTGAATATCTGGCCAAAGACAAAGTTTGTAAGTATTTTTTTTGTTAATGTGAAAAGTGTCTTTAGAACTATGTGTATCGATTTATTGAGCAGATGTATATTTAATTTCTGTAACTGGGGTTTGAATTGAGAATGCGCATCTTGTATAACTTGGAAGTAGAATTGTTGGGAGGCGCAAGTTCTACGTGGAAACAAATTTTTTGCAAATCGATGCTGGAATAATTGAATATTTTTTATGAATTCATGTTTAAATGTGTGAATTCAAATGTCATTCTGTAGAGGAGAGGGAATCGATTTTATTATCGATTTATGATTAAAATCTGAGTAAAATTCTGAATCGAATGAGACATTCGATTAGGCAAAATGGCAAAGCTTTGATTTGATGGGATAGCGTTTGAATAAATGTGGGAAAAATCTATTTTATTATCGATTTGTGTTGAATTGTTGAGCGCGTAATGAATTCTCATGGATACAATTATCTAAAAGAATTCTAGGTGAACTATTATATAGACGCTGCAGGCATTATATGTGGTCGAATTGCAGGTTTCGTTGAGGGCACACTCGCTTGGTGAAAATCTAAATGGACTGTTGTGTTAGAATGCTAGTTTAACGTTTGAAATCTATTGAGCTGTGGCAATAAACTAATTTATGATTGCCAATCCAATTGGGATCGATTTTAATTTCTATTCTGATGAAGTCAGTACAAGCATTGGAAGCAATTGCAATAGAACGAACTTTCTGAACTTTCTGAGGCATCCATATATCTTCTGAGGAGCAAGTCGAAGGTCTGAAGCGACTATTAAACCAGAGCCCGAACGTTTTGTAACAGAAAGTCGAATTCTCAGTGGTTGAACGCGGATTCTATGTGTGGATTTAGAACATCCTGTAATAGAGTCAATTCTCGGTGGTTGAATGCACGTTCTGTGAGTGGATTTAGAGTCAGTTCAGTGCCACTTCTAATCATTTGAAGTACATGTTCGATGAGAGACCGAAGTTCCTGAATCTAGAGCGTAAGCTACACTGAGACGGATCGGTTACCATTCCGGAAGCAAAGAGTAATAGGCGCAGCATCTTCAAAAACGTGAAAGCTTTGGATGGGCGATGCAATTAAATATCAATGAGGAAGGTAAGTGACTGTATGAGTTAGCGTTGAGTTTTGATTTAAGAATCCATGAACGCGTTAAATGGTGGTGCTTGCATGAATTTTAATATAAATCTCATTGATATTGGAATGCATAACATCGATATGCAGTGGTATTAAACTGCCGGGTTTAACTTTCAAAACATAGTTTTATATGGGCATTTTATTTTAATTGAAGTTTGGCTTTTTCATGGTCGCCCTAGCGGGAAGTTGGTGTGTGAATATTATTCAAGATGAATGGTGAATTTAAAGGCTTATTAACTATTCACAACAGATTTGAAGTGCGGATATATGTTATGGTTGATATGTGAAAGAAAAACCATTGGGGTTTTTAGTATTTTCCTAGGACTTTTGTGGAGAAGATTTTCATTTAAGAATTAATTGGGTTGTAGCCATAAGGTCAGATTTGGAAGAGATTTTATCTATTTATGAAATGGTCTTATAAAACAAGTAAATTGATTATTGGAGGAGCTTCCGCAATTGTTAATAAGTTGTGAAATTGCCCGACTTGGAGATTTTAATTGGGCAGTTTTTGGAGATGCATTTTGTATATGCATGTCATTTGAAAGATTCTCGGTTGCAGGGTTGCCCTGCATCAGCTGTGGATCCTAGGCAACCATGCACTCCATCACATCACAGGGGGGGAGAATGATGCTTATGGGTGGGCCCAGATGATGCTGTCATCATTGAAATGACAGTTGTCACTATGTAAGTGGCAAGTGAACCATGACTATGCATATGGTACAGTTTTGTGCTCTTTCTTCTTTGAGAAGATCTCGACACTTCGACCTCGCATATAGCTCCCAGATGGGGGCCCGAGAGAGCCTAGGATGTGTCGGTGGGGATGATTACTGGGCAGAGGAGGAGGTGGAGTAGTAGGACGGGTGTTCTGTCCTGATTTCTTTGTTCATTGGGATCAGATGCCGCTATATATAGATGACTATCCCTATAGTGGGATGAGTTATTATGGGGACCTGGATCTACCACTGCCACTTGATCATATATGGGGACCCGATGGTGAGTGAAAAATTGCTAATATTTTATGTGTATGTAAATTTTCTAGAATATTATATGTGGTACTGATTATTTTACTTTTGGTATGCAGATACAGCACCAGTAAAACAGGCCGAGTACATGGGACGACCTACAGTATCGAGGGCTGCAGGATCTAGTGGATCAAGGGCGCAACACAATGAGGATGCAGTAGCCCTTATGGAGGATATTCGTCATAGATGTGAGAGGCTTCTGACCTGTGTTTCAGAAAGTGGTTGGCAAGACATAAATGACTAGTACATAGAGCCATGTATCGGTTTACCCTCGGAATGGCGAGGGGTCATGCGGCACATGGCAATGGCCGAATAGGGCATGCATGATCTATGAGATGCGGGGGCAAATCCATTGGCTCGGGATCCTCCAGATAGTGATTAATGTGTAGGCGCAAGTGGTGCCCCCATTTTTGAGTTTTTGTAACATGCTATGGGCATTTCATATGTATCACAGTAAATGAACTCTAAAACATTTTATATGACACATACTATGGATATGCATCATTTTGATATTTTTATGTTATTGTCTTGTGTTAAATGTGTGTGTTAAATTCCAATCCAGAATATGGTTTGCAACGTTATATACATAGTGATTTTGTGCTCTAGGTACATGACTGAAAGTAATGATTTCAAATTCATGCATCAAAAGCTTCACTCGTAAATATCTTCTAAAAAGGATAGAATTATGCACATGATATACACCATTCAATTGCATGACAAGAAGCAGGGAATCTAAACGAACATGAAGGTGGACAATGTGATGTGAAAGGGAATTAGCTAATAAACCTCGTACAGCATCATATTCAACCTAGTTATTGGTATCAGTACCAATGCATACAGCGTTCGAAAGAACAAGTGCATGTAAAAGGGTAAAAATGGCCCAACCTGTCGAGGCTAAATTTCGGGAGTAGTGACTTGCACCATCGGAAAAACCAATATAAGGTGTTGATGGGGGTCCCTCTGAAAGGTGCCACAAGAAAATAAATGGGAGGATAAAGAACATTGTTGGCAACTTGAACACACAGTATAAATCGAATGCACTCTGCGAAAGGGAGTGATCTGGGTAGGATGTCTACTTCCCACATCCCACTGGTGAGGGGAAGTGTGGGAACTAATGGATGCGTGGCTTGAGCTCAGGCTACATAAGTCACCAAGGGTATGGATGATGGCATCCTGTTATGGGTGGGAAAGATGAATTTAGGGGTGGATGTGGCTTCCATGATGTCGTCATCACAATAGGAGGTGGAAGGACAGGAGGAAGGGAGACCACATGATGCGGCGAATCTACCTGAATCATAATCATGAGAAGAAAGGCTCACATGTGCATCATCGCGGGGGATGACGTAAGAACAAGCAGATAAAGGATCCACTGATTTTGAGCTCGGGGTGTTTGCTGAAAGGAGGTCAAGCGAAATAACAAGAGAAGATTCAGAGGGATCTTCCATCGAGGGTCTCAAGGATGATGAAAGGTAGAGGATGGTGGCTGCATGCTCCATCATTTCGACATCAGGGGGGAATTTCAATAGGAGCGGGTAAATCCTTAGTCTAGCCTACAGCATACTATGCAAGCATGGGAGAAGTGGATTGATTATGTTCAATCTCGTACTCTTGAACTACCTCCAAAGAGGCACGGTAATGTGTCAGGCGGGGAAAATGATGAGAGTAATGGCCACGGAGACCACACAAAGCACAAGGGTGTTTGGTGTGAATAATCTTGGTGTTCTTGGTTGTGGTAGATGAAGAAGCAAAAGTTTTAGTGACCGTATACTCTTGGAACACGGCATTAACCATGGGCTTGATACGAAGCAACTCGGGACAAGTATGGGTGGCATGATCGATGACATCACACAAAGTGCAGGGCTTTGGAGGTGGAGGAGGTGCAGGGTCATTCGGGGTAGCTTTTTTCTTTGAGGCCTTTTTGTGAGCTTTGACCTTCTTACCCGAAGTGGTTGCAACATGAGGTAGATCCTATTGAGGTGGTTGAGGCACTGTGACAACAAGAGAAGTCAGGGGGACCGGTTGAACCAAGGTCAAAGCAAGATAAGTTTTGGGTTGACCTGGCGAGGTAGCGGTTGGAGGATCAAGGTACCAAACCAGAATCCCGATGTTCAAGTTAGGAAGAGAGAGGGTGGCCATGACAGGTGCCGTATAGATGCCTGCTGGAGGGACTAGGAACGGTATCTCACCGGAGGGGTAGTGGCTAGGTGGGACGGCTCCTAAATGGTTAAGGCCTCGAGGAAATGATTCAGGAGGATAAAGAAACTCATGAGTACCAGCTGAAGGGCCAGGAGGAGGAGGTCCAAAAGGCTGCATCGAAGGGATAGGAGATAGCTATGGAGGGCGAGGGGGATGTTGACTATCCGAAGCGGGCCTCCTGAGAGAAGCCCAAGACGATTGCATCATACAAACATTCGATGAGCTGGGATCATAGATGGGGGGAGGAAGACCATGGAATGTACCAAGCAAAGAGGAGTCCTTGTAGACGTCGGGTGAGACACTGGTCAAAGGATCGACAATTTTCTTACTGGCCACCGAAGAGATAGTAGACTCAGGGGAGGTATGAGACTTCGGTTCGTAATACATCAACTGGTCAATGGTGACTATCTTTCCATTATGGGGGAAGGACATCTTGCGATGGACCGCGGAAGGGAAAAAATACATCACATAAGTGTAGCTACAACCCAATAGAATGTTGTAATCTAAGGGGGTGTCTATGACTTCTACGTCAATGAAGATAGTCTTGCCCGGAAGAGTGATAGGAAAATTGCAAAATAAGCTAATGGGCTTGGAAACGTGGCCATCCCACACTCGGAGGGTGATCCTGGAAGAAGCCAAAATAGGGGATCCGAGTTGTTTCCAAACCGAAGTAGACATCACGCAAGTGGATGCCCCCTCATCAATAATGTACCGAGAAATGTTAGTGTTTCGGATCTTGATTGGGATTTGGAAAGCGATAGAAGCAGGGAGAGGAGGATGTTTTGACTAGTCAACATCAAAGACAATCAATCAATCATCAGAAGGATCTATAGTGCCCATGATAGATAGAAGAGATTTTCATTGTGAAGGGCACAATTGGAGGATTTCCAGCGTTGAAATGGCAGCAGGAGATTGTGCAAAATCATCGACTATACTATATGCATGGGTGGATTTGCTGGAAGCAGCATATCGACGCAGTGGTCCCTTGGGGATCTTGGTATGAACCTCTGCCCTAGGCTAAGGGATCTGCAAGGGACCCTTAGGTGTCAAAAGAGGCTCTGTAGAAATCGAAGAAGGTGGCTCGGAGACAGAGACAGTGGGAGGCTTGTTGTACTAACGGGACCGAGTCTGATGATTGATGTCTATGGTTGAAGGTTGATCAGATTTCATCATGAGGATCTGGTCATCAGGGGTACCAAATGGAAGAGGTTGGGTAACAGTGTGGTAAAAATGAGGTTGGGAAAGGAGAGGAGGTATGTTGTATCCTGAATACATGCTACCAAGAGAGGAAGATATGCAAAAGGTGTTGCCCCCCCCCCCCCCTTGAGGAAAATAAGAGCCCATGGGAGGTGGAGCAATGATGACACACACACGGAAAAAAGGAAAAAGAGACCGAAAAGAGCAGGGAGGTGCAAGATCAACTGATTACAATGTCGAAACAAGGGCAGTGAGGTGCAGCATCAATTGTTTTCAATGTTTTTAGAGTCTTTGCTTGGCGGTGTTAACCAAGCCCTTTTTCGCTTAGGGTGTGTGTGTAAAAGTGTGTAAATTTTAATTTTTAAACCCAAACATTTGTAGTGAAAAATAAAAAAGTGTGTTGTATAGTTGTAAATAACCTACAAATGACAGTATATAAGTCTGTAAAATAGAAAATAAACAACTAATAATGCAATAATCTAAACCCAAGAAGGTGGGCCTCTCAACAGCTAGTCTATAGGTGAGTTAAAAAAATAATTAAAACACATTAAAATAGCCAATAGATCTAAGGTCCAAATGGATAGGGATCTAAAGTAAAAAATCTGCTGGAAAGTGGTGTAAAAAAAACAAAAAATTAGAGGAAGAATTGCTGTAAAAAGAGGTGGCGAAAGGCTATCTCCAGGAAGGAAGCAGAGTGCACCCTAAAGGAAGACCCGAAAAAAGCTAAATGAGGAGATTTTGATGGATAACAAGCTGATCTGAAGTAGATCTAGAGGTGAGGTATCAGATCTGAAAAAATGGCTAAAGACTCTGAAAATTCAGACAACCTACAACAACAAAAACTCTTCCACAAAAAGTGGAGGATACTGAAGCCCTAGGGGCCTAGGTTCCCACTTAGTTGAGTAAAACAGAACAAGTACAGGTTCAAAACGAGTGGATATGGAGGTCATACAACCCTGAACATAGGCTCAGACAAACCCAAAAAACTTTGAGAAAAATCCCTGCAAAAAGTCCAGGTCATAATTTCTGACCTGTTTTCAGCAGAGGTCGCACTTTTTGGGCTGTAAAGTGCACCCTGGAGGTCCAGGTCATAGGTTTTGGGCTGAAAAGTGCGACCTGCACTTCTGCCTCTCTTGGTGGTATATTTTCAGAAAAAT
Source organism: Pinus albicaulis (assembly GCA_034641835.2). Lineage (NCBI taxonomy): Eukaryota > Viridiplantae > Streptophyta > Pinopsida > Pinales > Pinaceae > Pinus > Pinus albicaulis. The sequence continues at coordinate 249,227,695 of CM076575.1, read as the reverse complement.
TTTCCATCTCAGCTGCGACTGATGTCTGTCACCTGCACACTATGTCCGAAAACACACAGAAGTCAAAATTATTATCGTTTTAGGGTTTCAGGGGTTAAAAACAACATCAAGAAAAGAAAAAACAAGGGGCTAAAGAGAATTCCTAGGGTTTGAAGCAGCTGGATATGCAAGGATCAGAAAAACGACAATGGTCGTAATCGTAAACCCGTGTGGAGTCACCAGTTGCTAATATGAATCTTGATTCGAATCGTACGAAAAAATACCACTTTAGCTGCGCATAAAAAACAACCCTAACAGCAGAAATGACTGATAATATCTTTAGATCTGCAGTTAGATGATCAAGACAAATGCTGCAAAAATCTAGATCTATGCATTAGAAGACATTAAATAGTAGAAAAAATAAGATTTACTCCATAGATCCAATAGACAAGACAAGAATATATCCAATGAAATTTTTATTAATGGCACCTGGGAGGAAAACACAAGAGGGTGTTCCTTGTTCTCCTCAATGGGATGGGTTCTTATAAGTCCTCAGCACTTCAGATTTAGAATTCCTCTCTCTTGATGGTGTAGAAAACCCAGGCAAAAATGGAAAAATATGGCTATGATGGTGGATCAATAGCCAGACCAAGAGTTGAGATCTAGAGTAATCTTTAGGCAACAAAAGGTGATAAATGAATGGGAAAATCCTTCTATTTATAAAAAAATATTGAGTTAGTCTAGATATTGGTGCATAGTTAAAATATTATTAACCAAATCAAGATCCAACTTTTATGGAATATTTTATTATATTTGTTGGAGGGAAAAGGAATTTGACTTGAGTCAAATCCCCTTATTTGTAAATAGTAAATAAATAGATAATTTATTTATCATTTTAAGGATATGGTTGAGTAATAATCGAATAAATAATGATTTTTTTAATTATTTAAGGGAGATTTAGTCATATTTAACAAAGAATATTATTTAAGTAATGTTTAAATAATTATTCTTAGAAAATAATAAGATAAATAGTGATTTATCTAATTAATTTCCTTGTTTTGGGTTAAATATAACCAGGAATATTAATTAAATTGTTATTTAACTAATTTTTCCTTGAGGAAAAATCAAACAAATATGGATTTATTTAATGTTTCCCCATGGGGTTTCCTGTTTAGACCATAAACAACTTAATAAAGGTGGTTTACTAAGTTAGTTTTCATAGCGAATGCGATTTTACTTGGAGTAAATTTTTTCTTACTTGGTGTACTTGGGTCCATCTAATAATAATGAATTAGATGACCAAAAAATGGTGTAACAGTAGCACCACATCCCCTACTTGTATTTCCCTATCTTTAGCTATTTGATCAAATGAGCCTTTCGTATTTTCCTGCTACTCTGTTAACCTAAGGTTTACTTGCTCCTATGTTTCATTCAGTTCCACCAACTGAGTCATTCTTCTGATGAGTTCATTTGGTTCTTCCTCGCTCTCTTGTAAGAATTAGGCCACGGGTAATGTAAGCTAAATAGGGAAGACTGTAACTCTTCCATACACCAATTCATAAAGGGACTTCCCTGTGGATCTTTCAAAGGTGATGCAATTTTCCCAGAGTGCAAACTTAAGCTACTAATCCCAGTTCTTTTGGTTTTTGTTGATGGCCATTTTTCAGGATTCTCACTAGTGTATTGTTAGATGACTCTACCAGCCCATTCCCCTGTTATCACTTTAGTAAACTCTTAAGTTGTGGGATTTTGGTTTTTATTCAAATAATACTTGAGGTAACCACAAACCTGCTTCAAACTCTAGGATCTATCCTTCCTAGGGTTCAGAGAGGGCTCTCTTTAAGTTTTAAATTTGTTTGTTTTATAAAATATTAGTCTAGTTATGATTGTGAAATTGGTTTTTGGTTTTTATTTGTTTGTTGGGAATAAATCCCTTGGAGGGATGGATAGAGGGAAATATACTTATCCATTGGTATATGGAGTCTAAATCAAGCTAACAGAACTAGGATCAAAGCCTAAAAGGTCAAATTTCTTCAGGGAAAGATAGATAACCCTTGGAGATCTTGGAAAGTTGTTTTTTGAGGTGGTATGATCAGGATAAAGGGAACTTAAGGATCCTTTGATACGGAAAAGGGAAGTAGTAGATAGAGGTTAAACGAGAGAGGGAGAAATTAACGGTTCCCTACACCGAAAATTAGAAGAAAACAAAGAAATGATAACTAGTTAAAAATAGGGTGCTATTAACATGTCCTGTAGTAATACTCCTAGTTATACATTCAAATTTAGAATTAAAACACAGATGTATGCATGTAACAAAGAAAGATAACAATGACAAGTTTAGAGAGTACTTCCCTTCAAATAGCTTATCACAGGGATCCTGAAGTATGATGTCAAATAGTTGATCCAGTCTGCTACTCAAAATTGAAACAAAAAGCCTTCAAGTCCAGCAAAATATCTATAGTAATCTCCAGCAATTTTATTCCACACAAAATAGTTATAAAGTTGAAGTATTTATACATAATGTCTTACAAAATATCCTAGAAGACTTTTAGGAATTAACTTAGGAAAATAAAATATCTTACAACAATAATAGGGACAGCTACTTAACAAATCAACAAGCTGTCCTATTTTATTCAAAAGAAATAGAACTGTTTTGATGAAAAGAAGTTGTTGGTTGTCTATGTGTCCTGCTTGTTGGCTGTTTGATATTTTTTGGAATTTGACTTGCCTTCGTTGATACTCTTTCTCACTAATACTCTTTCTTACTGATACTCTTTTTTACTGATACTCTTTAACCTTCAGTCAAACTGCTTCACTACTATTAAAATCTGTTTTGACAGTTAGAAAATAATTTTTTCCTTTTCCATTTGTTTGTCTTTTATTCTTCATAACAAATCAGTAAGTGCTTTCCAATCCTCATTTTTAGGAATTTGAATATTTTTTTAGTTTCCTAAAATTATCATCAGCTTCAGTACACTTAAAAAAGGTTTTCTTGATGAAAAATAGGTGTTTGATTTCATGCTACAAGTAAAACAAATCTTCATAGTTTTTCAATAAGACTTTCCCCCTTGGAATGCCTTGCCCTTGTGGCCTATTTACCTGTTCTTTGGAAAATTCCCTTATCTTTTTGTCATGATAATTTTGAGGCATTAGCTTGTCATTGGGAACCATGATATCGGGCAATCCTTTTTGCCTCAAATTTGTGAATTTAACCATGAATCTAGTGATGGCAGTATTCATAGTTTCACATTTCTCTTCAAGTTGCCTCATCAAATTTCTTTTTGCGGTAACTTTCCTAATTTCTAGGATAGTTGTTGTCATTTCATTGATTTTTAGTTCTTCCAATTCCTTTCTATTCTTGTTGTTGAGGAAAGTGATAAGCCTTAAAGCTTGTTTTGGTTTATTAGCCAATTCATCTTGTGTCTTCTGAATTTCAACTTGTGTTGTTAGCAGTAATTCTCTTTGTTCAAAAATAACCTGAATTGAAGGAAAAACATCATGGGTGGCTTCAATTACATTGTTCCAAAGGTAATTCTCGATGTATGATATTTTTTCAGTTAAAGCTAACTCACTTTGCAGTTTCTTGAGCTCTTCACTTAATCTGATGGCTTTTTGTTCATGCGTCTTGGAATTTATCTAAGCCAATTTAGTAGAATTCTGAAGATTTTCTACTATTTTTCTCAATCTGTTTATCTCATTTGTCTTTAAAAAAATCTCTTCCATTGCTTTCACTAGTTGACTTCTTTCATCTGTAGGCTACAATGCTATTGTAGAAGATTCAGTACCTGAAATTGTGGAAGAAGTCACTGGCACTGAAGTGGCCAGTAGCTCTTTGGGTGCCAAATTTTCACCTAAATTTGAAGGCCCTGTTGTAGTGATAACTGGCATGACTGTAGGAATTTCTAATTCTTTCACTGTTTCCTTTTCTTGGGCTAGCTTGTCCATTTGTATTTCCATCTCTTTAATCTGAGCTGTCAATTGAATAATTCAACTCATCATTTCATCTTTTTCACTCTGTTCTTGGAAGAATTCTTTTGTCTGAGGATGCTCACTTTGAGGAAGTTTGAGCTGTTTCCTCAAAGCTTCTATATCTTAATTTTTCTTTTTAATCAATAATTCAGCTACTTTTATATTAGCAAGATCATATCCCACCTATAACACTAGTTCTTCTACGGCTTTTATCCTTAGATCCTTGGCATACAATGAGGCTTTGTCTATATTCATTTGATCTAGCATGTTGAAGATGGTGTTTTGGAGCTTGTGAGCACTCATAGCTTTTGTTGCCACAGTAAAGTATAACATCTCTGAGCTTTTCCTGTGAAAATCTATCTGATCCAATTCATGGATGGCATCTGTATCTACTTCAAGATCAACTTTCCTATAGTCTGACATTGTCTTTGGCACTGATATTTTGGGCTACAATACTGACATAATCAATTTTTTACTTGAGTAATCAAAGGTCGATAAGAATTTGTTTTGATTACCTAGCTTTTGCATTAAGAACTGAGAATAGCTTTCAGTTTTGATTTCCTCATTCTTAAGTTTGATTTGCTTGTATTTCTCTTTAATATCCAAGTCCTTTTCCTCATCTTCATGTGAGGAAGATGCTTCCATACTTTTCTTCCTTTCCATTAATTGTGTATTTTCTCTATTGTTTTCTTCATTCTGATCGGGCTCATTGATAATCACAATAGCCACATTAGTATCTGGAAAATTTGTATTGGTGTTAAAAGGCCCTTTTTCTTCCACATATATTGTCACTTTTCCTTTATCTGTTGAATATGATTTGGGGCTCTTGTTATAAATCATCTTGAACTTTGTTTCGGTTGTGGTTTTTGCAGTATAAGCTCCCTCTTCTCTGATTCTTTTAGTGGATGTCTCTGGCTGTTTGGCAATTTACAAAGTGTGACTAGTATTCTTTTGGTCTACTGCCTCTGTTAAAGTGTTTTCAACCCACTCAATTTGATTAGCAAACTTCTCTATTTCTGGTTTTGATTCATGGATAAAGGGTGTCAATTTACATTTTACCCTTAGTTTAATTAAGATCCCTTGTGGATCATAATTCCATGGGAAACTTTATTCAAATCAAAATTCCAACAAGTGCTTGGTTACCTCTTTCTCTGCATCTCTGTGGTTGCATATAAATGGCCCTATTTGATTCTTTAACTTGAATTTGGTTTTCTTCTTGGCTGCCATGAAGTTAATACAATTAGAATTAAGGGTCTGTCTGATGTACTCCAAGGAAAAGATATTCATTGGAGGATTTTTGGGTAACTTTAAAGGTAACAATTTTGACACAAAGACTCTGATTTCAGTGTATTTCTCATACAAATGTCAGTCACCAACTTTTCTTTGTTTTGATAATTGCAATATTTTTTTCATCTCTTCACTTATTCTAGGCTGCTCTGTCTTGGTCAACATGGTAATCACTGGAAGTACAAAAAACTCTAAAAACTTTGAATAACTGAAGTCTATGCATTCTTTCGTGAGCATGGATGTCCAAAATATTACAGATAAAGGATCCTCTTCAATATCAAGTTTTTGAAGAGAAATTGGAAACATATATGATTGGAAAAATAGAAACATGTGGAAAAGGTAGGAGGTATATCTGAATACTCCCTCAAGCTGCAAATTAATAAATTGATAATGAATACTATCAGCAATGAAACCAACATAGTAAAAGATAACTGAAGGTGGTTGACCTGGAAAAAAGGTGGACAAAAATCCCAAGATAGACTCATCAGTGTGCTCATCAGTTAAATACCCAAGAATGAATGAAAGCATAGAGATTATATGTCCTGAACCTTCTGGGTATTTATCAATATAATATGGAGGATTTATCTTTGGAATTTCTACATGTGAAGCCATGAATGTTTTAAAAATCATGAATCTTTTATGAAAATTTAGGCCAATTTACAACTGGTTTAAGGCCTTTATTGATAAGGGGACTGCTTGGGGGTCGGGCTGAAGCTGCAACATATAGTTAATTGACTCTGAAGTGATAGTAAAAAGCATCTCCTTATTAGCATTTACAATGGCTTTCTGCTCTGGAACATAGTAATGTTGACATAATCTGATAATTTCTTGGGCTGGATGAGTTAATGGAACCACATATTTGGGCAAACTGGATTCCGAAATATGGATTTCTTCATCTTTATCTAGATATTTTTCAAAACACCAGTTATGGATATCTAACAAGTTAAATTCCACAATAGGATTAGCTATCTTGTAATCAGTATCAGCCAAGGGGATATGCTCAATATCAACAAGAGGTGGTTGAAGAGGATTTACCACTATGGCAGTCTTAGAAGTGAGTGCAAGGGTTTATTTAGGTATTTTGGAACCCTCATGTTTGCTAGTGCTCTACTTTTTAGGCATCCTTGGGCTACTTCTGCAAGTTTAAACTGTTTTTAGGAGTAATTCACTTTATCAGAGGATTAAATGGGAAAATCTAACTAATGATAATCTCTTTTTGGGTTTTCTGCTCAATTAGGCTTATCAAAGAAGTTCTGAGGCTTTAAAAACTGGTCTAAAACAGAAAACAGGGGTTTTGTGAGTGTCTTCACTGAAGAAATAGGGATAAAAATATGTTGAAAAGGGTTACATAGGGTTCATGGTACCTTCAAACGTTTTTTGGCCTTTTAGAGCTTTGAAATGGATTATTAAATTGTGAAAATTTGATCAATTTCCTTGAAAAAGAGTGCAGCAGACAAATAGGGTTTCTGGGAAAAATTTGCCAGATTTTGGCCTGTTTTGGGGACATTTTAGGAAATTTTCTTGATCAATTTCTTAATTTAAATGTGTTTTCTTTATTTAAACAAGGTTTTTTAACTTGATTGCAGGTTTAAATCTCAGAAAAATACCTATTTTAATCTAGGTATCGGCTTTGAAAGGGTTTCTAAGTTTCTGGTCGAATTGATGGCTTCAGCAACTTATCTGGAGCAATATGAAGCTCTTCAATAGTATTCACAAGTGTACTTTGGTAAATTTCGGAGGTTTCGGTCATAAAAATGGCAAGCAGTGGCTTTTACAGGGTTTTTACAGTAGGGAGAGGTAATGCAGTGTGTTTAAACGTGGAAATAAACTGAAAAAAGCTTTACCAAAGGTTTTATTAAAACATTTCAATTGCATTGACAGTAAGTCTTGTCTGACAGAAGAGCGGTTTCAGAATGCAAAGGATTTAAAACCGACGGTTATTGCATGGCTATTGAGAAATAAGCTGTTTTAAGCTCAACAAACACCATCCAATTAGGAATGGCCACGTGGATGAGAGAGAAATGGGTGAAACCACCCATTTCGCGCAGCTATGGAAATTGGAGGGTTGGGAATATTTTTCACGCGATATTGGACATCAACCATTGGATTTGGGGGTTTAAATGCGAAGCATCTAGATTCATTGGGAAGGTACATCAAAATAGAAAGGTGGGACTGGGATTTTGCATAGGCGGAAGGGTTAAGATGCGGCGGGGGGATATATGGTTATATATATATATATATATATATATATATATATATATATATAGGGATTTTAATCAATATATATGGGGCGGTCATTTATGCATAGGTGGCCAAGGTTTTATAAATAAACGTTTTTTAATTCACAAAACTTCGGATTATATGAATATAGGCGGGGTTGATGTTCTTTATTCAAAACATTTATAAATATGTTTCAATAAAACATATATGGGCGTGATTTATTATATGATATAGTTTTAACCCTTTGAATGGTTTTTTAAAACTATAGGGGTGGGGTATTTCAATAGAGATATTTTTAGGCCAAAGGGCTTATAGCTTGGGATTTTTTATTTGCACACATGGGGATAATAGACTTTGGTCTAAATGTTATAATAGTGGGTTTTTGGGGTTTATTTAGATATAAAGGGATTAATATCTACGGGAAGGTATTTTTAGGAATTTAATAAAAATATGTTAAAGGTTAATATGAAAGGGTAGTGTAATAAAAACAAAACACATATTATCTCTAAGTATAGTATAAAATCAAGCATTTCTCATCTTTATATTTCCTTCACTAATTCTTAGGATAAATCTAATTTTGAGGGTTTTTATGAATGCTTTTGAAGGGATGAAGTTAATTATTTGGGATTTAGCTTTGCTAAGTAAGAATGTGTCTTTACTTAGGAAAAAAGGGGTTTTAATGTATGAATGAAGGGTGAATGATGATAAAAGTGGGTTTAACATAAGAACTCAATATTTTTAACTTAACTAGTGATTGAGCCTTGGGTCTGGTCCCAACAAAAGATAGAGAAATTCTCTGAGCCTCTTTGAATGATAGCTTAAAATACTAAATACTTATAGGGGAGGGGAAATTAGTGATTTTTCCCGATGATCATTTATTACATGCTTGCTCCACTGCTTTCTACCTACCCAACTTTATTTCTAACATTTTTTCTTCATTTTTGTAGGTGCATTTAGGCTTGAAACCTTAAAACATTTTTCTTTCAAATCATAAAAAATATCTAAATATACCTTATTTCATCCGAGGGCTCAGATTAAATTGTTGAGCTCCTCATTATTCTCTACCTGTCTACTGATTTGTCAAGTTTAAATAGTTTGACAAATATTTATTCACTATCTAAAACATGAAATTAAGAACATGAAAAGTTAGGATTAAGCTGTCTAACTGATCATGGATTATGGCATTTATTGACACTCTGCACATAATTATTATTCTTGCAGTAAAAATAAAAGTAGTGGCATTTGTTCTTGCTCACTTTCAGGTCTTAATTTTATCTCTTCTTTCTTTTGGGGTTTATATTTTTCTAAGTCATTTCATCTTTCTTTTAGGACTTTTTACCCTCTTTTTTCCTTTCTATTATTTTTCCTTTTTCAAAATATGGGAAAACAACTTGCGGGAAGCAAGGTATGTACATATTTACAAGACTATCAAAGTCAATTAAAAAATTATGAACCCTATTATTATAGGACCCTAACAGTGGCTCCACATGGGGATGACATTTCCTGGTGAAATATCAAGAACTCTGAGATTAGTAGCCTTTCGAATTTGATTGTGATGACCCTGTAAATGTCTTCTGATATCTACAGCTTATTCATACTTATGATATTTACCTCTCAAAGCTTAGGGTGTTCTCTCTGGGCTTCAACTTTGCTAGGGAAACATCCAATCCAATCTAAACTCTACAATTTATATGTACAATGATCAAAGTGAATAAAAGCTAACTATTTGTTAACTCAGGGGAGTAGTAATGCTTCAACATTCTGCCATTAATTGGTCCTTCTTGCAGATTTGTTCCTGTTAGCCACCTATAAAAATTTTCATATCAAATGGTGGCTAAAAATTTTTTTTAGCCTTCAAGAAACAATTCATGATTCAAAATTGTTAGTTCTTGGAGTCTCATGATGGTATTTTTCCTTTAAGATTAACTTCACTATTGTTTCTCTCACAAAAACCCTCAAAATCAGCTGTTTTCCCCAAGAAAAAGACTGCTCAAAACCCATTTTTCCCTTCATTTTACCCTTCATTTCATTCATAAAAAATCCCCTTTTTCATCCCCTTTCTCTCATAAAAATCCTCCATTTCCCTCATTTTATCCTTCAAAATTACTTCTAGACCCTTTTAAAACCATTTGGTCTCCTTCCATTGGTTTTAAAAAGGCATTTTTCCTCTACCGAAACCATTATTTTCCCTTAAAACTCTGTTTTTTAACCCAAAGAACAGTCTCTTTTATTATACGGAGTTTTAGCCCCCAAGGGCTTAACTTCTATAAACCTCGTCTCTCATGGGACCATAAGCCCCACAACTGGGCACTTAGAGGGTCCAGACCCCGTCGTAAACCTTCATTTCTTTGTTTTTCCTTTATATCTTTGTAAAACCCAACTTTTGTTAAACCCGACAGTTCGTTGTTTAAATAAATGTCAACCATTGATCTGCTCTACCACCCCAAATCCAACGGTTCGTATTGTTTTTTGTTTCAAATCCATCGTTTTGTCTTTTTCCTTCTTGTTTAAATCTCCATCGTCGATCTAGTTTTTAGATCGACGACTTTCGTTCCATCAGCTAATTGCTATCGCAAGTTCTCCTCAGCGCAAAATCGCAAGTCCCTTTTTGCTGTTTCGATGTTGATTCCCCGATTGAATCTTAGCCATCGAATCCATAAGAACCCATGGCTAAGATTTCATCGCAGCTCCACCCATCATTCTTCATATCTGACCCTCTGATTAACTCTTTACCGTCGTTCTATTCCCAGATCTAATGGCTCATATTTCATCGCATCGTAAAACTTCTATGGTGTTTCCCTTTTCACTCCGCCGATTGCAATCTTGCAATTCAATCTCGACCGTAGAATCCACAAGAACCGACAGCCCAGATTTAATCGCCCTCTGCCAGAAGCCCTTGCCATTGCACCCGTCCACTGAATCTCCACCGTTGATCTCTCCTAGATATAATGGCTCGTGCTTAATCCAATCGGCACTTTTTGTTGTTGTCTTCCCCTTTTTCTCCTCCTATTTTTGACCCCGTGATCCCATCTGGATCGTCCATTTCACAGATTCAATGGTCCATATTAAACCCCACTTCCCTTTGTTTTTTCATAAGCCCCACTGTGTAAAATATTTCGGTGAATATCCACCGTTGATTTCTGTAGATCAACGGTCCACGTTGCTCCCGATATCCGCTCGACCCCCTACCTTGTATTCTTTTCGTTTCTCGAAATTAAATCTGGACTGTCCATTTTTCTAATCCAACGGTCCAGATTCAACCCGATAGGCCCAACTCCTTTGGGTCCTACCCTTCCCCATTGACAAATCCTGATCGTCCATTCCCGAGATCTAATAGCTCAGATCTAACCTCAACCTCTAAAGTAGTCTATACCCAACTACGTAGGATTTTCTTAACTTTTCTTGTTTATTGCAGGTTTTCAAGGTTTCTCAACTGTTTTAAAAGAAAATCAAAGGCCCGGGATGACGATCCCCCAGGCCTTTATTCATCAAGAATATCATTCTACAGGGTTCAACACCATGTTTCATCCATGCCTCATGAGCACTGATGCCATTTTAAAACCCTCTGCACACCCGCAAAAGTAATGAAAACACAGTAAAATCCACCGACAAAGAGTATCAGTTTCACAGCATGAAATCAAAGTGGAAACCCATGTTTGAAGGGTTTAGCATAGTTTTGAAGGATTAAGGCACCCATTCAGCAAATCAAAAGCCTAATCTAGAGTTAAATACATCATAAAGACTGGAAGACACAGATTAAGCCTAATCAGATCTAAAACATAGATCTCAAGTAAATTAAAGGTGTTTTAGAGAAAAACAAAGAAAATCATCAATCCGAGAAGCCTCCACTGCCACATCAGAGGCTAATTGAATCCTTTCAGCTACCAAAAGCCACCTGCAGCCTCAAAGCATTCAAAAGAGGCCATAGTTATTGCCAGAACAGAAGATATTTACCTCAATGCAGTTGAACAATTATTTCAAGCCGAAGGAACTTATTACCACTGTCAGCAAAAGTTATTACAAAGATAAGGGAAAGCCTTAAAGTCGACAAATCCTCCCAAGTAGCTCAATAACTTCAAAAAATTCAATCAATAGACAGGAAATATCAGAAATCTTCTCCATTTGAGCCCCTCAAAGGCCAAGAAGCATTAATTGTACTAATTGAACCGAAAGATCTTATTTTACATGCCACATCCTCATTTCTTCTATAAATACCTCCGTTGAAGATGAGGCAAAGGTTGGTCTCCAAATATCTGTTGCATGTAAATATTTTTCTGAAGCTGCTGTAAGCTCTGTTTGTAATTGAAGATACCTAAGTTGAGATGAGAAGTTTGAAGTTGTAGAGACCCATTGGACTTGAAGATTATAACTGGTTTGAAGCATCAAATACAAGTTGATTTATGGGATCCTGGTCTATGTCAACGGTGATGTTTTTCTTATTGTAACTTGTCATTTTATTTCTATTTTCATTTTTTCCATCTTCTCTGATAAAGAACAACAATTACAGAGTTAGGACTTACTGTCAAAAGTACCTTTCTCTTACTGATAAGCTTTATCTGAATGTTTTCTTCCAATTGTGTTATTTAAGAATGATTGAATATTGTCCAAGTAGTCAATATATTGGCATTCCCTTGTCTTACTGTCTAGATTTTAAACATTGTTCTTGAATGTTATTTTCAGTGTCTGCTAAGTAAAGTTGAACTAGGGAAGTCTATGGTTAGCCCTATCCTCTAGTTTGATCTCCAAAGGCTGTCTGAAAGTTTCCCTAAGAGTATGTTGAAAGCAGGCTAGGTTCAAAGTCCTTACCTGATCTTAGACTATTATTTTCTTATCTTAAGTGTTGTCTTGATAATTTTACTAATTAAAGAATGAACTAGGGAAGTCTATGGTTAGCCCTGTCCTCTATTTTTATTCTCCAACAGTTGCTTTGAAAAGTTTCCCTTTGTGTTTTAAATGTTTTCTATTGAAAGTGCATCGAAAGCAAGCTAGTTTCAAAGTACTTACTTGATCTTAGATAACTTTTATGTCTTTCTTAAGTGTATGCCAAAAGCAGGATAGTTTCAAAGCACTTACTTGATCTTAGGCTACTCTTTGTTCTTCATTTGTTTGTTTCCCCTTATTTGTTTCATTCCATTCCATAAAATCAACTTTAAAGAGATCCTTAGACATAGATGACTTGCCCCATGGACCACTCTTGAACCTTGTTGATTCAATTAAATCCTACTATGACTCCATAGCCCAATGGATTGAAGTTGTTTCTTGCCTATCTTTTTAGCTGAATCAATATTTCACTTTCATACACCTTCACCCTTCATTTAGACTTCCTTCACCTTCATTTATCTTAGCCCAACCAAAACAAACAAAACATTTTTCTTTATAACTAGCCTAATATCACATTCCAAGCCTTAAAGATACATCAATTTTTGCACTTTATAGAGATATCCCTCTCTGGATTCAGGAGGGCTAGATCCTAGAATCTCAAAGTGGTTCACATGTTGCCTCTGCAGTTTTAGTCTTGCTAATTTGCTGAAATTACAGGGAGATAACATTCTGGCGACTCTGCTGGGGAATTTCTGAGTAAAATATTTTAAAACATAGTACTCAGTGTTCATTGTAGTTAATTAGCCCTCTTCAAGCACTACCAAAAGCAATGGTAATCATGATAAAACTTATTTGAATCAGTGAAAAACTAAGGAACCCTTAGGATTCTCTTAAGAGCTTATCAAACCTTGAAGGAATCAACTAGCTAAGCCATAAGAGTAAAATTTCTTTGTCTCGTCACCATAGATAAGTGTTGGAGAAGATTTAGGATACTCTTTGAACCCATAGGACTAAAAAAAAAACTCAAAAAACCCAAAAATATTTCAGATTGGTATTCATAATAAACATGGTGGTGGAACCATAAAACATTTTACCTCCTTAGGAGCTAAAACTTTTCTACCTGGTGAATCCACTCCTTATAACTCCCAAAAGACCAAATGACTCCACTGGCAGAAGACTCTGAACTGGTTTGCAAGATATAGTGACCTATTTTCTGATTTAAAAACATGGATTTAGATATAGACCCATAAGACAAACATATGGTCATGATGGAAAAATTTATGTACATGCTTGGAAAAAGAGTGGATAGGTTTATAGCCAATATGAACATTGGTTATCAAGAACAAAATATGCTTTTCCCTAAGAAAACACAACCTCTACCACTACAAGACATGTATAATGAACAATATTATAAAGAAAACAATCAAGAAAAATTTCTAATCATGATGGAAAAGATGATGTACATGCTTGTAAAGAGAATGGATAGGTTGATGGCTAATATGAATATTGATGATCTAGAGCAACCTATGCTTTTATCTGATCAAACACAAGCCCAATCACCTCAAGACCAAGACAGTGACCAAGATATGTATTATGATCAACACTTTATAGAAGATGATGAGCAAACTTACAAAGAAAGCAATAACCAAGGTTGTCAAGAAATGCTTGATTGCATGCCTATGTCTTGTACTATGCTAATAAGAGAACTTCATGACCTAAATGCAAAAACTTATAGTGAGTAGTGCTTTCATGAAACAAGTAGCCACTTAGAAAACGCAGAGTCTGGTATGGAAAAAGAACGAGCACACATAGGAACTCCCTTCCTAGACTATAACCCATATCAGATTACACAAGAAGTGTGGCACCCTGATAATGTAGAAGAAACAGCTCATGAACCTTATATGCAAACTGAGTATCATAATAGTCATGAGGTTTTTTTTTGAAACACAAGAAGATCAAGAAGCAATTTAAAATCCTCAAAGTTTCCCTACAAGCACAAGTCAAGATCTCCTATAAGAGGCTCAAGAAAACATCCATCCTCAAAATCAGCCTTTACAAAAGACAAAGAACTGTTGTACTTCTATTCAAAGGAACATAGAAACATCTTCCCCTTTGATAGAAAAAGAGATAGATCAGACTATTAATAAATAGTCATTCTCTGAAACTTATTGCAAAATAAATACTTTTGCTCATTCACGTAGAGAAATTTGTTGTAAATATTTAGAAAGTTCTTTTACAGATCACAAAAAAGAGGGCAGTTTTATTTATGCTTATGTTCAAAGAGATATCTCTCTTTTGACAAAAGAAAAAATTGATCAAATACTCAGCAAACAGCAACCATCCAAACCATCATCTAGACAAGACAATCATGAACATAGTGCCTATTCCATAGAACAATCTAATGACACTCTAGAAAAAGAGGATACTAAAAGAATTAATGATAATATTGGAACTAGTCCTCTTTGGAATATGAATTTTGATGGGTTGTGTACTAAAACTAATGCAGGTGAAGGATATGGCTTTACAATACAGGAAACAATCATTATGAAGCCCATTCATATAAATTGAGTTTTCAATACACAACTGACATAGTAGAGTATGAGGCACTCCTCTTAGGGCTACACTTATTGAAGAAATTAGGAGCCTAGAAGATAACAGTTCATGGAAATGCATAATTGGTAATTAGGCAAGTGAAAGAAGAATGCATGGTTAGACATCCTATACTTAGAGCCTATAAGGATGATGCCATGGATTTTTTAAAAATTTTCAAAGAATTTCAACTTATCCTTGTTCCTAAAGACCAAAACAGTTTTGCTAGTGGATTAGCCCTTGTTGCTAGTACATGTCTGAGACCTTGGGAGAGAAAACAATATACAATTCAAGAAAAATTCAGACCATCTGTCCCAAACAATAAAAAACACTGGCAAAGATTTGAGGGAGAAAAAAAAATAGAAGACTGTCCTACTAAGGATATACCATCTTTCCAAGAAGAAGCTTCTCCCATCACTAATATCAATATTCCATTCATAGAACCTGAATTTATATCATAAGCAAGCATAGATTTAGAGAAAGAATAAATTTCACTGCTTGTTGTTTTGTAGGTTAAGAATGATGATTCTTCCAAGCAACGTACTGAAGAGATACTCCTCAAAGCCAAAGTCTTGGAAGCAAACAATCTACCATACATGGAGGGCCAAAAAGAAGAGAATCTTCATCTTTTCTTTGTTGATCCTTTGGAAGAGTGTGTGGAAGTCCCAACTGGCTCAAATTATCAAGCATGGATCCTTCATAAGAGCCAAAGACATGAAAAGATGTCACCTTCTTTGATAGTCTTGGTTTTGAATATTAATCTTCAAAATGCACTATGGATACCTCTGACAAGCAACCATAGTTTCTTTTTCTTTTTGACACTATTCAATTGGCTACATTGGAACTTTTGTATCATATGAGAATGTAAATACTCCAAGTTAGAAGAGGTTAGATAGGAATGTCAATAAAGCTCATCTTTGAGCATTTTATTAGTTATTGATTTTTGTTTTGAAAAAAAAAGAAAAATACGAAAACAATAGAAAAAGAAAAGAGGGAAAAAATGAAAACAAGAAAGGTACAACCCCACACCAAAAAAGGGAAACAAAGTCTGAAAGTGTGCAAGCTTAAATGCCACTCCTAAGAAACACACTCCTAATTAGTCATACAGCCTAATATTGACTAATTAGTTTTCAATTTACTGCTGATAGGTTAGTGAAATAGATCTGCCAAACAGTTTAATCTTGGATTATTAGTTAGGAAGATTGGGATAGAAGAAAAAGGGTTCAAACCAGCTCAAAATCTGAACCTATGAGATTCAAAAATATTCATGGCTCTAACTTGATCAAATCTTGAGCCAAAAACAGAATCAAATTGGTTCTAATATGCCCAAAACTTGAACTAGAAAAGAATTTGATACAACTCAAACAAAAGTCAAAAAACAAAGCTGAAGAAAAGAGAAGGATGTTCTTAAAAATTTCAGATCTTAATCCTTCACCATTTTGCTTTATTTTTCTGCAAATTTTTGTCTATGTGCAGCTTTTCTTTATGCCATAGATCAGAAACAAGTTAGGCTGTTCAATCCTAGCTTGTTTGCTTTTAAATTTTTGTTTTAGAAATTATTGAATAAAAATCTATTAGACAGTTTAATCCTAACAACTACTAGTTAGGTAGAGAAGCTTATGAACTCAACTGCTTAATCTGAGTTCATGGAGACATAAGGGTATAAATAGACTAGTTTTTTGTTTTCAAAAGAATAAAATGTTTGTAAAAAGAGTTTTCCAATCCAAATGCACTCTGAAAGAAGAAAAAATGTTAGATCAAGAGGATTGGGTAGGTAGAAAGCTTGTTTTGATAGAATTCCATTGGTTTTAATGGCTTCTAACATTGTCAGAGCAAAAGAAGATCAACAAAGAAAGAAAGTGCAGCCCAATGGATGAGGCATTGATCAGCTTCCAGAGAAGACATGTCTGAGGTTCTTGGCACCTCCAAGGTGCTGCCATCCCAAGTTGGAGCCACTGTTAGCCACCTATAAAATTTCTCATATCAAATGGTGGCTAAAAAAAATTTTTAGCCTTCAAGAAACAATTCATGATTCAAATTTTTTAGTTCTTGAATTCTCATGATGGTTTTTTTCCTTTAATATTAACTTCACTATTGTTTCCCTCACAAAAACCCTCAAAATATGTTGTTTTCCCCAAGAAAAAGACTGCTCAAAACCCATTTTTCCCTTCATTTTACCCTTCATTTCATTCATAAAAAATCCCCTTTTTCATCCCCTTTCTCTCATAAAAATCCTCCATTTCCCCATTTTAACATTCAAAATTACTTCTACACCCTTTTAAAACCATTTGGTCTCCTTCCATTGGTTTTAAAAAGGCCTTTTTCATCTACCAGAACCATTATTTTCCCTTAAAACTCTGTTTTTTAACCCAAAGAACAGTATTTTTTATTATACAGAGTTTTAGCCCCCAAGGGATTAACTTTTATAAACCCCGCCTCTCATGGGACCATAAGCCCCGTAACCGGGCGTTTAGAGGGTCTAGACCCCGTCGTAAACCTTCATTTCTTTGTTTTTCCTTTATATCTTTGTAAAAATCGACTTTTCATTAAACCGAACAGTTCGTTTTTTAAATAAATGTCAACCGTTGATCTGCTCTACCGCCCTAGATCCAACGGTTCCTATTGTTTCTCATTTCAAAGCTGTCGTTCCGCCTTTTTCCTTCTTGGTTAAATCTCCACCGTCGATCTAGTTTTTAGTTTGACGACTCTCATTCCATCGGCTAATCGCTATCACAAGTTCTCCTCAGCGCAAAATCGCAAGTCCCTTTTTGTTGTTCCGATGCTGATTCCCCGATTGAATCTTAGCGGTCGAATCCACAAGAACTGACGACTAAGATTTCGTCACATCTTCGCCCATCATTCTTCATATCTAACCCTCCGATTAACTCTTGACCATTGATCTATTCCTAAATCTAACGACTCATATTTCATCGCATCGTAAAACTTCTATGGTGTTTCCTTTTCACTATGTCGATGCCAATCTTGCGATTCAATCTGGACCGTCGAATCCACAAGAACCGACGGCCTAGATTTAATCACCCTCTGCCATAAGCCCTTGCCATTGCACCCGCCAATTGAATCTCCACCATTGATCTCTCCTAGATCTAATCGCTCACGCTTAATCGCATCAACGCTTTTTGCTGTTGTCTTCCCCTTTTTCTCCTGCGATTTGCAACCCTGGGATCCCATCTAGACCATCCATTTCACAGATCCAACGGTCCAGATTAAACCCCACTTCCCTTTTTTTTTTCATAAGCATCGCTGTGTAAAATCTTTTGGTGAAGATCCATCGTTGATCTTTGTAGATCAACGGTCCACATTGCTCTTGATCTCCGCTCGACTCCCTGCCTTGTATTCTTTTCGTTTCTCAAAATTAAATCTGGGTCGTCCATTCTTCTAATCCAACGGTCCAGATTCAACTCGATAGGCCCAACTCCTTTGGGTCCTAACCTTCCCCATTGATAAAACCTGACCGTCCATTCCCGAGATCTAACGGCTCAGATATAACCTCAACCTCTGAAGTAGTCTATACCCAACTACACAATATTTTCTTAACTTTTCTTTTTTTTTTGCAGGCTTTCAAGGTTTCTCAAATGTTTTAAAAGAAAACCAAAGGCCGGGGATGACGATCCCCCAGGCCTTTATTCATCAATAATATCATTCTACAGGGTTCAACACCATGTTTCATCCGTGCCTCATGAGCACTGATGCCATTTTAAAACCCTCTGCACACCCGCAAAAGCAATGAAAACACAGTAAAATCCACCGACAAAGAGTATCAGTTTCACAGCATGAAATCAAAGTGGAAACCCATGTTTGAAGGTTTATCCACAGTTTTGAAGGATTAAGGCACCCATTCATCAAATCAAAAGCCTAATCCAGAGTTAAAGACATCATAAAGACCAGACGACACAAATTAAGCCTAATCATATCTAAAACACAGATCTCAAGTAAATTAAAGGTGGTTTAGAGAAAAACAAAGAAATTCATCAATCCAAGAAGCCTCCACTACCACATCAGAGGCTAATTAAATCCTCTCAGCTAACAAAAGCCACCTACAGCCTCAAAGCATTCAAAAGAAGCCATAGTTATTTCCAGAACAGAAGATATTTACCTCAATGCAGCTGAACAATTATTTCAAGCCAAAGGAACTTATTACCATTGTCAGCGAAATTTATTACAAAGATAAGGGAAAGCCTTAAAGTCAACAAATCCTCCCAAGTAGCTCAATAAATTAACAAAAATCAATCAATACACAGGAAATATCAGAAATCTTCCCCATTTGAGCCCCTCAAAGGCTGAGAAGCATTAACTGTATTAATTGAACCGAAAGATCTTATTTTACATGCCACCTCCTCATTTCTTCTATAAATACCTCTATTGAAGATGAGGCAAAGGTGGTCTCTGAATATCTGTTGCATGTAAATAGTTTTCTGAAGTTGTTGTAAGCCCTGTTTGCAATTAAATATACCTAAGTTGAGATGATAAGTTTGAAGCTGTAGAGACCCATTAGACTTGAAGATTGTAACTGGTTTGAAGCATCAAATACAGGCTAATTTATGGGATCCTGGTCTATGTCAACGGTGATGTTTTTCTTATTGTAACTTGTCATTTTATTTTTTCTTTCATTCTGTCCATCTTCTCTGATAAATAACAACAATTACAGAGTTAGGACTTACTGTCAAAAGTAGCCTTCTCTTACTGATAAGCTTTATCTAAATGTTTTCTTCCAATTGTGTTATTTAAGAATGATTGAATACTATCGAAGCAGTCAAGATGTTGGCGTTCCCTTCTCTTACTATCTATATTTTAAACATTGTTCTTGAATGTTATTTTCAGTGTCTACTAAGTAAATTTGAACTAGTGAAGTCTATGGTTAGCCCTGTCCTCTAGTTTTATCTCCAAAGGTTGTCTAAAAGTTTCCCTAAGAGTATGTTGAAAGCAGACTAGGTTCAAAGTCCTTACCTGATCTTAGACTATTCTTTGTTTATCTTAAGTATTGTCTTGATAAGTTCACTAATTAAAGAATGAACTAGGGAAGTCTATGGTTAGCCTTGTCCTCTAGTTTTCTTCTCCAACAGTTGCTTTGAAAAGTTTCCCTTTGTGTTTTAAATGTTTTCTATTGAAAGTGCATCAAAAGCAGGTTGGTTTCAAATTACTTACCTAATCTTAGATAAATTTTATGTCTTTATTAAGGGTATGCCAAAATCAAGATAGTTTCAAAAAACATACTTGATCTTAGGTTGCTCTTTGTACTTCATTTGTTTGTTTCCCCTTCTTATTGTTTCCTTCCATTCTATAAAATCAACTTTAAAGAGATCCTTAGACATAGATGACTTGCCCCATGGACCACTCTTGAACCTTTTTGTTTCAATTAAATCCTACTATGACTCCATAGCCCAATGGATTGAAGTTGTTTCTTGCCTATCTTTTTAGCTGAATCAATATTTCACTTTCATACACCTTCACCCTTCATTTAGACTTCCTTCACCTTCATTTATCTTAGCCCAACCAAAACAAACAAAACCTTGTTCTTCATAAATAGCCTAATATCACATTCCAAGCCTTAAATATACATCAATCTTTGCACTTTATAGAGAGATCCCTCTCTGGATTCAGGAGGGCTAGATCCTAGAATCCCAAAGTGGTTCACATGTTTCCTATGCAGTTTTAGTCTTGCCAATCTACTGAAATTATAGGGATATAATAGTTCCATCCAATTCTTTAAAAAAGAAAGCATTATTACATCTATATCCATAAATTACATAAGGTCATTTCCATAGAGAATAAAATTTTCCATGTTTTCCTTTGTCTTCTCTTCTGGAATCCCACTTTAACAGTTTATATCCTATGTAGAAATCATCCTCTTTAGTATTTTTTATCACATATTTTCTTGATTTTATCCTGAATGACTTGAGATTTGATATAAACTTCTTCCCTTGTTTATTGCAAGTGAATAGTTTGATTTATCCTTCTTTGAATTTCATTTTTTTCAACCTGTAATTCTTGGATAATTTTCATCACTGGTACTCCTAAGGAGGATGGAAAAACAACATCCATTCCATATACAAGCTGGTAAGGAGATGTACCAATGGATTTCTTAGTAGTAAGTCTATTTTCCCATAAGGCAATTACTAAATTTTTATTCCAAGTCTTTTTATTGTCTTCAAGTAACTTTTTTATGATGTTTACAAGGATTCTGTTTGAGGATTCAGCTAGGCGATTACCCTGGGAGTAATATACAGTAGAGTGGCCTAGGGTAATATGGTATTTGTGGCAAAAATCAATCATTTTCTTGGATTTGAATGCTGTTGCATTATCAGTAATTATATTTTTGGGACATCCAAATCTTGAAAGAATGTTGTTTTCTAGGAATGAAATAATGACAGTATCTGTGGATTGTCTGGAAGGTATGGCTTCAATCCACTTGGTAAAATAATCAGTGGCAGTCAAAATCCACTTATGTTGATTTGAAGAGGGAGGGTGAATTTCACCAATGAATTCTAAACCCCATTGTTGAAATGGATTTTCAGTTGAAATAGGCTTTAAAGGCAGGGGTAGTATTTTTCTCTTACCCTAAAAAATTTGGCACTTATGACATGAAGTAACATATTTTTTGACATCAACAAACAAGGTAGGCTGGTAAAAACCAGCTCTCAGGATTTTTTCTGCAGTAGGTTTCCAGTATAAATGTCATCCACAGTTACCTGCATGAAATTCTTCAAGTATTTTGTGAGCTTCTTCCTTTAGTAAACAATTCAATAAAATCCCACTATGATCTGTCCAAAAAATTACATTATCGAAGATAAAAAATCTTATTGCTTTAATTTTTAGAAATCTAGCTTTAGTTATTGACAATCCAAGAGGAGCTTGTATGTTTTTTAATACAAATATAATATATGTATACCAAGGTGAATATGAGAAGGCTTCACTAATCTTTGGATTCGCCATCTCTTCCTGATCATCTACTTGAGCAATAAAATTTATATCTAGGGCATTACAATTGGATTCAGCCATAATTCTGGCTAATCCTTGACCTTTAATGAGCTTGGTGGGTTTTATCTCTATGTCATATTCTAAGATAGTGGAAATCCACTTATCTCTTCTTCCATCAGGACCATCCTAAGTAAGAATGTCTTTAATTACAGAATTTGGGACATAGGCAATAATGTGTGAGTAGAGAATATAAACTCTGAAGTCTTTAATAGCCTTTACCAAAGTTAGGGCTTGTTTTTCCATCATGTTATACTTCAAAGGGGCATCTCTAAGAGTTTTACTGAATAAATCTATGGGTTGTTCACATCCTTGGTCATTTTTTTGCAGTAAAATTGCAGCAATGGTGTGTTTTGAAGCAATTAGGACTGGATTTTTTGTTAAGGCCCGTTTAATGGATTCGAATGATTGTTTGGCCTCAACAGTCCATTTAAGAACTGAGTCTTTCTTAAGCATTTTATTCAATTCTCTAATTATCTCAGCTATGTTAGATATGAATCTTCTTAAAAATTTTATCTTACCTAAGAAATATTGTAACTTTTTGATATTTCTAGGTGGACTGATGTTCAGAATTGCTTCTATCCTAGCAGGATCTATTCTAATTCATTCTTTTGAGATTATGTGTTTTAGTAACTTGCCTTCTTCTAACCCAAATATACTTTTCTTGGGATTTAAAGAGATGCCAAATTTCCTAAATTTAATGAAAACTTGTCTGAGATGATCCAAATGTTCATTATCAGTTTTGGAAAACACAGTAAAGTCATCTAAATAAATTACTAAGAAATCATGTATTTTTTTTACAAAGGCTATGTCCATAGCTCTTTGAAAGGTTTCTCCCTCATTCATTAGGCCAAAAGGCATTTTTACATACATAAAAGTGCCCCAAGGAGTGGTGAAAGTTGTTTTGGCCTGATCTTCTTCTTAGACTAGGATCTGGCTATATCCTAAAAAACCATCTAACAAAGAAATCCTAGAAGAACCTACTACCCTTTGTAATATGTGATCCATTTTAGGTAAAGGGTAATTATCCTTTACGGATACTGTGTTAAGATTTCTAAAGTCAACACACAATCTAATTTCTCCTGTTTTCTTTCTTGTTGGAACTAGGTTGGAAACCCAATCAAAGGATCTAATTGGTGCAATAATTTGAGCATCATACATTCTTTTAACTTCTTTTTCTATCAAAGGTAATAGTACAGGGTTAATT
The DNA here is from genome assembly GCA_034641835.2 of Pinus albicaulis. Taxonomy (NCBI): domain Eukaryota; kingdom Viridiplantae; phylum Streptophyta; class Pinopsida; order Pinales; family Pinaceae; genus Pinus; species Pinus albicaulis. The sequence goes on along the minus strand of CM076575.1, from coordinate 249,204,630 downwards.
CTTCTCAAATTTTGTTTGAATGGCTTTTGATATTCTTTTATTGGAATTTTATGTTGGATTGTGTTTGTATCATAAGATTTTAAATCTTCATAACTCCAAGAAAGCACATCTTGATATTCCTTTAAAAGATCAATATATTTCTTCGTTTATTCTTGAGGTAAAATTTTGGACAGTTTGATTATTTTCAGTGTTAACTCTATACCAATATTACATTCTTCTATGCCAGATATTACTCGCTCCATTTTTTGTTTTCTAGCTACCTCATTGGAGTCAAAAATATCTTCTAAGGGGGTTAAACCTTTAGGTAAGAAATTATTTTTGAGGTTTAAAATTTCAGATTCATCATCAATAATTTCTTCAACCTCTACTTTTTCTAAGCTATCTATGTCAGCTTGACTAAATCTAGTTGGTTTATCAAACTTTATTCTATTTAAATCTAATTTATTTAAATCTATTTCACAATCAAAATCTTTATCTATTGTACAATATGTATCTGTCTTACAATTTTGAAATTCTCCTTCGTTGTTCATAAACTTCTAAATCTGTTCATCTTGAGAAAAAATCTGCCAATACTTAAGATTATCTAGAATTATTAGCCTATGTTTGACTTTAGCAGTATATATGTGATTAGGTTGGAATGGTAAATTGCATGTACTAGAAATGGTAGCTAGACAATGAGCTTGTATTTTGTTTTCTAGGTATAGCATCAAATTTACATTCCAATAAATCATCGGTTAAATCTAGCACAGTTTCTCTATATCAACTTAATATAGGATTATAAACAGAATATATTCCATTGATTTGCTTTATGATTAACTCTAAATCTCCCATGATTAGAATTATTTTACCTCCTGAGCTCCTAATGATTTGAAGTCCTAGAATTAGGGCTTCATATTCAGCCATCTTATTAGTACATTTGAAATTAAGCCTGAAAGCATGGCCTTCTAAGTGATTAGTTTCCATGTTTGTTATCCAAACTCCTGCTCCTGCTCCTAATTTGTTTACTAAGCCATCAAAGTCTAAATGCCATAAGGATTCATGAAAGATATTATCATTGTTTGGTTTTTTCTTTTTCTCAATTATTTCAGTTTGGATTTCATTAGTTACAGAGTTACATAAGATAAAAGAATCAAGGTCAGCTGGTGTAGAATAAATTGGATAATTTATATATCTTTCAGCACTACTGACCATGTACTTAATCAATGTTTCCCTATATAGCTTTTTAGGCTGACCAAAAATTGATATAGTAGCATAAGACATGTCCAATTGTAGAGATGCCTGTAAATTTTCTCCCCATGAGTGAGAAAGTAACATTCAATATTTAGGTGGGATATCATCTACTACAATGTCCATTAATATACCCTTAACAGGGTATACCCTTAACAGGGTACTGAACTAGTGTTACACAAAAATCCCTGATTAATCCTATACATTTAACTTTACTGGAATCAAATGAAAACAAATCTTTATAAGGCCTTATGATTTCTAGATTCAGAGTTTCCATGATGGCTTTGGGCATTAAATTGTGGGAAACTTCTGAATATAGCATAGCGTTATGTAGAATTTGATCATGAATGGAAAGACTGATATAAAATGGAGGAACTACACCATATGCATGTTTTCCATTTACATCTGGGCCAAAAATAAACTCTGGTTGGTCATCATTTAAGTTTAATGTCTCAGTAATAGTTTATTTGTATAAGTTATGTTTTACCAATTATGTCAATGGAATTGGTATTTTTAACTTAGCAATCTCAGTTTGAATATTAAATGAAGGTTGAGATTTACTGATTTGCATTAATTATTCCTTAGTAACTGTAATTTGTGTTGATTTATCTTGCTTCTCTAAAATTATGTTTTCATCTTCAATTGGTTTGACGTTCTCTATTTGAGTCTCTTGAGTTTTACTTCTCTTAAATTTATTTTCAGGGATGGTTTGTGAAGCAGTAGATGTTTTGTCAAGATTGGAATTATTAGCAGGTGTTTTAGATGTAGCAGTTTTTGGATCTACTGATTTAGGATCAACAGAGGGCACTTAAGGACCTAAATTTGTTATTTTGACAGAAGTGGAAGCTTTTACAGCAGCAGATTTTTGTGAGTCTTTAGCAGTTTGAGAAACTTCATCAGTAATATCAAAAATTATAGGGCTTGATACATTTTTAGGAATGGTAATGTTTTGGGAAGAGGTGGAGTTTTTCTTATTTTCCCTTGGGAGAATATGCAAAACTTTTTTTTTTGGAGCTTCTACTATTTTCTTATTCTGAGTTTGGGAAGTTTTTTTTGTATAAGACTCATTGTTTCTCTTATTTCTAAGGTTATATCGACTGTGTATTTCATTTATAGCATAGTCATAACCTTGCTTATAATCAAAGGATTCACTAGATTCTAATTTCAGCTGTTGATGTTCAAATAATTCTTGATCTTCCTGAGTTAGGAAAATGGTATTATTGTCATCTATTCCCATTAGATTAATTGTATCCTCATCATCATCATTATTATTCTGAGAAATTTCAGCATAGTTCTCTTGGAAGGGGGGTCTTATTGTTTGATTTGGGGCTGTTTCTTTTGATTTTCCTTGATTTATGTTTTTCCTAAAATTGGGATTTCTAATTTGTTATTGATTATCCCACTGGGGTCTTCTTTATATATTATCTAGTCTATCCGTCATCCTCTTTAATTTTTTAGCTAAGTTGTCTATTTTTTCATCTGAATTTGAATTTTCTTCTTTGACAGTCACTCTTCTTTCATTCTTGAGTCTAGCTTTTTTGGCTAATATGTTTATTTCTACACTAATAACATGTATTTTCATTTTTTCTAAGGTATTTGCATCTCTTTCCCTTAATTGATAAGCCATATATGCATCAAATCCATCAGGGAATTTGAGCATAACAGAGTAAGGAGAAGGTTTAAGATTTGCAGGGATAGAATTATAAACACTATTATACCTAGTGCAGTAATCCTGAATTGACTCATTTGGGGCTCTTTTCATTGCATCAAATTTAGATAATATCTGGAGGGGGTTCTTTTTCTTTTCCCATTTATTTAAAAACAATCTAAAAAATGCATCTAAATCAGTTACACTACCTGCAGCAAGATCCTTAAACCATTTCTTAACTTCTCTAGTCAAAGTTTGAGAAAACAGTCTCATTTGAACATCTGAGTCATAAATTTCATAAATTTCAAAGAAGTATGCCATATTAGTTATGTATTGTTGAGCAGTATATTGTGTAGTACCATCAAACAATGGTATTTTATTTTGATAATCTTGAGGCATGTCATCAAGATATTGTGGTAAGACAAGGGGAGCATATCTAGCAGCCATAGCTTGAAGCTTAGCTTGACTAGGGGGTCTAGTAGAAGTACTTGGAGCTGAACTAGTAGTGGTAGTTGATGAACTAAAAACTGTAGTGGAAGTGTTGGGAAATGATATTCGAATATAAGTGGAACTACCAGGGAATGAAAATGATGTATTTTCAAAATTAGAAGGTAAACTAGTGGGTATAGTGGATGAAGTGGATGGTGGAAAAAGTAATCTAGGTTGCAAAGGAAGTCTAGGGATAAATGAGTCCATGGATGAGTTGGTAGTGGTGTCTATATAGGATGTAATATCATACAAAGAAGAATCTATAGCTGGTATTATTGTGGTGTGTAATTGAAAAACTAGAGGTTTGTTTGCATAAGTAAAAAATTGAGCTAATTCAATAGCTTCATCAATATCCTTGAGAATAGTAGCATTAATTTCTTCAACTTTAGTTTGATATTCAGCTTTCTTTGATTTAGAACTTGCTGTAATATTTTTTTGTTTTGTATTAAAAAATGAAACAAAATCAAGGTCTAAAACAAAAGTTTTCAAATCACTTTCAGATTTACTTTTAAATAAGGAATGCTCAAATTTCAGATCAAAATCAATATCTTGTAGACTAACTAATTCTCTTGGTAATGAATTAATTCTAATTAATGATACTTCAGCTTCTAAGTTTTCTGTTTGTTTTTTCTTTTATCTATTTCGGTCTAGGTTATCTACTATGATAGCAGGTTTAGGATCTGGGTTAGACCTGGTATAGTAGGTTTTCCTAGAAGCTAGAATCACAATTTTTCAATACCCACAACCTATAAAAGAAATCTTAAAGTAAAGGGATGAATAAAATGATTTCTTTAAGACTAATTTTATGACTGAGGATTGGTTAGTTCCCTAGTATGGTCGCCAGTAATGTTATCACTCTAGTAAATTCTTAAGTTGTGGGATTTTGGTTTTTATTCAAAGAATACTAGAGGTAACCACAAACCTACTTCAAACTCTAGGATATAGCCTTCCTATGGTTCAGAGAGGGCTCTCTCTTTAAGTTTTAACTTTGATTTTTTATAAAATATTAGGCTAGTTATGATTGTGCAATTGGTTTTTTATTTTGATTGGTTTGGTGGGAATAAATCAGTTGGAGGGATGGATAGAGGGAAATATACTTTTCCATTGGGCCATGGAGTCTAAATCGAGCTAACAGAACTAGGATCAAAGCCTAAAAGGTCAAATGTCTTCAGGGAAAGATAGATAACTCTTGGAGATCTTGGAAAGTTGTTTTTTGAGGTGGTATGATCGGGATAAAGGGCACTTAAGGACCCTTTGATCTGGAAAAGGGAAGTAGTAGATAGAGGTAAAATAGGAGAGGGAGAAATTAAGGGTTCCCTACACCAGAAATCAGAAGAAAACAAAGAAATGATAACTAGTTAAAAACACGGTGCTATTAACATGTCCTGTAGTAATACTCCTAGTTATACATTCAGATTTAGAATTAAAACACAGATGTATGCATGTAACAAAGAAAGATAACAATGACAAGTTTAGAGAGTACTTCACTTCAAATATATTATCACAGGGATCCTGAAGTATGATGCCAAGTAGTTGATCCAGTCTGCTACTCAAAATCGAAACAAAAAGCCTTCAAGTCCAACAAAATATCTCTAGTAATCTCCATCAATTTTATTCAACACAAAATACTTCTAAAGTTGGGGGGGGGAAAATAAAATATCTTACAACAATAATAGGGACAACTGCTTAACAAATCAGCAAGATGTCCTATTTTATTCAAAAGAAATAGAATTGTTTTGATGACAAGAAGTTGTTGGTTGTTTATGTGTCCTGCTAGCTGGCTGTTTGATATTTTTTGGACTCTAACTTGCCTTCGCTGATACTCTTTCTCACTGATACTCTTTCTTGCTGATACTCTTTTTTACTTATACTCTTTAACCTTCAGTCAAACTGCTTTATTGTTGTTAAAATATGTTTTGATAGTGAAATTAGAAAAAAAAAATTCCTTTTCCATTTGTTTGTATTTTATTCTTCATAATAAATCAATAAGTGCTTTCCAATCGTCATTTTTAGGAATTTGAATATTTTTTAGTTCCCTAAAATTCTCATCAGCTTCATTATAGTTAGAAAAGGTTGGCTTGATGACAAATAGGTGTTTGATTTCATGCTAAAAGTAAAACAAATCTTCAAAGTTTTTCAATAAGACTTTCCCTATTGGAATGCCTTGCCCTTGTGGCTTGTTTACCTGTTCTTTGGAAAATTCCCTTATATTTTTGTCATAATCATTTAGAGGCATTGGCTTGTCATAAAGAACCATGATATCAGGCAATCATTTTTGCCTTGAATTTGTGAATTTAACCATGAATCTAGTTATGGCAGTATTCATAGTTTCACATTTCTCTTCAAGTTGCCTCATAAAATTTCTTTTTGTGGTAACTTTCCTAATTTCTAGGATAGTTGTTGTCCTGTCATTGTTTTTTAGTTTTTCCAATTCCTGTCTATTATTTTTGTTGAGGAAAGTGATAAGCCTTAAAGTGTTGATCAGCGGTTGTCATTGTTGTCAACCCAAGTAGCACCAGGGGCTAACCCAATATTGCTTGGGAATTTTGACCTACCAAATTAATATATTCTAGGCCAATAGTTCTTTTTATGGTTTCTACTTGTCGAGATGCTTCCGTTGATATATGGCACGCCAAGTAATTCTTCACGGTTTGAGAGATATTCATGTTTGAAGTTTGTACCCCTAGTTAGTGGGCTAAAACCCCATGGGGTTGGGGCATGGGTCATTGAAAAGTCATAACTAATAATTTTTAAGCTCCTAAAATCCCTCCCACGTTCTCTTGTTGAAGTCCCTCTCAACTTAAGAATTTTTATAAATTGTGACCTTCTTTTCCTCCTTAGGCAAGGGATTTCGCCATCTGAAACAGGTCATCATGGAATTTACGCTCTAAATTTTTTTCTACGTAGGTTCAGAAGCTGAAATTTTTATGAGGCGAAGCCGAAATATGGAGGAAGCTAATGCAAAAAAATTTATATCAAGGTGCACAATATTTTTGGAGATATGATCTATGGAAGTCATGGTTTTTGCAAGCTCCTGAAATTCATCTCAAATAAGTGACCTTGGTAAATTCGTCATAACTCTCTCTCTGAGTATTGGATTGGAATTCCATAAAAAGTGGCAGATAGTGCATAGTTTTTAATTTTCTCTCTATCAAGTTAGAGTGAAATAAAGAAGCAGTGACATGTGGCACGCCGTAAAAATGCGCTCTGTTGAAATAGTCCATAAGTAGGGCATTGTGAGAGATTAGGTATAACTCTCCCTTGAAGAATCAAAATTGGTTCAGAACTGTGGCATTGGAAAGAAGACTCATAGGACTACTACAGGACCAAAAATTAGATATTTAGGATCTGAAATAACAGAGATACACCAGATTCAATATCGAGCGCCTAAAAGGCAAGAAAAAGCTAGATCAAGTGCTCTCAAGGGTTGCAAAGGACCAGACTTTATAAGGTAGGAAACTAAAGCAAGGTGCAGCAGAGGGTAGCATGACAAGAGTAGCAACCAAGGTGCATAACAGCACCAAGAAGTTCATCATATGAAGTCTTCAAGTGGGAAACATTGCATACAATCATTGTAAGGGTATCATTGTACTTAGTCATTGTAGATACATTATTATACAAATTGTAATAGTATCTATCTACCAAGGGTTGAAGAGGCAATGTTGGGAGGTCTAGGATCATCATTAGGTGGTTGTGTCAAAGTTGGGGTTATGGTCTAGTATATCTTCTTCTTCTACATCATTCTATATCATTGTAAAGTGGACCATTTTCCATGATGAGAGTCATTATTTGTTCTTCTGTAGGGTAGTAGGGTGGCATTAGGCTTGAAAATTCTGCAGCTCATTGGGTGTTAGAGGCATCCATTAGGCTCCCAGCAATGTTGAATGATCGGGCATTGGAAGCGTCCATCTGAAGTGAAAGTTTGGAGAAGAATGCTTTTCTAGATTCTAAGAAGTTGGAGCTTTATTTTCAATTGGAGTTGAATATTAAAGAATTATTAGAAAAGCATTAGGTGGTTTTTGTCCCAGAGTGGGTTTCCACCTTAAAAAATGTGTGCATTTTTGTTCCTCTTGTTTGCTGCTATCATTGTACAAAGACTGATAATAATTGAAGATTAACTAATGCTCTAATTGAAAGGAATACTGATTCACCCCCCCTCTCAGTATTTCCAGCAATTTGTTTCAGAGCTTGGTTCCTTCAATAGCAGTTTAACAGCTGCAAGGAATTCATGGTGCATACGAAGAATGGTGTACCTCTATTCAATTAAAATAATTATGCACTTTGGAAAGGAAGAATGGAGTTCTATCTCTTGGGGCAAGGCTACGAAGTATGGGACACTGTTCAAAATGGATTTACATCAACCGCGGATGAACAAGGTAAGAAGAATTTGGTAAATGATGAAAAAGAAAAGAATATTATTATCAGTGGACTTACTGAATCTGCTTATCATAAGGCGTTGGGTTGTAAAACCGCCAAAAATGTATGGAAAATCTTGAGAATATATATGCAGGTGACTCAAATGTCAAAGAAGCAAAGCTTCAAATCTATAGAGAAAAATTTGAGAAACTCATAATGAAAGAAGATTGCAACATTGCTGCATACATCCAATACGTTGATGAAATAACCAATACTCTGGAAGGATTGGGAGAGCCAGTTGATGAGAAGACTATTATATGGAAGATTCTTAGAACATTACCAAGGAGATTCAACCAAAAGGTATTGGTCTTAGAATACAGTGCAAATCTGGACAAACTCAGCAAGGAATAATTACATGGAGTTCTCATAGCATATGAAATGAGACTTGATGAAGAAAAGGGTACTTCAAATCTAGAAAATGTGTTTGTTGCATCTAAGCAAACCAATAAGGACAAACAACCTTCAATTGAAATGACATGCACCTGCAAGTGTGAAGAAAAGGGAGATGATGGAGAAGGTCTTTGAGATGAAGAATATGCTTACTTTATGAGAAAACTAAAACTTGGTAAGGGAAAATTCAAAGGTAAACTTCCATTGATATGTTTCGGTTGTGGTGAGGTTGGGCATTTCGTAGCAAAATTTCCGAACAAAATTAATGGCAACTCAAAAGGAAGAAGGTTGTAGAGGTTAGTAAACAAAGAGGAAAAATGGGATTCCCAAAGGAACTTTCTCTAAGAAGATAGCTCATCATGCGAGGAAAGTGACGACAAAGGAAATCAAATAGAAAATTGTGTAAATAACAACAAATATCAACAGTGGAAGGTTGAAACATAAAGATTTGGAAAACAATCAACCTAAAAATAAATCATGGAGGATGGATAGATGATAAAGGAACAGTTCAGATCTCGTGGGTGGAGAACATGGATATGTAAATTATTCAGAGTGGAAAAGAAAGCAACCAAGAAAGGGAAGCATTATAAGCCGAATTAGTCTCACTGCGTAAGGAAGTGAAGAAGGGAAAAACTGTCCAAAACTATGCCAAAAGCTCAAGGGAATTCGAAGAACTCATCAACAATCAACAATCTTATAATGACAGAACTAGCCTCGGTTACAAAGAACAAGAAGCAAGACCTTCTACAACAAAATATAATTAACCTATGAGATCTGACATACATGAATACTTCATTGGACAAGATTCAAAAGCACATCATTGGAAGACGATTCCTCGATGAAGATTTTCATCCAGGTACCAACATGTTTTTCATGGCTATTGTTATTCATGTGGAAAATTTAGTTATAAAGTTGTAGAATGTTGCACGTACCCTAGGAACCAATACAATTCCGAGAGATTCTTCAAATATGAACCTCCTATGGCTCAACGAAACATCAATAGATTTGAACATTTAAGAAATAATATGGAATGTTAAAAATGTCAAAAATTTGGACACATAGCCAGAGACTGCATACTTGAAAATCCTCCAGAAGAATCTTCTAAGCCACAGAATGAATGAACATGGAAGAAGAAGAAGACTGATAATTGTGCTCCCGTTCTTAAGGCTCAAAAAAATAAAGATGTGTGGTATGTTGACAGTAGTTCCTCAATGCATATGACTGGATATAGAAGGAAATTTGTATCTCTAAAAGAGAAGAAGGATGGAACCATATCCTATGGAAATGATGGATCTTAAAATGTTATAGGATCAGGTACTGTCACTCTCAGAAGCAAAGATTTTATGGCCAAGAATGTTCTATTGGTGGAAAACATGAATCAAAATTTTCTCAGTGTTGGACAAATGTGTGATCAAGGACACAAAATGCTATTCAACTCCAGAAAATGTGAAATCAGGAAAGGCAGGTATGGTAAAATTGTCGCTATAGCAGGTTGAGCTCCAAAAAACATATATATTCTGGATGAAGCAACTAAAGCATGTCTACTAGCTAAAGGAGATGAAAGTTGGTTATGGCACAAACAATTGGGTCACATAAACTTTGACAATATTTTCAGGATAAGAAAAAAGGAAGCAGTACGAGAAATGCTGAAAATATCAAAACCTTCCAACACACTATGTGAGGCATGTCGGCATGGCAAGCAGACAAAAGTCCAATTTAAAACAAAAGAAAATTTTGCATCACATCCATTGGAATTGATACATACTGATCTATGTGGTCCTGTGAGAACAAAAGGCTTAGACGGAGAATTATATTTCATGTTAATGATAGATGACTATACCAGGATGACAACCGTCAGTTTCCTAAAGAAAAAATATGAAGCATTTGAGTGCTTTAAGATCTACAAGGAGTTGGTTGAAAATGAAACTAATTTGAAAATAAAGTGTTTAAGATTAGATAATGGTGGAGAATTCACTTCAGAATTATTTTAGCAATACTGTGATGAAAATGGAATAAAAAGGAAATTTTCAACAACATGAACACCTTAGCAAAATGGATTTGTTGAAAGAAAGAATAGAACCGTACCGGAAATGGGTAGAAGAATGTTGAAGGACTCAAAATTGGATGAAAAATTCTGGGTTCAAGCAATTGATATGGCAGTCTTCATTATCAACTGAAGTCTTCTCTGAAATAATTGCAACAAGACTCCATATGAATTATGGAAAGGAAAACCAGCTAATTTAAGATATTTCAAAATCTTCGGAAGAAAATGTTATATCAAAAGGGAAGATCAAAATTTGGGTAAGTTTGAATCACATGTTGATGAAGGTATCTTTGTTGGTTACTCATGCAAAAGAAAGGCCTATAAATGCTATAATCTAAGATGAAAATAGATAGTGGAGAGCATAAATGTTACATTTGAAGAAGATGGTGTTCTAGCGAGTAATGATGAGGATCTAGAATCTTTGAAACTTGAGACAAAGGCTAAAAAAGACACAAATAAAATTTCAGAACAAGAAGAAACTATCAACGAGGAAGAAGTAAACAATGATCATCAAGATATACCAGAACAAAAACAACAAGCTCCTCCAAGGAGAACAAAATAGTGGATTCAAAAGAACCATCCATCAAATCAAATCATTGGTCACATAAATGAAGGTCGACAGCTTCGATCATCACAACAAGCTCACGTTGCTTTTCTAGCAACGTTTGAGCCTAGTAGTTTTGAGGAAGCCAACTAGAATGAACATTGGGTAGCAGCTATGAATGAATAATTGGATCAAATTGAGAAGAATAACACCTGGGAATTAGTTCCACGGCCAAAAGATAAAAATTTCATTGGGACTAAATGGGTGTTCAGGAACAAATTGAATGAAGATGGGCAAGTTACCAGAAACAAAGCAAGATTGGTTTGCAAAGGCTATGCACAAGTGGAAGGAATTGATTTCGATGAAAAATTTGCACTAGTCGCTAGAATGGAAGCCATCTGAATGTTTCTCACCTATGCATGTTCAAGAAAAATCAAACTATACCAAATGCATGTTAAGTCAGCATTTTTGAATGGAGAATTAGAAGAAGAAGTTTGCATCGAACAACCTGAAGGTTTTCTACTATCACAAAAAGAATACTATGTCTTCAGGTTAAAGAAGGCTCTATATGGTCTCAAGCATGCTCCCAGAGCATGGTATGCTCATCTTGATGGATATCTACGTCAACAATGGTTCAAGAAAGGTATTGTTGATAGCAATATTTATGTACAAATAGATGAAGATAAGTTAACAATCGTTGAGGTATATGTGGATGATATAATATTTGGTAGCAATGATGATCGACTAAGTAAGAACTTCTCTACAAAGATGCAAAGTGAGTTTGAGATGTCTTTACTTGGTGAGCTAACATACTTCTTAAGGCTTCAAATATCTCAGCAAGAGAAAGGAATATTTATATGTCAAGCCAAGTACATCAAGGAAATGCTCAAGAAATTCAAAATGGAAGATTGCAAACCCATCCTTACTCCGATGGTAACAGGTTGCAAATTGAGCATAGACAGCTCATCTAAATATGTGGATCAGAGGTTGTACAGATCTATTATTGGTAGTCTTATATATGTAACAGCCTCTCGACTAGATGTTATGCAAGAAATTGGACAAGTAGCAAGATTCCAAGCAACACCAAAATAATCACATATTATTTCCATCAAAAGAATTCTTCGATATATAAAGGGCACAGAAGAATATGGCTTGTGGTATCCCAAGGGTAACAATCTCATTATTCAAGCCTTTACAAATGCAGATTGGGCAGGAAGCGTTTATGATCGTAAGAGTACTAGTGGAGTAGTATTCTATCTAGGTGGTTGTCTTGTATCATGGTTGAGAAAAAAGAAAACTTCAATCTCATTATCTACAGCGGAAGCAGAATGCATTGCAGCAGCATCATGTTGTACTCAAGTCCTTTGGATGAAACAAAATTTGCAATATATTCAAGTACAATTTAGTGAGCCTATTCCCATATTCTATTGCAACAATAGTGCCATCAGCATCTCCAAGAATCATGTCATGCGTTAAAAAACAAAACACATTCCGATCAAATATCATTTTGTTAGAGAACAAGTCGTTGAAAAGAATATCAAACTTGAGTATGTTTGTACAAAAGAACAAATTCCTGATATCTTCACTAAAACTTTACCTCGTGAATCATTTGAATATCTTCATCAAAAGCTTAGGATTCTCCCATGTTCTCATTAGATTACAGGTCTGCAGGACGGTTGTGTGTCAGGGGGAGTGGAAGTGTGTACAGGTCCGTAGGATGGTTATGTTTCAGGGGGAGTTACCCTTTTCCATTGATGTCAAAGGGGGATATAATGTTGTAAAAAGAGGTGTCATGATCGTAGGGGGAGTACTTGTGTTGCCATCAATGCCAAAGGGGGAGATTTTTGATCAGCGGTTGTCATTGATGTCAACCCAAGAAACACCAGGGGCTAACCCAATATTTCATGGGAATTTTGACCTAAAAAATTAATATATTCTGGGTCAATAATGATTTTTATGGTTTCTAGTTGTCGAGATGTTTCCATTGATATATGGCACGCCATGTAATTCTTCACGGTTTGAGAGATATTCATGTTTGAAGTTTGTACCCCCAGTTAGTGGGATAAAACCCCATGGGGTAGGGGCATGGGTCATTGAAAAGTCATAATTAATATTTTTGAAGCTCCTAAAATCCCTCCCACATTCACTTTTTGAAGCCCCTCTCAACTTAAGCATTTATATAAATTGTGATCTTCTTTTCCTCCTTAGGCAAGGGATTTCGCCATCTGAAAAAGGTCATCATGGAATTTGCGCTCTAACTTTTTTTCTACGAAGGGTCAGAAGATGAAATTTTTATGATGCAAAGCCAAAATCCTGAGGAAGCTACTATAAACATTTCAGATCAAGGTGCACAATCTGTTGGGAGATATGATCTGTGGAATTCAGGGTTTTTGCAGGCTCCTGAAATTCATCTCAAAGAAGTGACCTTGGTAAATTCGTCATAACTCTCTCTCTGAGTTTTGGATTGGAATTCCATAAAAATTGGTGGATAGTGCACATTATTTAATTTTTTCTCTATCAATTTCAGATCCAAATGAAGAAACAATGACACGTGGCACTCCGTACAAGTGCACTCTGCTGAAATAGTCCATAATTAGGGCATTGTGAGAGATTGGGTATAACTCTCCCTTGAAGAATCCAAATTGGGTCAGACCTATGGCATTGGAAACAAGACTCAGAGGAATACTACAAAACCTAAAATCAGATATTGAGGATTTGAAATAATAGAGATACACCAGATTCAATGTCGAGCTCCTAGAAGGCAAGAAAAAGCTAGATCATGTGTTGTCAAGGGTTGCAAAGGACCATAATTTCTATAGTAGCAAAGCAAAGCAAGGTGCAACAGAGGGTAGCATGACAAGAGCAGAAACCAAGGTGCATAACGGTAATAAGAAGTTCATCATATGAAGTCTTCAAGTGGGCAGCATTGCATACAATCATTGTAAAGGTATCATTGTACTTAGTCATTGTTAATACATTATTGTACAAATTGTATTAGTATCTATCTGCCAAGGTTTGAAGAGGCAGTATTGGGAGGTCTAGGATCATCATTAGGTGGTTGTGTCAAAGTTGGGGTTATGGTCTAGTATATCTTCTTCTTCCACATCATTCTATATCATTGTAAAGTGGACCATTTTCACTGATATGGGAGTCCATTCTTCTTTTATTCTTCTATAGGGTGGTAGGGTAGTGCTAGGGTGAGTTGTAGCTCATTGGGTGTTGGGGCATCTGTTCAGTTGACTACTGAAAAATCTTGGGTGTTGGAGCTTCCATATAGTGGGAGCTGGAGAAGAATGCTTTTCTAGATTCTAGGAAGTTGGAGCTTTATTTTCAATTGGAGTTGAACATTAAAGAATTATTAGAAAAGCATTAGGTGGTTTTTTTCCCAGAGTGGGTTTCCACCTTAAAAACTATGCGCATCTGTGTTCCTCTTGTTTGCTACTATCATTCTACAAACACTGATAATAATTGAAGATTAAATAATGCTCTAATTGAAAGGAATACTGATTCACCCCCCCCCCCTCTTAGTATTTCCAACATAAAGCTTGTTCTGTTTTATTAGCCAATTCATCTTGTGTCTTCTGAATTTCAGCTCGTGCTGCTAACAGTAATTCTCTTTGTTCAAAAATGACTTGAATTGAAGGCCAAACATCATGGATGGCTTCAATTACTTTTTTCCAAAGGTAATTCTTGATGTATGATATTTTTTCAGTTAAATCTAACTCACTTTGCATTTTCTTAAGGTGTTCACTTAATCTGATGGCTTTTGGTTCGTGTGTCTTGGCATTTATCTGAGCCAATTTAGTAGAATTATCAATATTTTCTACTATTTTTGTCAGTTTGTTTATCTCATTTATCTTTAAAGACATCTCTTCCATTTCTTTCACTAGTTGACTGCTTTCATCTGTAGGCTGCAATGTTGTTGTAGAAGATTTAGTACCTGAAGTTGTGGAAGAAATCACTGGCACTACAGTGGCCAGTGGCTCTTTGGGTGCCAAATGTTCACCTAAATTTGAAGGCACTGCTGTAGTGATAACTGGGATGAATGTAGGAATTTCTGGTTCTTTCATTGTTTCCTTTTCTTGGACTAGCTTGTCCATCTCTATTTCCATCTCTTTAATCTGAGCTGTCAACTGAAGAATTAAACTCATCATTTCATCCTTTTCACTCTGTTCTTGGAGGACTTCTTTTATCTGAGGATGCTCACTTTGAGAAAGTTTGAGTTGTTTCCTCAAAGCTTCGATATCTTCATTTTTCTTTTTAATCAATAATTCAGCCGCTTTGATATTAGAAGGATCATATTCCACCTGTAACACTAGTTCTTATAAGGCTTTTATCCTTAGATCCTTGGCATACAATGAGGAATTTTCCATCTTCATTTGATCTTCCATTTTGAAGATGGTGTTTTGGAGCTTGTGAGTAGTCATAGATTTTGTTGCCACAGTAGAGTATAACATCTCTGAGCTTTGTCTATGAAACTCTCTCTGATCCAATTCATGGATGGCATCTGTATCTACTTCAAGATCAACTTTCCTATAGTTTGACACTGTCTTTGGCACTGATACTTTGGGCTACAATGCTAACATAATCAATTTTTTACTTGAGTAATCAAAGGCCGATAGGAATCTGTTTTGATTACCTGGCTTTTGCTTTAAGAACTGAGAATACATTTCAGTTTTGATTTCCTTTCTTATGTTTGATTTGCTTGTATTTCTCTTTAATATCCAAGTCCTTTTCCTCAGCTGCATATTAGGAAGATGCTTCCATAATTTGCTTCCTTTCCATTAATTTTTTATTTTCTCTATTTTTTCTTCATTCTGATTGGGTTCATTGATAATCACAGTAGCCACATTAGTATCTAGAAAATCTATATTGGTGTTCAAAGACTCTATTTCTTCCACATATATTGTCACTTTTCCTTTATCTGTTGAATATAATTTGGGCCTCTTGTTATAAATGATCTTGAACTTTTTTTCTGTTGTGGTTTCTATAGTATAAGCTCCCTCTTATCTGATTCTTTTAGAGGATGTCTCTGGCTGTTTGGAAATTTCCAAAGTGTGACTAGTATTCCTTTGGTTTACTGCCTCTATTAAAGTGTTTTCAACCCACTCAATTTGATTAGCAAGCTTCTCTATTTCTGGTTTTTATTCATAGATAAAGGGTGTCAATTTACATTTTACCCTTAGTTTACTTAAGATCCCTTATGGATCATAATTCCATTGGAAACTTTCTTCAAATCTAAATTCCAAAAATTACTTAGTTACCTCTTTATTTGCATCTCTGTGGTTGCATATAAATGGCCCTATCTAATTCTTTAACTTGAATTGGGTTTTCTTCTTGGCTGTCATGAAGTTAATAGAATCAGAATTAAGGATCTGCCTGATGTACTCCAAGGCAAAGATCCTTATTGGAGGATGTTTGGGTAACTTGTAAGGTAACAAGTTTGACCCAAAGACTCTGATTTCAGTGTATTTCTCATAAAAATACCAGTCACCAACTTTGCTTTGTTCTGATAATTACAATATCTTTTTCATCTCTTCACTTATTCTCGGCTGCTCTATTTTGGTCAACATGGTAATCACTGGAAGTACAAAAAAATCTAAAAACTCTAAATAACTGAAGTTTTTGCATTCTTTCATGAGCATGGATTTCAAAAAGATGACAGATAAAGGATTCCCTTCAATATCAATTTTTTGAAGATAAATTGGAAACTTATCTGATTGGAAAAATAGAAACATGTGGAAAAGGTAGAAGGTATATCTGAATACTCCCTCAAGATGAAAATTAATCAATTAATAATGAATACTATAAGCAATGAAACCAGCATAGTCAAAGATAACTGAAGGTGGTTGACCTGGAGAAAAGGTGGACAAAAATCTCAAGATAAACTCATCAGTGTGCTCATCAATGAAATAACCAAGAATGAAGGAAAGCATAGAGATTATATGTCTTGAACCTTTTGGGAATTTATTAGTAGAATATGGAGGATTTATCTTTGGAATTTCTACATGTGAAGGCAAGAATGTTTGAAAAATCATGAATCTTTTAGGAAAATCTAGGCCGATATACAGCTGGGTTAAGGCCTCTATTGATAAGGGGACTGCTTGGGGGTCAGGTTGAAGCTACAACATATGGTTAATTGACTCTGTAGTGATAGTAAAAAGAACCTCCTTATTATCATTTACAATGGCTCTTTGCTCTGGAACATAGTACTGTTGACATAATCTCATATTTCTTGGGCTGGATGAGTTAATGGAACAACATATTTTGGCAAATTGGATTCCCAAATATGGATTTCTTCATATTTATCTAGATATTTTTTCAATACACCAATTATGGATATCTAACAAGTTAAATTCCACAACAAGATCAACTATCTTGTAATCAGTATCACCCAGGGGGATATGCTCAATATCAACAAGAGGTGGTTGAAGAGGATTTACCATTATGGCAGTCTTAGAAGTGAGAGCAGGGGTTGATTTAAGTATTTTGGAACCCTCAAGTTTGTTGGCGCTCTTCTTTTTAGGCATCCTTGGGCTACTTCTGCAAGTTTAAACTGTTTTCAAGAGTAATTCACTTTAGCAGAGGATTAAATGGGTAAATTTTGACTAAGGATAATCTCTTTTTGGGTTTTCTGCTCAATTAGGCTTATCAAAGAAGTTTTGAGGCTTAAAAAATTGTTCTAAAACATAAAAGAGTTGTTTTCTGAGTTCATTGACTAAAGAAATAGGGCTAAAAATCTATTGAAAAGGGTTACAGAGGGTTCAGGGTACCTTCAGAGGTATTAAACTGTGAAAATTTGATAAATTTCATTGAAAAAGCACACAACAGAAAAACAGGGTTTCTGGGAAAATTTTTCCAAAGTTTGGCCTATTTTTGGGACTTTTTAGGCCATTTTCTTGATCAAATTCTTAATTTAAATGTTTTTGCTTTCTTTAAACAAGGTTTTTCAACTTCATTGCAGGTTTAAATCTTAAAAAAAAACCTATTTTAATGCAGGTATCGGCTTTGAAATGGTTTCTGAGTTTCTGGTCGAATTGATGGCTTCAACAACTTATCTGGAGCAATATGAAGCTCTTCAATAGTCTTCACCGGTGTACTTTGGTAAATTTTGGAGGTTTCGGGAATAAAAATGGTAACTAATGGCTTTTACAATGTTTTTATAGAGGGGAGAGGCAATGCAGTGGGTTTAAATGCAAAAATGAAACTGACAAAAGCTTTACCAAAGGTTTTATTAAAATATTTCAGTTGCATTGAATGCAGGTCTTGTTCAGTGGAAGAGTGGTTTCAGAATGCAAAGGATTTTAAAATCGGCGGTTATCGTGTGGCTATTGAGCGGTAAGCTTTTTTAAGCTCAACGAACGCGATCCAATTAGGAACAGCCATGTGGATGAGAGAGAAATGGGCGAAACCACCCATTTCACATAGCTACGGTGTTTGGAGGGTCGGGCATCTTTTTCATGCGATATTGAACGTCGACCCTTGGATTTGGGGGTTTAATTCGAAGGGTCTAGATTCATTAGGAAGGTGCATCGAAATGGAAAGGTGGGACCGAGCTTTTGCATAGGCGGAAGGTTTAAGATGTGGCAGGGGGATATATGGTTTTAAACATATATATAGGGATTTTAATCAATATATATGGGGCGGGTTTTTATGCATAGGTGGCCAAGGTTTTATAAATAATTTTTTGTTTAATACAAAAAACTTCGGATTATTCAAAACATTTAATGTTTTTTATTCAAAAAATTAAATGGTTTATTATATTATATGGGCGCGATTTATTATATTATATAGTTTTAACCCTCTGAATGGTTTTTTAAAACTATAGGGGCGGAGTATTCCAATAGAGATATTTTTAGACCAAAGGGCTTATAGTTTGGGATTTTTTATTTGTGAACATGGGGATAATAGACTTTGGTCTAAATGCTATAATAGTGGGTTTTTGGGGTTTATTTAGATATAAAGGGATTAATAAATACGGGAAGGTTGTTTTAGGGATTTAATAAAAATATGTTAAAGGTTAATATGAAAGGGTAGTGTAATAAAAAGAAAACACATATTATCTCTAAGTATAGTATAAAATCAAGCATTGCTTATCTTTATATTTACTTCACTAATAATTAGGATAAATGTAATTTTTGAGGGTTTTTATGAATTCTTTTGAAGGGATGAAGTTAATTATTTGGGATTTAGCTTTGCTAAGTAAGAATGTGTCTTTATTTAGGAAAAAAGGGGTTTTAATGTATGAATGAAGGGTGAATGATGATAAAAGTGGGTTTAATATAAGAACTCAATATTTTTAACTTAACCAGTCATCGAGCCTTGGGTCTGGTCCCAACAAAAGTCAGAGAAATGCTCTGAGCCTGTTTGACTAATAGCTTATAATACTGAATACTTATAGGGGAGGGGAAATTAGTTATTTTTCCCGATGATCATTTATTACATGCTTGCTCCACTAGTTTCTACCTACCCAACTTTATTTCTAACATTTTTTCTTCATTTTTGTAGGTGCATTTACGCTTGCAACCTTAAAACTTTTTTCTTTCAAAGCATAAAAACTATCTAAATCTACCTTATTTCATCCGAGGGCTCAGATTAAACTGTTGAGCTCCTCATTATTCTCTACCTATCTACCGATTTGTCAAGTTTAAACAGTTTGACAAATCTTTATTCACTATCTAAAACATGAAATTAAAAACATGAAAAGTTAGGATTAAACTTTCTAACTGATCATGGATTATGGCATTTATTGACACTCTACACATAATCATTATTCTTGTAGTAAAAATAAAAGTAGTGGAATTTGTACTTTCTCACTTTCAAGTCTTATTTTTATCTCTTTTTTCTTTTGGATTTTATATTTTTCTAAGTCCTTTGATCTTTCTTTTAGGACATTTTACCCTCTCTTTTTTATTATTATTATTTTTCATTTTTCAAAATATGGGAAAAAAACTTGCAGAAAGCAAGGTATGTACATATTTACAATACTATCAAAGTCAATTAGAAAATTATGAACCCTATTATTATAGGACCCTAACATCCCCTATGGGTAGTATGTAGTGGAGTGTCCCAACATGATATTGTAACGCTGACGGAAATTTAAAAACTTTTTCCGAATCGAAAGTCTGGGCATTATCTGTGATGATTTTAGTAATGCATCCAAACCTAGCTATTATGTCCTCCTCCAGGAACTTGATCACTACCCCATCAGTGGCATTCCTTGCAGGCACAACTTCAACCCACTTATTGAATTAAACTGTGGTGGTGAGGATCCATCGATGTTGATTTCTTGAAGCCGGGTGAATCTCTCCCATGAAGTTTGTTCCCCAATGTTTGAAAGGTTCTTCAACATGTACTAGGATCAATGGGAGAGGTGCATACCTTTGATTTTTAGAAAATTTCTGACACTTCTTACAGGCCTGGACACGAGCATATACATCACCAAACAGCTTAGGCCAAAATAAAACTACCCTCGGGATCTTGTGTGAAGTGGATCACCAACTGTAATTCTCGCCACATATCCCTTCATAGAACTCGGTGATCACTTGGTCAACTTCTTTCTCTGTTAAACACAATAGTAATATCCCCGTTGGGTCTTTCCAATACAATCGCCCATTTTTCACAATGTACTTTTTATATCTCAGCCTCAAGGTCCGGTATTTGGTATTTTCATAGTTAAGAGGGCATCTCAGTGTTAAAATATATTCCACTATATCTTTATACCATGAGGATAGAAGATACTTTACATGCATATTTTGTGTGGAGGATTCTATGTGCTTATGAGCACTTGTATCCTACTATGCTTCTCCTCCTGTCATAGGTAGATTTATCCCCAAATCTTGACAGTTGGATTTAGAAAAAATATTCGCAAACCCTTGGCCTTTAATGAGTTTGATAGGCTTTATCTCCATCTCGTACTCCTCAATATTAGTTATCCCTTTTCACCTTTTCCTTCACTGTCACCTTGCACCAAGATATCCTTCACTGCTATTGTGGGAACATAGGTGGTTATGGAAGATTGTAACACATACACCTATAATGCCTTTAGAGATCTTGCTAGAGTGTATGTTCCTTTTCCAGGATATTATATTTCACTTCAGCATCCTGCAAAACCTGGCTGAAGAATGCAATAGGTTGTTCATTACCTTTGTCATTCTTCTGTAGTAGTGCTGCAGCTATTGTATGACGAGAGGAAAAAGAGAAAATCATGAAGGACTTCCCATAATATGGACCTATCAGCACTAGAGCTTCTACAAATGCCTACTTGATTCTATCAAAAAATTCCCTTGATTGAGGGGTCCACCTCACTTCACTATTCTTTTTTCACATTTCAGTGATGTTTCGGTTGAACTTGGCATAATTGGGTATGAATATTCTTAGGAAATTTATTCTTCCCAGTAACACTTGTACCTCCTTTTGGTTTCTTGGTAGATAAATGTCGTTTATCACTTCCACCTATTTTGGATCAATCTTCACTCCCTCCTTAGTTACTATATGTCACAGTAACTTTCCTTCTTATAAGGAAAACATGGATTTTTGAGGGTTCATGGATATGCCATACCTGCGGAATTTTTCAAAGGTTTGTTGAAGATATTCTATGTGTTCAATTTCACTCTTTGAGAAGACAATGATGTCATCTAGGTAAATCACCACAAACTTATCTTTCTCTCCTATGAAAGCGATGTCCATAGCACGCTGGAATGTGGCATCGACATTTATTAGGCCAAAATCCATTGAGGCATACATGAAATTTCCCGAAGGCATAGTGAATGTTGTCTTCTTTTGGTCTTCCGGGAGCACTGCCACTTGATTATATCCTGAGAAGTCTTCCATCATGGACATGCGGTAGGATCCCACCACCTTTTCCAAGATGTGGTCGATCTTTGGGAGGGGATAGTTGTCTTTGAATGAATCTCTGTTCAGATTTCGAAAATTCATATAGAACCTGATTTCACCATTCTTCTTTGTCACGGGTACCAAATTCTCCACCCATTCAGAGTAACTTAGAGGGATAATGATATTTTCCTGCAACAACTTCTTTATTTCCTTTTCAATAGCTGGGAGAAGAAGAGGATTGATCTATCTCATCTTTTGCTTATGAGGCTTAGAGTCCTCTTTGAGTGGTATCTTGTGCTCTATAATTTCAATGTCAAAAGTCTTTAGATCCTGGTATGACCAGGATAAAACATCTTTATATTATTGAAACAGCTTGAGGTACTGATCTTGGTATTCTTCAGGGACCCCTTTTGACAACTTCACCACCTTCGAATCTTCCTCCGTCCCAATATTCACATCCTTGATAAGATCATTAAGGGTCATTTTGCTGGGATTCACTGGGATATAATTTTTGTCAAATAATATCTCCAAGGGTATGAGACCCATATGAATGACATTTCCCTTTAATTGCAGAACATGGGCCCAGCCATTGTCTCTTGCCATATGGTTTTTGGCTCTTGACTGTCATCCTCGGTGACTGAGCCGATCACAAAATTTGAAAACTCACCCACCATTTCCATAAAATGCTTGACCTTCTCTTTTTCCTCAAATACTTTCCAATGCTTTACTCTGTCAGGAATGGAGGGGCAGTATCACACTTCAACATCATATCTGAGCAAGGGAATCTGCGGGGGGCAGAAATTACTAGTAACCACATCTAGTGATTCAACCACTTTTTTCTTATCCATTGGCATGAACTGTATTTTAAAAGAAGAAAATAGTTTCTCAACCAAATCCCATACCTCATTTATGTAGGCTCTGAGTCGGTGGTGCTTAGTTTGGCATTGGCTCCTGACTTGCCTCACTACTAGCTCTAAATCTCTGAACACTTTGATATTTTGTATGTTCATGTTTCATGCCACCTACAATCCCAACTGTAGGGCTTCATACTCAGCCACATTGTTTGTGACTTCAAATTCTAGTTTAAAAGAGAGGTGAACCAAGCATCCTTCTAGTGATATCAAGAGTACCATGACCCTGTTTCCTTCTCATGAGTAGGCTCCATCAAACTGTAAGGTCCAAATTTTTTTATCCTCTATGCTCATAGGATTCTTCTGTATTAGAGGACAAACCTTTGTGTCTTGCAGGAAATTTTCATCCTCCCTGAGCATAATACAAGAGAATTCACCCTCCTTACCATATACCAGAGAATTTTTTGAACAGTCTGCTTTGGTGACCATCTTAACAAACCTGGATTCATGGTATAACCTTATTTCCTCCCCACTAAACACTGGAATAGTGGCATGGGTGAGGTCAAGTTTCATTGATCCTCTGATCTTGGAACCCCAGGATCTAGACAGTAACATTCCAAATCGAGCTGGGATATCAGCTACAACAATGTCTATTACCACACTTTTGGTTGGAATCTGGGAAAATTTTACTACAAGATATTTTATCATGCCCAAGCACTTCACCCTCTTGGAATCAAAATAATACAGGTCTGTATAAGGCCTTGTAATATATAACCCCAATTTCTCCATGACAGAAAATTTCAACAGATTATGTGAAGCCATGTGATCCATCACCCAATTGTGAAACAATAAGCCATGTATCACTAAAGTCACATAGAATGGGCGAGTGGATGAGTCCTACTGGTGAGCCCTGGTATTGCACCAAAAGTGTTACAACTCCCTAGGGCTGCCCTAATTTACTTTATCAACTCGAGGTTCATACAAACTTTGAGGTGATAGTGATATATATACAACAGATGCATCATGTTCATGTCATCCTCTTCTGCTTTACGAAAGGGTGCTACTTCTAGGGGTTCTCAGTGAATTTTGTCACACTTCAATGAAACTAGACTAAATTGTAGAAAGGAAAATACAGAAAATGAACTAATTTAATGTGCAGGAAGGAAATGACTGTAAGAAACTAAATTAAATTGTTTAAAATAAATTAAAAGAAGGAAACTAATTTAATTTGCAGCAAAAAAATAGCAGAAATGAAACTAATACTAAACCACACTTAACTTGGTGAAACGGCTAAATGTTGTGAAGCCAGCTCCAAAAAGAGAAGAAAAAAGATATCAATGCCTTAGAAATAAGCCACTTCGAGGGGGCAACCTCCAATACATTACATGAATGAACAATTCTTGGATGATTCAAATTACAAAACCTCCTTTCTATATATAGGAGTTCATGGGGCCACAATGTAATCCTAGTGGGGCCACAATGTAATCCTAGCTGACCTAACAATAATAATTTAAGGGCACAATAATAACAATATGGGGGTTACAAGGGTACAATAATAACAATAAGGGGGTTACACTAACAACAATAATGGACTATACTAGTAATATAGGGACCTAACATGCCCCTCTCCTTCAAAAAAGTGTTGTCCTCAATGCTTGAGTAGCTCTGGGTGCTTCTGTATAAAATTCTCATCCTCACATGTAGAATCTTCAGTGGGTAAGTTCTTCCACTTGATGAGATACTCTGAAATTGATCGATTCCGTAGCTGTTGAGTTCTTGTTTCCATGACTTCTTCAGGTTCCAATATGATTTTTCCTTCCTCATAAAGTTCGGGCAATATTGTTTGAATTGGAAGATTTTCACCTATAACCTTCTTTAAGCATGAAACATAGAAAATTGGATGCACTCGTGAAGAAGCAGGAAGCTCCAATTTGTATGCCATAGTACCAATCTTTTGCAACACCTTGTAAGGACCATAGTACTTTGGCGATAATTTATTATCCTTCTTAGCTTGCTTGAGGGACATTTTTTTGTATGTTTGTAGCCATAAAAATACCCAATCTCCTACATCAAAACTTCTCTCGCTGCGATGTTGATCTGCCTGTTGTTTCATTCGATTTTGTGCCAAATTCAGGTTATCCTTTAAGAGTTGGAGAACTTCTTGCTGATGCTCGATGTGATCTTCCATTGCTTGAACCTTTGAATTTTCCCTTAAAGATGATGTGATGGATGGTGGATGATATCCATAAAGTGCCATAAATGGGGTCATTTTTGCTGCAGTATGGAAGGAAGTGTTATACCACCATTCAGCAAGAGGTAACCACTTCACCCATTGTGTTTTTTTATCAGATACAAAACAACGAAGATATCCTTCCAAACATTTATTTACGATCTCAGTTTGACCATCAGATTGAGGATGATAAGATGAGCTATGAGCTAATTGAGTACCCAAACAAGAAAATAACTTCATCCAAAAATTTCCAGTAAAAATGGGATCTCTGTCGCTCACAATAACCCTTGGGCTTCCATGTAGCTTTTGAATTCTGTCCATAAATGTAGTAGCAACTGTACTTGCTTTAAATGGATGAGATAATGCACAAATGTGTGCATACTTGGTAATTCTATCAACTACCACCATGATGACACTCTTTCCTTCGGACTTAGGTAAACCTGTGATAAAATCCATTGAAATCTCCTCCCAACGTTGACTTGGAATGGATAAAGGTTGTAGAAGTCCTGGGGTCTTAATTGTTTCCACTTTATTCTGCTGGCAGACCAAACATTCCGCCACAAACTTTCGAATATCAGATTTAAGGCCATCCCAAAAAAATTCTTTCTTCACCCTGTGGTAAGTTTTTAAAAATCTGAGTGTCCTCCTAAAGGAGAAGTGTGCAATTCCAGAAGAATCTTTTGTTTTAGTTGGGAATTCTTACAAAGATATAAGCGATCTTTGTACCATAAGGAATCATTTTTCCAACTAAATGTATCATATGTACTAGGATCTTGCTGCAACTTTTGAATGAGTGTCCATACATCTTTGTCCTTCTTCCATTCATCTCTTGCTTCGGTTATCCAATCTGGTTGGATAATAGAAATGTGATAAACCAATTCTTCCACCTCTTCATTCTTTCTTGAGAGTGCATCTGCAACAACATTAAGCTTTCCTTTTTTGTAGATTATTTCAAAGTCATAACCCAAAATATTTGTGACCCATTTTTGCTGCTCTTCTGACGATAGTCTTTGTTCCAAAAAGTGTTTAAGACTATCATGATCGGTTTTTACCTTGAAGTGTCTTCCCATTAGGTAAGTTCGCCATTTCTTTAGTGCATACAGTATTGCTAACATTTCCTTCTCATAAATAGGTTTCTGTAAATACTTTCCTTTGATTGGACGACTTTCAAAAGCAATGGGTCTTCCTTCTTGCATTAAAATAAAACCAATTCCATTTCCTAAGGCATTACATTCCATAATAAATGTTTTTGTGAAGTATGGCGTAGCTAAGACTGGTGCTAGGCACATTGCCTCTTTAAGATGTTCAAAGGACTTAGTTTCTTCAGGATTCCATTAAAATGCATATTTCTTCAATAATGTTGTTAGAGGTGCTGGTATTCTCCCATAATTCTTAACAAACTTTCGATAATACCCTGTTAACCTGAGAAATCCTCGCAACTGATTTATGGTTGTGAGAACATTCCATTCCTTAATGCATTAATTTTGTTAGGGTCTACCTTAACACCCTTGTGAGATACAATATGACCCAGATATTCCACCTCTTGTACTCCAAAGAAAAATTTGGATGTTTTTGCATATAATTGTTTCTCCTGCAATAGTTTCACCCTATCAACATGTTGAACATGATCCTTCCAAGACTTTCTGTAGATTAGTATATCATCAAAAAATACTAGCACAAATTTTCTAAGGAAGGGTTTAAAAATGGAATTCATCAGCCCCTGAACTATAGAAGGTGCATTGGTAAGGCCGAAAGGCATGACCAAAAATTCATAATGACCCTCATGAGTTCAAAATGTTGTTTTCGAAATATCTTCAGTCTTCATTCTAATTTGATGATACCATGAACGAAGATCCAATTTGGAAAAATAAATCGCTCCATGTAAATCATCCAATAATTCATCAATCACAGGAATGGGAAATTTATCTTTAATGGTGAGCTTATTGAGCTCCCTATAATCTGGACACATGCGCCATGATCCATCCTTCTTGTGTACCAATACTACAGGAGCAGAGAAAGAACTTTTACTAGGTTGAATTATACCCGCCTCTAACATTTCTGCAATCATACGTTCAATTTCGCTCTTTTGGAAGTAAGGATATCTATAAGGCCTGATGTTTGGAGGAACACTTCCTGGAATCAAATGAATAGCATGATCATGATCACGAATCGGTGGGAGTCCTTTGGGAGTTTCAAACACCTTGGAATGATTGTTCAAGACTTGTTGGAGATCTGCAGAAATAGATGATTTTGATGTCGGAACTTCTAGTGAGCATAATTGTGCAATTACGCCTCGTTGTTCTTTCTTTAGAATCTTTTTCATGACATTAGAGCTTATTATCCTTCCTGGCTTCCCTTCAATACCCCGTAATTCGACTTCCTTTCCTTCTGAAAAAAATTTCAAGAAAAGTTCTTGAAAATTAAAAGCTACCGTCCCCAAAGATTGTAACCATTGTGCTCCTAGTACAACATCAGCACCTCCCATAGGAATGGAAAGCATTGGACTAGTCAATACATATTCCCCCATGGTTAGCTTGATATTATGGCATTTTCCAGAGCAATTTATAGTTCCTCCATTTGCAACCATCACTTGACATTGTGGTGCTGGGTATAGGAAACAATTTAATTCCTTGGCTACCTTATAATGAATAAAATTATGGGTGCTACCTGAATCAATCAACACTATTACCCTTTTCTTCTTTATATGTCCTTCTATCTTGAGAGTTTGAGGAGTGGTAATTCCTGCCAGTGCATTACACGATATGGTCGGATTCATTTCTTCCTCTTCTAGGGGTGGTTCCTGGTGTATACCCTCTTCTTGTTCATTTTCTTCTTCTTCTTCACAATCTATGTAAAATAATTTCTTCTCAGCACACTTATGACCTTTAGTGTATTTGCTATCACAACTGTAGCAAAGCCCTTTTGCTCTTTTTTCTTCCAATTTTTGTAGTGTCAACCTTGTAGGTTGTGGAAATCTAGGAGTAGCAACACTTCCCTCTTTATAGAAGTGAGTGGTAGGCTTCCTTGTCGCCATAATTTTACATTCAATTTTCTTGCCAACCTGAATGCCTTCTCCAATGAATCAGGTTCCAAAACACGAACTTCATGTTGGATGTTATCCTTTAAAGTACCTATGAAGAGATCAATCATATGTTCCTCTGGAATATCAGTTACCCTTATATTCAATTTTTGGAAGTCCTCAATGTGTTGCCCCACTAAACCCTTTTGTTTGAGATTTATCAATTGGCTAAAGAAGGTGCTGCTCTTTGTATCCTCATAATGTGCTATCATTTCCTCCGTAAAAATTGACCAAGTGACAATTTTTTTACGGGAGCAAAACCATCGATACCATACAAATGTATTTTGTTCTAAATGTAAAGTTGCAATGCGTACCTTTTGTGTGTTTTGCACATTATGGAGATCAAAATATTGCTCCATCTATAGTATCCATGTTACAGGATCCTTTCCATCAAACTTCCTCATATCCATTTTTGGAATATGGTGGTTCTTCCTGCCAAAATTAGATTTTATGAAATCATGAGTAACATTTATTTTGTTCTCATCATGAGTTTCCTCTACTATCTTTTCACCATTAGGAAACATTTCTTGTATCAACTTTGTCAAACCTTCCATGTCTCTTTTTAGATCATTCTTCATGTTTTCCATTTTCTCATCAATCTTAGCTTCCATGTAATCCATATTAGATTACATGCCAACTTCCATGCCATCTATCTTAGATTCCATGCCATTCTTCAAACCATCTATCTTAGTTTCCACGCCTTTCTTCGAAACTCCCATGTCATTTTTTGTTGCTCTTTGCGAGAGAAAAATTTGTTGCACTTGCTCTTGTAATTTTGATATGTCATGTTGCCATTCTTCCTCTTCATGAGTCATAGTAGAGCTTTCTAAAGGCTTAATGGGTGTTGAATTCTTTTTAGGGGCCATTTTGGAATCCAATATTGATATCTATTCTACAATATTCCCTTGGATTCAATTCAACTTGATTCTTCAAACAAGACTTATGCAATTCGGAAAAAAAAAATAAAAAAAAATACACACCTTTTACTTGCTTTTGAGGAGCTCGATATTGAAATTGAATTATATATATAATTTCAGATCCTCAATATCTGAAATTCAGCCCTGTAGTAGCCCTCTGAAGCTTCTTTTAAATTCCACAAGTCTGATCTGATTTGGATTCTTCAAGGCAAAGTTATGTCCAATCTCCCATAATGACCCAATTTTGGACTATTTCAATAGAGAAAAATTGTACGACTTGCCACATCTCACTGTTTCTTCCTTTAGCTCTGAAATTGATAGAATGAAAACCAAAGTTTGTGTACTTATGGCCTCTTTTTACATCATTCCAATCTGATTCTCAGAGAGAGAGCTATGAATATTTTTCCACGATCACCTCTTTGAGATGCAATTCAGAAGCCTCAAAAAGCCCTAACTTCCATACATCATATCTCCAAAAATATTGCGAACTAATGTCTGAAATTTTGTGCGATGTTCCTCTGGATTTTGGCTTCATACTCTAAAAATTTCAGCTTTTTAACCTTCGTAGAAAAAACGTTATTACGAAAATACCACGATGACCTGTTTAGGTTAAATTCAGGAGCCCGCAAAATGACCCAACTTGCGCAGATCATATCTCCGAAAATATTTCGAACCAAGCTTTGAAATTTTGCGACGATGTTCCTCAAGATTTTGGCTTCGCACTCTAAACATGTCAGATTCTGAACCTTCGTAGAAAAATCTTTATAGAAAAAATGCCACGATGACCTGTTTGGAGCAGCGAAACCCTAGAATCTCAAAGCTCTGATACCAAATGTTGTGAAACTAGCTCCAAAAAGAGAAGAAAAGAGATATCAACACCTTAGAAATAAGCCACTTCAAGGGGGAAACCTCCGATACATTACATGAATGAAAAATTCTTGGATGATTCAAATTACAAAACCTCCTTTCCATGGGGCCACAATGCAATCCTAGCTGACCTAACAATAATAATTTAAGCGCACAATAATAACAATATGGGGGTTACAAGGGTACAATAATAACAATAAGGGGTTTACACTAACAACAATAAGGGACTATACTAGTAATATAGGGACCTAACACTAAATGCACTCTACTTATCCTATGATCTATCTACCATGCTTCTATCCATGCAACTAGGTTATCCACGACTTAATTCTAATTATAAAGAGTTAATTTGTAGCTTGGAGGGAAGAAAAGGGATAAAAGAGGCTAATGGGGGGTTTAACACATGAAACGAGGTTTGGAAGCAGAAATAGGGGGTTAAACCCTTATAAAACCTTATGATAGTGTGAGAAATGACTTTGGAATGGACAAAACTAAAAAATGTGATGGCGGAGTGCAGTGGAGGACAAAAGTTGCGATGTGCGACGTCACAATCGCAACTTCACAAGTTTAAAGGGATATTGATAAGGATTAACAATAATGAACTAATTTGTGCAAAGTGATAAGTGTGAAGAGTGACGTGGCGGGTCATGAATTGCAATATCGCAAGTTTAAAGGAATAGAAGTAAGGATTAACAAGAATGAACTAAAATGTGCGAAGTGCAATTGGCGACACGGTAAAATTTGTGGGCTGCGATCTGAGATGTAGTAAATTCTGCGAAGTGTGAAGTGCGAAGTGCGATGAGTCACGTGACGAAGTTATCACATCGGTGGAATGAGTGGTAAGCGTAATGCAAAAATTTAAACTGTGCCATTTGTGATTTTGAAATATCGCAATTGCAAGAATGAGCGGTAAGTGTTAAGGGTAAAAGCTGAAGGAGATGAAGTTCGATTTTCAATGGTGATGTGGCAGTGGGACTGATAGTGGGGCATGATTTCTCAATATCTCAATCGCAAGAACCCATGGTAAGTGTTAAGCGAGAAAAGGTAAACAGTGTGAAGTGAAATTTGCAATTGTGCAATATCGAAATTTCAAAGAACGAGCGGTAAGTGTTAAAGATAAAAGTTAAGTGGTGCGAAGTGCGATTTTCAATTTCGCAATATCGCAATGGCAAGGAATGAGCAGTAAGTGTTAAAGGTAAAACCAAATGTTGCAATTTGTGAAGTGTGACGTACAGTGGCAGGAGACTCGAGGAGCAAAGGCAGACATCGGGTTTTTGATGGTTTTGATGGTTTTGAATGGTTTTTCATGTGTTTTGCATAAAAAAATGGTAAGACAGCCTTGAATGAAGAAAAAAAAATAAGGCGTAAAGGGCTTAAATGCGTTAGGAAAAAGGGTAAGTACAGTTTTAATATGAGAAGGAAAGGAGGGGAATCGAGGCATAAGAAAAGTGCTCAGAAATGAAACACACCTGTGGATTTTGCACAAGAAACAAAAAAAAATGTGTGATAAATCAGTGAAGGAAAGGTTGATACTTGGTAATACAATTTCTTCCCAGAAATCAAACAGAAAGAAAATTGTGGCCTGTGGGAAGGTCTACCCTGCTCAAAATCTATTGAAAGAGATGAGAGGGGGGACTTGACCACAATTTTGGAGTTTTTCCTCTATTTACTATGCATAAGAAATTAGAAACTACAGCAACACAAAAACTAAAAAGTAATGAAACTTATCAGAAGCAGATCTAACTTAAATTTCCGAAGAAAAACTAGCTAAATGACCGAAAGGAAAATATAGTAACAGTAGAGAAGCTGAGACACCTGGATTGGGCCCTAACCCATGAGCCTAGCCCTCTTAAGCTTAAATCATTTAAATGAAATCAGTCCGCTCATTTCATAAAAGAATAACTTCATACATCTCTGAGAGTTTGATCACTGAATAAAACAAAAAGCTCAATAGCTCACAACAATAGTTCTGAATGGAATCAAGACTAGAATAGACTAACTCTTCCTAGCTCTAGCTCTGCTCGATTTATTCTACAGACAAGCTACCAACAACTCCCTAGAAAATGGTGATTAAGTCCACTTGACTCCTAGTGAACAAGGATTGGGTGCACTCCTCTTTGAGTTGCTTGGCTGCCTCGTAAATTTGAATTGTTGGAGAGAATCCTTGGGGATATTTTGGATAGTTTTGGAATTCAAACTACTGGAGAGAATCTTTGGAATCCTTTGGCTGCCTTTGAGGGTGTAAAATCCTCCTATAATTCCACTTTGTTGTCTCCTCCGAGTTTTTATGATAAAATCCTTATAAAAATTATTAATAGTTCATGATTTTCTACACTCAACCTTATATTAGGCACTCAGAGTGTGTTAGCCTTAATCACCACCTATACTAGCATCATAAAACCAAATAATAATACAAATGCAAGAAAAGGAGATCCAAGAAGGAAAAAATGTGACTATTAACCCTTCCAAATATGTCTAATGATGGAGCTCATCATCACCCCCCTACTGAATGGTTGCTCATCGTCTGAGAAACTAATCCTCCTCCTACATTTCCTTTAAGGATTTGATAGCCCCCCTGATTTCGTGAGGAAGAAGTGTGGGAGTTTCCCCAATGGGGTAAAAACCATTATTCTTTTCTGCATTCTCCCATTCTCTATCTTGTGCATTTGTGTCCTCTTCATTAGTCAGCCGCAACAGCAAAGGTGGGTTGTGCTTTAGTCCCGACCATTGGATCTTTTTGGCCTACATGGCGCTCTTGTATAATGGTGCCCTTTCCTATGCACCCCTCAGTGTTTCTAGAGTATGGTACTCCCTCTTCTCAAGGTTGTGAGGGAGGTTGTTCCATCTTCTCTGGCTGGCCATATTTCACTCATCTTCTATCCACCTAGAGAAATTATCAAAGTGGGCTATCACCTAGTTTTGAGTATTAAGGTAGCTTTCAACCAGTGCAAGGTCCCTTTCAATCTCTCGATGGTTAAGGATGGCTCCTCTTGGGCTGAACAATTCTGGTTTGATATATAAGGGTTCTCTATTTCTTCTTCCCATGACCTTTCATATCTCTTTTGCTCTAGTGTCTTCATTCACCATCCAAGATGCTATATCCATTAACTGCATATCCCCCATTGTAGGATTGGGGTCCCAAATATCGAGATTTGTCAGAAAAAAATTGTGCACATAAAAATCTGCCATCTTTGCCTGATCAACCATGTTTTCTTTCTTGTATAAATTCATGAATTGCCTAAAATCTTGGAAAGGTAGTGATCCATGGGAGGCTAGAGTTTTGATTTTAAATAGAAGCCATTTTTCTTTTAGGTACACAACATATGAGTCAGAGGGGAATCTATGATGAAGGGCTTCTATGCATAAGTCCGCAATGGTAGCTACTTTCTCCTCTTTTTGTTGCAATTTCTCCTTCAAGGCTACATTCTCTGCCTATGACTTTTGCAACTGTTCCTTCAGAATTATCTCTTTGATTCTTTCCTCCCCCCTTGGTGATTCTTAAATGATAATCAAGCATGTGGGAGAATTTTATGGTTCTCTCTGATTCTTTTTAGCTTTGGAATACCTAGAGGTATGCATTTTTCTCTTTTTTCTCAGAGGAGCTATGGTGGAAACTATATTTTTGTATTCAGGGGATGTGGTGTTGTGTTGTGAGTCTGGTTCTCGCCCACTTTCTACTATGTCTATCACTTCTATGGCCATCTCTTTTTTTTTTCTTTGGCCCTTTGTCTCTTCCTCTTCTTCTTCTGTTTCTTCTTGTTTCTACTGGTTCTTCCACTTCTTCTTCTGGTTCTTCTTGTTTTTTTTGGTTCTTCCTCTTCTTCTTGAAGCGCCGCGTGCTTCCATTGGTGTCTCTCCCTTTAAAAATTTTCAATATAATAGTTTGGATGAGATGACATCTCCTTTTATTAGATAGCATATCTAATTTCGGAGTGCTTATGTATCTAGACTCAGCTCCAGTTCTTTTCTAGACAATTGTTTCCTTCTCTTGGTATTTCATGATGGACTGTGTGTTTCCTCCCCTCATTCTCCTCTACTCCACTTGATTTAAATTGTATTATTTTTCATGCCCAGGTGGTGTGTACTTCCAGTTTTATTCCAGTCATACCTCACGATGGTGGTCGAGTTAACTCGCCACCTTTCTGCCCCTTAAATTCTAAGTCTGCAAATTAATTATTGCTGGCTATTATGGATTCTTAGCGAGGGTTGAGAAGCTATACCTGAGTTTACCTATTTTTTCCAAGGTGGTTGCAAGAGCTGGAGGTTGGAGACAATCCTTCTAGATGTTTCTTTCCTCACCATATTCTTGTACTCTGAATGAGCAGCTTCCTGAGTGAGCTGCTAATCTTTTCTTGTTGTTTCTCTCTACTGTAGATGTCATGTGGGGTGCTTGAGATGCCATGGGTGGAATTCTCATTCTCCTAGAGTCCATTATGTAACTTTCCTTCTTTTTCTTCCTGGAAATCCATGAAATTGTTTTTTTTTCAAGGAACTTCCTATTGTTTGTAGCAGTCTATTTATGTGTTTCTTCTCTTGCTACATTGTGCTCAGGAATGGATGAGTGTGGTGTATGGAGGTGATGGAGGAAGTTATGAAGATGAATGGAGTGAATGATTGGATGGATGTAAGATAGAAGAAGGGAAAAGAAGATGAATTCTTCCCTGTGTTTCTGGAAACCATTAACAACTTGCAAAACAACAAACACATAAAACACAGAGATGCAGATGTTTTTGTTTTGGTTCTTTTTCTCTTCTTTTTTTTTTGAAAGAAAGTGGGTTGCCTCCATGGAGGTTTCCAACCCAAAACTTTCCTTGGGTACCTGAGAGAGGTTTTCACCCATGGATATTTATTCTCTTTTTCTCTTTTTTTTTTGAGCAAGTGAGCTACCTCCATCGAGGTTTTCAACCCACAATATTATTCTTTTTTATTTTTTATTTTTTCTTTCTTTTTAAGAGGTGTGGGAAAATATGGAGTTTCCCATCACATACACTTCTCTTATTATTGAATTTATGAACTCTGCCTTTGAAAAGGGATTCTTGTAAATTTTAAATTTGTGACCATTGACAAGCAAGGGGATTCCTTCCTTATATATGGTTCTAATTTGAACTGCGCCATTATCAAAACATTTTTCCACCGTGTAAGGTCCTAACCATCTTGTCATCAACTTGAATTTAAAATATTTAAACCTTGAACCATACAAAAATGCCCAACATCCTTCTTGGAAGGTATTTTCTTTGATGTTCTTGTCATCCCATACCTTCCTTCACATATGAACTACCTCTGTGTGAATAAGTTCTTGCACTCTGAACTCATCCAATCCATTTAGCTGCAACAACCTCTCTTTTTGAGAATTTGATAGATATAGATTTAATTTGGTTTCCATTCTCAAAATATTGAATTCAAAATCAACTGAAAGTAGAGCTTTCTTACCATAGACTAGTTCATAAGGAGTGAATCTTGTTATTGTCTTCCAAGTACTCTGGTAGGCCCAAGTAGCTTCTACCAATCTATCTTCCCAATATTTTCTCCTGTTTCTCATAACCTTGGTGAGGGTGCTCTCTAAATCTCTGTTAGCTACTTCTACTTGGCCATTCGCCTGAGGGTGATAGGTAGTAGAAGTTCTATTCTTAATCTTGTGCTTCCTCATAAGATTCTCAATGAGGTGAGAGTTTAATTGTGCTCCCTGATCAGTGACCATTTCTCTGGGGTATCCAAATATGTAAAAAACATTCTCCCTCAGAAATTTTTCTACTTTCTCCCCGTTTTCTACCTTCACTTCTTTTTCTTCAACCCACTTTGTCAGGTAATCATTATACACTATGATATACTTATTTTCTTTGGATGGTGGATTGATAGGTCCAAAAAATTCCATGCCCCACTTATCAAATGGCTCAAGATCCACTTGAGGGTGTAAAGGAATTTTATCCCTTTGTGTGGGTTTCCCCATCCTTTGGCACTGGTCACACATGCTGGTGTATATTCTGGAACCTTAGTGAAGGGTTGGCCAATAGTATCTTGCCTGCAAAACTTTGTAAGTAGTTCTCTTTGCAGAAAAGTGGCCTCCACATGGGCTATCATGAAATTCAAAGAGGATATCAGAAAATTCTTCCTTCCTCACACATCTCCTTAGGATTTGATTAGGGCCTAAATTGAAAATATTTCCCCCAATCCATATGAAAGGGGTGCTTTTTCTAATTATTTTTATCCTCTCCCTGAATGAAAGATTAGGAGGGAGTTTTCCAACAACCAAGTAGTTGGATATATCAACAAACCATGGTGAGAGTGTTGATATGGAAAAGAGGTGTGCATCTAGAAGCTGGTCATCCACCATTCCTTCTGCACCTATAGGGAGAAGTAACCTAGTCAAAAAATTTGCAACAAAATTTTCATTTCCAAGTTATCAACAATAGTCAAATCAAATTGGTGCAAAATTAACAACCATATAATTATCCTAGCATTTACATCTAGTTTGTTCAATACTTGATGGTTTCATGGTCAGTGTGGACAAACGTCTGATATCCAGTGACATAATGCTTGAATTTGTTCAATGCATGGACAATGGCTAACATCTCCTTCTTAGTAATAGTATAATTCAGCTCAACCTTTGAAAAATTCTTGCTGATGAAATAAATGGAATAAGGCATTTTGTCCTCTAGTTGTCCTAATGTTTCCCCTATAGCTTTGTTGGATGAAACAATGTGGATGTGGAAAGGGAGAGTCCAATTTGGACCTTGGAGGATGGGGGAAGTATTCAAATGTTTCTTAATGAGCTTGAAAGCCTCTTGAAAAGGGTCGGACCAAATAAACTCATAATCCTTGGCCAATAACCCAAATAATGGCGAAGCCATCTTGCTGAAATATTTGATTAACCTTCTACAGTAACCATCTAAGCCTAAGAAACTCCTGACATATTTATGCTTTTGAGGTACATGCACCCTTTTAATGATTGTAATTTTGTTCGGGTCTACCTGTATTCCTGCTTGGGATATGGAGTGTCCTAATACAACCCCTAGCTTCTTTAGGAATTCACACATTTCTAGGCTCAAGGAGAGATGCATCTCAATGCACCTTCTTAGCACTTTTCCAAAATTGGAGAGAGATTCCTAGAATTCATCCCCGGATGGTGTGAAATTATCCAAGTAGATTTTGATAGAGTTGTGGAATAACTTAGAAAATATGCTCAAGATAGCCCTTTGGGAGGTGGCTATGGCATTGCATAACCCAAAGGGTAGGACTCTATAAGCAAAGGTACCCCAAGGGCAGATGAAATTAGTCATATCCTGGTCTTCAAGGCTGATTTGAATCTAATTGTACCCACTAAACCCATCTAAGAAGGAAAATAACTTCTTCCATTCAAGGCCATCCAAGACTTGGTCTATAAAGGGAAAAGGGAAATTGCCTTTCTTGGTGTATTTTTTAAGTTCTTGATAATCAACACAAATTCACCACTTACCATTCTTCTTTGGGACTAGGACAAGAGGAGATACCCACTCACTATCGGATATAGGATATATGAACCTTGCATCCAATAGTTTCTACAGCTCATCTTTGACTATGTCCTTCAAAGCCGGGTTTATCCTTCTTTGGGGTTGTTTCACAGGCTTGCCTCCTTCTTTGATTTAAATGTGATACCTCTATACTAAAGGATGAACCCCTTTCATTTCCTTGAAATCCCAAGAAAATGCTTCAAGATTTTCTTTCAAAATTTGGCATAGTTGCTTCTCTTCTTTTTAATACTCCTAAATTAGCATACAACTAATTGGAATATTAATTTTTTATCTTACTTCTTAGATAGAGGAATAAGAGGGTATGGAGACCCATAAATCTACTTAGTAGGAATAAAGGCACTCCTAATGTGAATGGAGGTCATCTAAAAAGGTGTATTGAAGACCCTTATGTGTGAAAATGGGTTGGAGCATGTAGACTGGGCCAACTTTGACCAAATCAAACAACGTTGGTATATAAGGAGTGGCATTCATTGAGGGACAATGCAGTCATCGAGGTTGAATCCATGCATGGAAGTACAGGCTTTAATGAGTGGGGACCAAGGTGAGGAATCTCACCAAGAATATAAGGAAGGGGATATCACCCATTTTGATTAGGATTAAACTATTATTTTATTGAGGGTGTGTTAAGACTTGAGACTCTCTTCAACTGTTTAGCTAAGATTGCAGTGTTGTTTATCCCAAGGGTGTTCCCGAGCGGGAATCCCACCTTGAACATCCTCGGGGGAATTCTGTTGAAATTTGGTACCGAAGGACAGGTGGTTCCCTAAGGCTTTGATCTTTGGCCTATGGAAAAGTGTCCAAAAGAATTTAATTTTTCTCCTAAAGTGACTTTATAATTTTTATAAATTCAAATCTAATTAAAAAATAGAAAGTGAGATTTAAATGAGCATTTAATCTCAGCCCTAGATCTCAATCTATCTCAGCCATTGGATTTAGGGATTCCCCAAAAGTCACTTAGGGTTAGGTTAAAGGAGGAAAAGGAGGAAAAGGTCATTCATTCTTTCAT
Organism: Pinus albicaulis; assembly: GCA_034641835.2. Classification (NCBI taxonomy): domain Eukaryota; kingdom Viridiplantae; phylum Streptophyta; class Pinopsida; order Pinales; family Pinaceae; genus Pinus; species Pinus albicaulis. The sequence goes on along the minus strand of CM076575.1, from coordinate 249,166,578 downwards.
GAGCAAATTGAGAGAGGAAGAGAAGGAGAGCAAGGGAGATTTCTGAGCAGAGAGGAGAAAGAGGACAGCTGATAGAGACTTCAGCAAAATCCGTACAGCAGCAAAGAGGCATGGTTCCCAAGACAGAAATCCGTACAGCAAGTGTTGGGCACATTTTTCGAGGGAGAGAGGCAAAGTTTTCAAGGAAGACCATACAGCAGCTTCAGCATTTATTTCTGGGCAGATTCTGGGCATGAAAATCGAGGAGAGAGAATGCTGGTTGGTGGCACAAATTTCTAGAAATCCGCACAGCAGCAGAACAACAACTTCGGCACAAATTTTGAGGCAAAGGAGCATGGAAATCGAGGAGGAGGTTTTGCTGTCAAATCCGTACAGTCCGTACAGCAGTACGACCGTATAGTTGGGCACACATTTCAAGAAAGCCAGTTCAGTATTTAATGCTATAATAAATGCTGTAAAATTTCTGTTTTTGGTTTTTACTGTTCTGCACGTTTTCCAAGGCGGAGTGAATGCTTGGAAATCGAGATAAGTACAGTTGTTTGGTTGCTGAAATTTTTGCTGTAATTTCTGCCTCACTGTAAAAGCATTTTTCAGAAATAAGAAGGAGCTCTCAAACTAGTTTTCCCCAAGAGTTTTAGGGGGTTTTTCCAGGGTCATGTTGACCAAAAATATCTGTGTCAAAATGTGGGAATGACTGTTTTATGCTTGCTGATTTTTATTTCTGCATTTTCCATCATTCTGAAAAATTTTCCAGAATTTGTGTTTTCAGCAAAATTTATTTTCCAGTTGTTGAATGTATGGATATGGGAAAGGGCATTTAACTATTTTGGAGAAATAAGGTGAAACTGAAAACCGGGGTGGGAAATGAGAAATTTCTACATGGTATCAGAGCTTGAGTGCTGAAGTGCAGTTTGGGACAGCAAGGACGAAAATATAGCCTGCTGATTTTTCACTCAGAAAATTCCAGCAAGCTGAATTTTTCACAAACAGAATTTTTACCTTTACTACAGCAGTGCTATTTTTCAGTTTTAGGACAGCAGGATGTCTTTGGGACTGAGGGTGGAGGATAGGTTGGATGGGCATACCAATTACAGTGTTTGGAAGGAGAGAATGTAGATTATCTTTGAGGAGGCGGAAGTCTAGGACATAATGGTGCATATTGCACAGAACCCTGTAAATGTGTCTACTGATGCTACTCAGTTGGCAGCATATAATAAAAAGAACAACAAGGGTAAGAGATTGATTCTAGACGGAATCAAAGACCATTGCATTCCTCATGTGAGAGGAAAGAGAAATGCTCATGAGATGTGGACAGCATTGTCCAATCTCTACCAGAGTACCAATGAGAACCGGAAAATGGTCATGAAGGAAAGCTGAAGACCATTAAGATGGGTAATGATAGTGCAGCTGGATATCTCACAAAGATTACTAATGTGAGAGATGAGTTGGCAGCGATTGGAGAGGCCATTCCACCCACTGAGTTGGTGCGGATTGCAGTGAATGGCCTCCCCCGTTCATGGATGAACTGTGCTGATGGGGTTTGTGCACGTGAGACCCTTCCCACATGGGAGAGGTTTTGGGATGATTGCATTCAGACAGAGATCAGGAAAGGTCAGCTTGGGGCAGCCAAGCCAGTTGAGCAGGATGAGGATGTAGCACTATTGGCAGGACGCAAGAAAGGCAAAGGGAAGAAGCAGGCTTCCACAAGCAATGGTGGGGGCAAAGGCAAAGGTAAAGGTAAACAGGATAACACACAGAAGGACTATTCCAAGGTGTGAAGTGTTGGAATTGTCAGAAGATGGGACACTATGCAGTTGTGTGTCCAGAGAAGAAGAAGAAGAAGGGGAAGAACCAGAGCATGGTAGCTTCAGCAGAGGTTGAGGACTTTGCAGATCGTTTTGACCGAGAGTTTGGGTTCACTGCGTGTGAGTCCTCTAGTGCGGGATCATTTGCCATAGAGGTTCAGAGGGAGCATGCATTTCCCTCGACTAGCGGAGCATCTTTGGGTATCTGGTATGTGGACAGTGGGGCTTCACGTCACATGACGCGGTCAGTAGTATATCGGATCTTTGATGGCGCGTAGGTAGTACTCGGTGATAGCCAGAATTGTTGACGTTCGGGGTGTAGGGTGTGCTTGACATTTCGGTTGGGTTTAAACCTCCCTTAAGAAGGTGTCGGGATGTTCTTTATGTGCAGGGATGAGGAAGAACCTCATATCCGTCTCAGCTTTTTGGAGATGGGGAATGTGAGATCTTTGCTTTCGGGGTGGACAAGTGTTGATGTATCCCGGGGTGCTCCGGTGATTCGAAAGCTAGGTGATAAAATTGTACACCATGCAAAGGTGTACAAGTTTGCATTCAAACCCCTTTTGGCATTGAGCGGTAGTACCACGGCCGGTGGGAAACCCTAGCGATTACGAGCATATGAGATTGCTTTGTGAGATGGGGCACATGTATCATGGAGCCTTGAGGACTTTGCGGCAGATCACTACAGGTGTGCCAGATTTCAGTACTGATCACTTTGATACTTGCAGAGGATGTGCGATGGGAAAGTTTGCCAAATCCCCTTTTCCCAGCAGTGACAACAAAGCGACTGGGATACTTGATTTGATTCATTGTGATGTGAGCAGTCATATGTCTCATGTTTCCTTGAGTGGATATGAGTATTATGTCTTATTCATTGATGATCACTCCAGGAGGACCTAGATCTATTTCTTAAAGACCAAGAGTGAGGTCTTCAAGCGGTTTCAGGAGTTCAGAGCTCTTGTGGAGACACAAACAGGTTGGAAGATCAAGTCCCTGAGGTCGGACAATGGAGGAGAGTACACCCTTAGAGATTTTGTTGACTATTGTGCGGAGGCAGGCATTAGGAGGGAGTTCATTGTTCCGTACAACCCCCGGCAGAACGGGGTTGTGGAGAGGAAGAATAGATCCATCGGAGGGGCTGCCAAAGCCATGTTACATGATCAGGGGTTGCCATTGTTTCTGTGGGGAGAGGCCTGCAACACTATTGTTTATTTTGCAGAAGAGGAGTCCGCATCGTGCCTTGGGGCACATGACTCCAGAGCAGGCTTTTTCTGGGAAGAAGCCTGATATTGGTCATCTTCATATCTTTGGGTGTATCACATACTCCTACATACCCAAGGAGAAGAGGACCAAACTAGAGCCCACCACAGAGAAGGGTATCTTTGTGGGCTACAGTGAGACCTGAAAGGCCTTTCGGATTTACATTCCTGCGTAGAGGAAAGTTGTTGTCAGGCGGGATGTGAAGTTCGAGGAGGACAGGGCCTTTAGGAGGTCACGGGAGTTAGAGTATCTGGATCAGCCAAACCCTCAGCAGCAGTTGAGTCAGTCGTAGGGATCCAGTGGCCAAGGATCAGGAGGATCCGAAGGTACATCTATGACGATGTCAGGTCCGTTAGTGGGGAGTGGCTCACCGAGTCAGAGAGTTGGTGCTACGGGCAACATGCAAAGCAGTCCACAGAGCAGTTCACTGGGGAGTCCAATGATGGATAGTTCACACGGTACCTCAGCATCTAAAGGTTCAGGTGTAGGCAGGAGGACAGTAGATAGACAGTCAGGAGTTCAAGCTCCTGATGTTGAGGAGGAGGAGTTTTATTCTCCAGCGGGAGAAGTGTGCTCAGGGAAGAGGAAGCCCAAGTGGCTTCAGGACACCTTGAGAGATGCCACATCTGCTGCTGACCCTAAGAGGCCGGTCAGAGAGAGCAGACCACCTAAGAGGTTTTTTAGCTATATGGAAATGGCTACCAGCATCCTTGACTTTGAGCCTTCTAGCTATGAGGAGGAAGCTAGCCAGCAGGTCTGGAGAGAGGCCATGCAGAAGGAGTATTCTTCTATCATGAAGAATGATGTTTGGGAGGTGGTGCCAAGGCCTGAGGGAAAATCCGTGGTTACTTCCAGATGGCTTTACAAGGTAAAGCATGCTGCAGATGGCAGCATTGAGAAATTCAAAGCGAGGTTTGTGGCTAGAGGGTTCTCCCAGGTAGAAGGAGTTGATTATGAGGAGACCTTCGCTCCCGTGGCTCGATATACTTCGATCCGCTCCATTATATCGATAGCAGCAGAGATGGGTTGGAAGATCCACCATATGGATGTGAAGACCGCATTTCTCAATGGCTTCATACAGGAGGAGGTGTACATTGAGTAGCCACAGGGCTTTGAGGTGCATGGGAAGGAGTCCCATGTGTGCAGACTGATGAAGGCCCTTTATGGCCTGAAGCAAGCTCCCAAAGCTTGGTACTCCAGGATAGATACATACTTGCAGAAGATGGGTTTCACAAAGAGTGAGGCAGATCCGAACCTTTACTATATTGTGATAGGTGAGGAGCCTCTCATTCTGGTGTTGTATGTGGATGACTTAGTCATTACGGGTGCAGAGAGACTCATAGAGCACTGCAAGAGAGATCTTGCGGCGGAGTTTGAGATGAAGGACATCGGCTTGATGCATTACTTTTTGGGTTTGGAGGTGTGGCAGGAGGAGGGGCATTTCTTCCTGGGGCAGGGGAAGTATATTGTGGACATCCTTAGCAGATTCCACATGGAGGATTGTAAACCCATGTCGACACCGATGATCACCAACTGGAAGAAGCTTCATGCTTCGGATTCCGAGTTGGTGGATCCCACATTGTACAGATAGCTAATTGGTTCCTTGATGTATTTGGTCAACACTAGACCAGATATTTGTTTTGCAGTCAACACGATGAGTCAGTTTATGTGTGAGCCTAGGAAGGTTCACTTGGTGGCTGCAAAACACATTTTGCAATACTTGCAGGGGACAGTGGATTATGGTCTGGACTACAGGCAGGGGGATGGAGTGAGATTGGCAGGTTACACTGATTCTAATTGGGCAGGTTGTGCTTCTAATAGGAAGAGCACTTCAAGGTGCTTTTTTGGGTTGGGTTCGGCAGTGGTGTCATGGTTCAGCTGAAAGCAGCAGTCAGTAGCATTGAGTTCAGCGGAAGCAGAGTACATGGCAGCCAGTCTAGCTATTTGTGAGGCCATCTGGCTTCGCAAGATGTTGTTTGGCTTATTTGGTCAGCCGTTGAGACCTTCAGTGATTTACTGTGATAATCAGAATTGCATTAAACTCACGGAGAATCCAGTATTTCATGACAGGTCAAAGCATATCGACATCAAATATCATTTCATCAGAGACTATGTTCAGAAAGGAGCTATGAAGCTTGAGTATATTCCCACTGATGAGCAGGTTGCAGATATTCTTACCAAAGCCTTACCACGGGGCAAGCATGTTTACTTCAGATACAAGATGGGTGTGGTGAGGAACACCTTCCTCGGTAAGAGGGAGTGTTGAAATTTGGTACCGGAGGACAGGTGGTTCCCTAAGGCTTTGATCTTTGGCCTACGGAAAAGTGTCCAAAAGAATTTAATTTTTCTCCTAAAGTGACTTTATAATTTTTATAAAGTCAAATCTAATTTAAAAGTGACTTTATGTGATAAAGTTACTAAAGTCTAATTTTAAAGTGACTTTAATAAAGTCAATGTAAAATTAGAAAGGAAAAGTGACTTTGGAAATAAATGACTAAGTGGGTCTTTATTAAAGTGGGGTGAATTAAAAAATAGAGAGTGAGATTTAAATGAGCATTTAATCTTAGCCCTAGATCTCAATCTATCTCAGCCATTGGATTTAGGGATTCCCCAAAAGTCAATTAGGGTTAGGTTAAAGGAGGAAAAGGAGGAAAAGGTCATTCATTCTTTCATGAGTAGATTGAGAGAGGAAGAGAAGGAGAGCAAGGGAGATTTCTGAGCAGAGAGGAGAAAGAGGACAGCTGATAGAGACTTCAGCAAAATCTGTATAGCGACAAAGAGGCACAGTTCCCAAGACAAAAATCCGTACAGCAAGTGTTGGGCACATTTTTCGAGGGAGAGAGGCATAGTTTTCAAGGAAGACCGTACAGCAGCTTCAACATTTATTTCTGGGCAGATTCTGGGCATGAAAATCGAGGAGAGATACTGTTGGTTGGTGGCACGAATTTCTAGAAATCCGTATAGCAGCAGAACAGCAGCTTCGGCACAGATTTCGAGGCAAGGGAGCATGGAAATCGAGGAGGAGGTTTTGTTGTCAAATCCGTACAGTTCGTACAGCAGTACAGCCGTACAGATGGGCACACATTTCGAGAAAGCCAGTTCAGCATTTAATGCTGTAATAAATGCTATAAAATTTTTGTTTTGGGTTTTTACTGTTCTGCACATTTTCCAAGGCAGAGTGAATGCACGAAAATCGAGATAAGTACAGTTGTTTGGTTGCTGAATTTTTTTCTGTAATTTCTGCCTCACTGTAAAAGCATTTTTCATAAATAAGGAGCTCTCAAACTAGTTTTCCCCAAGAGTTGTAGGGGGTTTTTCCAGGGTCATGTTGACCAAAAATATCTGTGTCAAAATGTGTGAATGACTGTTTTATGCTTGCTGATTTTTATTTCTGCATTTTCCAGCATTCTGAAAAATTTCCAGAATTTGTGTTTTCAGCAAAATTTATTTTCCAGTTGTTGAATGTATGGATATGGGAAAGGGCATTTAACTATTTTGGAGAAATAAGGTGAAACTGAAAACCGGGGTGGGAAATGAGAAATTTCTACAAATTTGATTGCCTACTCAGGAGAAGTATTTGCACTAAATTTCCACCTTTCAGCATAAGGCCAAGCTACAAATTTCTTCAATAGTGCAGTTTCTTCTTAGAGTTGTGCTGTGTAAGGTGCAACAGTGGAGAATTGCATTGGGTGTTTTCTGAGCTATTTTTTCAGTGGAGGAAGATTTCCTTCCATCGGGAGGCTATTAAAGAAGACCCTTGGGATTTATTGACATATTTGGCACCAGGAAAAGGTGATATTATCCCCTACAATGCAGAGTCAATCGGGATCTACGTTATTCTAGGGAGGAGTTGCAGGGGTGGTTGCAGAATATGATTTGGGAGGTGATTTCATCAGTGGAGGGGATAAACTTTCATCCGGAGGATCTATTGGAGGAGAGATACATAATTCTATATCATCTTCAGCCATATCTTCTCATTTCTATTGTTAAAGTAAATCTTCAGCTCTAGGACTACATCTCATATTTCTATTTTTGTATATTTCCCAGAAATCCTCTTGGGTTATTTTAGAAGGGAGATATAGGGCCTAGATCTATTTGTATAACATATATTGAGGTATATATCATTATATTTTCATAATTTCATGATATCTAGATATAGTTATGCATGTTATGACTGTGATGTAGCAACTCTACAACATTTTGTATTGTAGCAGCATCTCATCTTTGGGAGTGATTGTTTATGGGAGACTTGTTTCCTCATATCATATGCTTTATGCCTCACTAGTTTGTATTGATTTGCTATTGTTACACTTAATTTAATGGCTCCATATTGGTCTCCATTGTTGATGTGATGTTTTACACTGCTATTACAAGTATTTTTTTCAAATATTTCTGCTTCCCCATTTGGGAATATTACAATGGTATCAGCGCATAATCTTGGCTCAACCTGTGGATCTCAGCCATTATGCTATCAGGAGAATAAGAATAAGGAGAAAGAGATCAGAATGATGGAAGGAATGAGTTTTATCTCATCTCTTTTCAGATCTATGTGGGGCCTCACCAAGGGGGTCAAGCAAATAATAATGGAGAAATGTAATGAAACCACAATAGGGTTTCAAGATGATGAAGGTCCATGCACTTCCTATCACCATAAAATAAAACCAGTATTGCATAGAGCTCCAAAGAAATACACTATGTCTACTTTCTTTGAAGAGGATTGTGAAAGGCATGGAGACAGAGGAAACTTATATCATGAGATTCTGAGTGAGTATCTTACAGAATATAAATCTCAATCAAGAGCTTTCAAGGAGAATATAACTCTTCCATTTTTTATTCATATTAAAGAAGAGAGGAGACCTTGTAGCCATAGAAGAAGGAAGCACAATAGATTTATATTGTCTACATTTGATGGGTCATCCACATGCACAATAAGGGCTTGGGGAATGGATTTGGATGTGTTCTTCCTGCTAAATCTAGTAGTAGAAAGAGAAGTTATTGAGCTTGTAGTGCTACACCTTGAGGGTCAAGAAAAAATTTGGTGGTTCAACCGTTTGATTCATGCAGGAGTGACAACATATGCAAATTTTACTCAAGAATTGATCAATAATTTTAACAAGAAGAAACCAAAAGAAAAGAAACTTCCACCACCACTTTCTGCAGATATACCTACATCAGGAGGAGGAACACTTGCACTCTTGCAAAGTGGTCTTGATATCTTGATATTTAGAGTCCCATGCATTATTCAGGAGATGCATGAGGAGGAGGATACTTATACCAGTGTTGGTGCAGCCATAGAGGAGCAACCATCATCACGAGTAGTTGGGGAAGTCATCACACTGGTGTGAGGAACCCTTGTAGCAGTACAAGATGTGCCCAAGAAAAACAAAGGTATGCAAATGTTTCCACTTTCTATTATTTCAACACATCATATGGAAGGTTGTGGGGAAATTCCATTGCATGACCTAGGGTCAAGACACACTGCTGATTTGGAGCAGCGGACTATCATTATGCAGAGAACCCTTGATAGGATCAAGGAGGAGATATAAATTCATCCTAGTATGTCATTATTGAGTTGCACACAACTCTTGGGGTTAGAGTGTAGATTTTTGGAGGATAGGATGAATATTGTCCTAAACAATCCAATTCAGAACTATATGATCAGCATTGAGTATGATCATGAGACAACAGATGCACCATCATGGAGATCAGCAGCACTGTCATTGAGAAACAGTGATGAGTTGGAGGCCCAACCATTATTGGATCATTCCAATGACCATTCTACATGTGTAGTAGGGGATATGCAGATGGTTTATGAGAGGAATCTTATCTCCCATTATTATGATGGATCATTCTTGATGAGAACTTCACAGCTCAATGAGAAGATGTTTCCTTTAGTATACTTGCATCCTTATGGATTCATCATGGTCATTGATGAGTGGTCTTCATATGGAGATCTCCAGGAGGCTACACTTCAACATCTCATGGAGTGTAGAGATAGTGATTTGGAATGGGACGATGGTATTCTCCATTGGAGGAAAACCGATTTGGAGCATGACAATATACACTCACCATCAGTTGGATGGGTGATGTGGATAAGCAAGAGGTTGGTGAGCCACTTGTAGATCTATGAGATAGGGCAACAGGAGGAAAAGTTGTGTTGGCTACTCTTGAAAGAGTTTGGTCAGCATGTGACAAATCCTACTCCAAAGGGTATGTTGGGGGTTGGGAATTGGCATGACACTTGCATCATGTGGCAACAAGGTGTTTGGTTTCATTGGGGTGATGTGGAATCTTCATGTCAATAATCATGTTCTCACTCCATGGTTTGTATGATGGAGGTGTGAGGAGGAAACAAGAGCTATTGTTGGTCTGGTTACTCTTGGGAGGTTATGGGTTGATTTTTTTCCCATACATTGCACTATGATTCAGAAGTAGTGGGTGGAGACATCTAATACCAGGATATGATATTCTTGACTTGGGCCTCCAAGCACAAGAAGAAGGGTGGGCATCCAGCACATGGGGATCTTCTCTCTAGTCACACTGATTGCAGTAGGGAATATCGTACTCTTATGGAGAGATTCACCTGGGAAGGCATCAAAGAGGAGATGAACCGTCACATGAGGAGATGCATGGGTTGTTTGGAGGAGGGACATAACTCTTTGGTAGAGTTAACACAGCCACTTCCTTCCTCATTAGGGACGAGAAGAGATTTATCTATGAGCCACTTCACCAACTTCTTCAAGGTACATGGTAAGGATTGTGTTTATGTGCATCATGATTCACTTACTATATGCTTGTATTCCTTTACCATCCATGTACATGTTATTGCTCCAAGGTGGGACATTATTTCTTATAGACCTCATGATCCATTTGGGGACACAAGAAGTGATGGTGATGGCCACTCCCTAGGAGATATTGCAGAAATGTTATTTTTTTCAGAGTGTGCTCAATGTGCACCTCACATCATACATCTTCTCCAAGCATGTGATAGGAGTGGGGAAGCAAGGAAGTGGTTGGGAAACCACTCATCATATCATATTCTGAGGCAGTATGGAGTAAAATTGCACTGGTTGCACTTGAGGGATCATTATCCTTCTCCAGTTTTATATATGGCAACCAGTATAACTCTAATCATGATCCCATATGTTGATGATGTCCTTATCATTGTCGTGGGCATGGTTGGAGAGATGACACATGGATTGGATGTTCTTATTAGAGATGATATTCTCCACATTACTTATGTTTCATATTTTAGGGAGAGCATTGGACCATCTATGATTTCTACATTGGACCTCTTGTTTCCTTATGGGATGAGCCATTTGGGTAACTTGATTACTTGGAAGGTGTCTCTCATGAGAAAATGGGAGGATTTTTTCTGTAAATTACCATTCTGGAGGGTGATTTATTTTGTATGGATGATAGCTTGGAGATTGGAGCTCCACATCGAAATTGAGGTTCCCTACATTTTTCAGTTTTTTCCTTCCAGTTGCTTCAGGAAAAGCAACACTTGGGAGGGGAGGATTGTAATATTCCTAAATTAGCATACAACTAATTGGAATATTAATTTTTGATCTTGCTTCTTAGCTAGAGGAATAAGAGGGTATGGTGACCTATAAATATCCTTAGTAAATACACTCCTAACGTGAATGGAGGTCATCTAAAAATATGGATTGAAGACCCTTATGTGTGAAAATGGGTTGGAGCATGTAGACTGGGTCAAATTTGACCAAATCAAACCATGCTGGTATGGAAGGAGTGGCATTCATTGAGGGACAATGCAATTTTGGAGGGAGACTCCATGCATGGAAGTACTAGCTTTAATGAGTGGGGCCCAAGGTGAGGAAGCTCAATAAGAATATAAGGAAGGGGATGGAATCCATTGTGATGAGGACTGGATTATTGTTTTGTTGATGGTCTATTAAGAAAGGAGGCTCTCTTCAGTTGTTTAACTAATATTGTAGTGTTGTTTAGCACAAGGGTGTTCCCGAGAGGGAATCCCACCTTCATCCTTGGGGGTATTCGAGTGCCTACTCAGGAGAAGTATTTGCACTATATTCACACCTTTCATCATAAGGCCAAGCTACAACTTTCTTCAAAAACACATTTTCTTCTTAGATTTGTGTTGTGTTGTAGGGTGCAGTAGTGGAGGATTGCATTGGATGTTTTTTGAGCTAGATTTTCAGTGGAGGAAGGTTTCCTTCCATTGGGAGGCCAATAAAGAAGACCCTTGTGATTTATTTACATATTTGGCACTAGGCCAAGGTGATATTATCCCCTACAATGCAGTTTCGGTCTGGATCTGCATTATTCTAGGGAGGAGTTGCAGGGGTGTTTGCAGTATATGATTTGGGAGGTGATTTATTTAGTGGAGGGGATAACCTTTCATCCGGAGGATCTATTGGAGGAGAGATACATAATTCTATATCATCTTCAACCATATCTTCTCATTTCTATTTTTACAGTAAATCTTTAGCCCTAGGACTGTAGCTCATATTTCTATTTTTGTATATTTCCCAGAAACCCTCTTGGGTTATCCTGGAAGGGAGATATAGGGCCTAGATCTATTTGTATAACATATATTGAGGCATATATAATTATATTTACATCATTGTATGATCACCAGCTATAGTTATGCATGTTATTACTATGTTGTAGTAGCTCTCTGACATTTTTTGTTGTAGCAACATCTCAACTTGGGAGTGATTATTTATGGGAGACTTGTTTCCTCATATAATATGCTTTGTGCCTCACTATTTTGTATTGATTTTTTGTTCTTATACTTAATTTAATGGCTCCATATTGGTCTCCATTGTTGATGTGATGTTGTACACTGCTATTTCAATTATTTTTTTCAAATATTGTTGCTTCCCCATTTGGGAATATTACATTCTTCATTTGAGAGGTTTGGGTTGATTTTCAGAGATCTAGATGGGCCAAACTCAATAGCCTTGGTGGTTTCAGAGTTTGTCTCAACTGAGTTCACTTCCATCCAAGGTTGGATTTCACACTCTTTGACTAAGTTTTTGAGAAGAGTGTTAGTGGAGGACTAGTTTTGAATGGCATGGTCGATGAGTTCATCTTCATCAAGTTTCCCCCCCTCTAAGAATAACTTCTATGGTACACATAGGGGAAGTGTTATATAAATCATATTCTCCATCCTCCAACCATATAGGGAGATCATGATCAATGGAAGGTTGGGCTAGAGGATATAACACTAGCTTTTTAGAAAAAGGCCCATGTTTGATAGTCATATTTCCGGCCCGACAACTCATATAAGCATCTGCAGTGGCTAACCAAGGTCTCCCTAAGATGAGAGGATAACCATTAAACTTGGTTTTTGGTTGTAGGAACAGGAAATCGGTAGGATACTCCCAAGAGCCAATGGTAACCATAACATCCTTAACAATTCCTTCCATAGTTACTGTGGACCGATCTACAAGTTGTAGAACTATTGTGGTTTTCCTCAAAATCCCTTGGAGATTATGTTTCAACATAGTTTCCTTGGTCATGATATTGATGGCATCCCCTAGATCAATCAGAGTTTTGGGGACTATGACACCTACTATATGCACATCAAAAACTGAACTACTAGGGTCCAGGTATTTTGGAAATATCACCTTCCCCAGCATCAGGTCAGATAGTTGTCCTACCACATTGATGGTGGGGGTATATCTCTTCCTTCTCCTAGGATTCTTAAAGAACTTTTATTTTATGAGCCTATTGTAGATAGGGACATCCTTAATGACCTAGAGAAGTATTATCTTTACACAAAAAATTTCCAATTCTCCCAGGAGTTCAGTCTCTTCTAGGGTGTGCTGACTAGGGTGGATCAAGCGCTCGAGAAAATCAGGTTGTTGTATCTGAGTGTTATCTTCTTCCTTTTCATCCTAAACCTCTACAAGTGGAGATGGGGGATGGTTTTCTGGGAGTATTCTTCTTGACTTGAGATTAATCTCTTGTATCTCCACAGCATAAGTTGGATGGGATGTTTATCCACTGGGAGCCTGTTGTGCTTATCTGTTGTTTAGGATCAGATTGGGCTGTGCAGGTATAGGTATCATAGGTAGAGCAGCATGAGTAACCTGAGGTTGAGGTTGGGGTGAAGGAATTAGAGCAGGTAGTTGATTTTGTTGAGGCATCCACCCTTGGGATGGATTTCCCCACTGATTTTGTTGTGGAACATATTGCTAAAATGGTTGGTTTACTGGTTGAGGATGATATGAAGGGTTGGAAGGCCAAGTAGGAGGTGTAGACCAGGATGGAGGAGTGGGGGTGTACCAAGGTTGCATGGGTGCACTCTGATTTTTGTAATAGTAAGAGTAAGGTGTACCTTTCATACCTTGTTGACATGACTGAGGGCCTTGAGGCCTTCTCTGGTTGATGAAATAGAGTTTCTTTGGCATTGTTTCCCCACCTTGATATACACCTTGAATTCTAGGTAAGGAGGGACACTTGTCTCTGGCATGATTCTCTTCACAGACCAAGAAAACCTCTCTAACATTTAGTGGACATTCATTTCTTGGGTGCTTCCTGTTACAGGGAAAATTACATCCTCATCGGCTCATAGGAGAAGGTAACATGGAAGGAATAAAATGACCTAGACAAAGGCTCTTTTTTCCAAGGTAACACACCCCTAGAGACATCTATGCAGAGTTATAACGCATCCTAGCCATGCAAAGGGAGTGTTAGTGCCTAGGGTAATTCTTTGTCTTTCCTAAGGGACAACGTTATCCGTGTTTGAATGTAAAAAGGGAAATATCTCTCGGAAACTGACTGGAATTTCCATATTTTTCTTAGAAAGAGCCAGTTCAAAAATAGAAACTTATGGCACAAACCTTTTATTAGATATTTCAAAACACAACTGAACTCCTATGGAAGGAAAAAGCAAAGAAAAGCTAGGAAACATCTATATCTTGCCCGATTTGAACTGGTTGAAAGGATTGGCAAGGTTTGTCCTCTCCATTTCCTATAAATTGGAGGTTTGGGATCTTGGTCTAGGGTCGAAGGTTTGATCATATATAGAGCAGAATTTCATTCTTGAAGTGTGAGGCTTGAAGTTCGACGAGGTTCATTGAGGAATTTTGGCTCAAGCATCATCATACTCAGAGATAGAGAAAGAGAGAGAGGAATTGGGAGACAGAGGAGGGCTTGGTACAGCCAACGACTATAATCCTCCTTTTTATAAATCAATAGAACTGTATATGTTTTGTCCATTCCATGTTTCAGCGTCACATTTGTTTTTCATTTCTCTATGAAGCATGATATGAGTGGCTCATATTTTCATATTTTAATGTCGATTATATACTTGTTTAATTGTTAGAAAGATATACTCTTGTAAGGATTACATGGTTTCTTTCCTTAGGTGCAGACTCTAGATTTGGAGCCGGTGAGGAAGGAATTCTACCCCGCCTCTTAGTGCTCTCCATAGGAACTATTTTCCAAAAATAGGTAACCATTCCAAATCTCGCTTTTTCAATTATATATATTTGTATGAAACTGTATGCAGTATCTTTGGAACTTTACAGCTAATCTTACAGTCTGCCTCGGGCACCAGAAAGCCCTGACAAGGATATTATTCAACCACCACCCAATAATTTTACCCTTTAGTAGAAATGGAAACTCTTATGGGAAGTTAACACCCAGTTTCCAGATTTTTCCTAATACTTTACCTCTTTCCCTCTCCTCACATACCCTTCTGATGAGTTTACATGCTCAGTAACCATATTAGTAGCTCACAGAGTCCAAAATAGACCTTGCCTAGCCATCTGTACAAATTTACCCTGAGTAATGCTCCCCTTGAGATTGATTCAGTGTGTTATAATGTTGCTTATGCTCAGATACAATGCGTTAGTCCTATCATTAATTCTCTGTAGCTTCTACTTGCCAGCGTTACCTAGCCAAAATATGTCGTTTACACCCCTGTTGTTTTTCCCTTTAGCTTTGGAGTTATTGGCTACCAGATTAGTTTATTTTTTTGGATCTTTATGCTTGATTACTAGCTAGAATGTTTATTTTTATTGTTTAAAAAGTTAGTGTTAGTAACATCTACTTTTTTAAGAAGGAATTTTTTTTTTTAGTTTTTTGAACATAGCTGAATTCATTCTGAAATTTTTTGGTTAAAAAATTGTTAAATAGAATAGATAGATGTCTGAATATTTTAAGGTTGAACTACGTTATTTGAATGTTTGGTGCATGGATGTTTGAAAGATCTATCCCTATAGAATAAACTCTTCATTCAAATTGAATATTTAGAGAATTTTTTCTGCATGGTTTTGAGTCAAATTCTCATTACATTTCATACGTCCACTCCCCCTTCGCAATACTAATAATCAAGTACACTAAGAATCAAGTGATAATAAAATTAATCATATAATTTTTTCTGAGCTCACACCAATAGTAGTTCAGGGTAGGATCTTGGGATAGGAGAAGTGAGAAAATCACCCAAGATCTAAAAACATGAAACTAGAGTCATTAAAAAGTGAAATCCTGTTGCACTCATACTGTTAGGACCACTCCACTACCATTGGAGTTAAGCACGAGACAACACCAGGGTGCATGAGAAGGTACCACCTTCGAGTGAATTCATTGGGCATGCTATATATTGGGGTTCCCCTTGGGGATGTCGGAACTAATTCGGGGATATATGTGTTCTGCCCATATAGCATGCTATCTACAACCGTGACCCCCTTTACAATGTTTGTGATTTGAGGTATATTTAGTTGAAAGAATTTTTAGGGACTTACACAAGGTGACTGGGGTGAGCTTCCCTGGTACCTAAAATAGATGGACCTACTCTGTCTTCGGTCTTTGGGAGGGCACTCGTCTTCACGAGAGTGCTTACACCTATTGCCAGAGGTTCGGGTGAAGATTTAGAGTAACCATAACTATATATGTTACCAACTCTCTCTGTATGCTATTGTGATACAGGGTTTCATCTCCAACAAATGATAGTACTCAGACAGGGTCATACCCATTCTGGCTGCTTGATTGATTGATTTTATAAGTCCTTTTTTCTTTCTTAATTTTTAGGTGTGTGGTTACTATCACTGAGACGTTATAATACATCACAATAATAAAATTTGATAAAAGTAAACAGGTCACTATGGCATCCTTCGACCCTCGTCGTATTTCTAGATGGCAGCAAGGTCTCCCTCCGTTGACACTGGGGGAGGAGTCGGGTCTCAGTGAGCTAGTGCCTTCTCCAGAAGAGAAGTCTCTGGTGACAACCCCTGTCTTTCATATAGCTCCATATCATACGGAGTTTCCAGAGGATCCTTTTATGGAAGGAGTCGTGCCTCCTTACAATCATCCTCTCACTGACCCATCGGGGCCAATGTTATTTCAGGTTACACCAGGACAAATTATGTCTTCGGTTGCACCTACATCCATTTCACAACCCGCACCCATGGGGTAGATTTCATCGGTGGCAAACTCGGTTCCACCACCATCTTCCTCGCTAGTTGTCAGTTCTGCACTAATGATTGGAAACCCCAGTAGCCAGGCTATACCTGGTCCCAGAAATCCGATAACCACAACTATTAGCAGACCTCTGACCCTTCAAGACCTTATCCTATTGTGACTGCACTGGGACCCATGGTTTTCACTCCTCCTAGCAGGGCTACTTCAGTTCCTTTTAGAAACCCTTTTAGTTGGAACCCTTTTTTGAGTTCAAACCCCTTGGATATTATGCCAGGGGGAATTGTCAACAATACATATATGCCAGGGGGCACTTTGATACCCCTACATTCACTAGGACAAACAAGACAACCAATTGTTAATTTTTTTCCTTTGAGTGGTCAAACTTCTGGTGTAGGGTCTATGTCGATGCTTAACTATGTGAATATAAATATGCCATGAGCTAGCTCTATCGCGTCCATATGGGTGAACCAACCCCAAAGTCAATTTGGGCATGGGGGTAACTATTACACTGGGGGAAACCAATAGTTTCCCCCCAGTACAACATACCCTACAGACAACAACCATACACCCCTACACACCCACTCACTAGGAAATTTTATCAACAAAGTCCTACTTATCCCATTGGTAACACATTGATGGGCGTACCCTACAGTCTGAATGGTTAGCCAACACTTCCTTGGACAGATCTAGGGGAAAACACACAATTTCCATTCTTGGAAGTTCTAGACATCCCTGACCTCTACAAATTGACCAATGATCCCATCAACCACAACCCACTTTGGCCTCCAGTATCACACAATATTCTGTTTGACATCCCTAAATTTGAAGGGAAAAAAGGGGACGGCCCGGCTTCACACATCACAACCTTTCATCTATGGTTTTTTTCCAACTCCATGGTGGATGATAGTATCTAGCTCAGACTTTTCCTCTGCACTCTCAAAGACAACACTAGCAAATGGTACATTGAGTTACCACACGGCTCCGTCAATAATTTTGGAACCTTAGCTATGGAATTTCTTAAGAACTTCCAATTACCTATTCGATACGAAACCGACACAAAACTCTTAACCTCGTTGTGCCAAGACACCACCACCCACATCTTTCATCACATTCATGAATGGAGACATAGGTGGAGGATAGTCAAAGTGACAATCTCGGATCATCTCTTATCAAAATGGTTTTGTAAGTCACTCTTACCACCCCTAGCCAAAGACGTTTGCTTGTCTGATGTGGTCACAGAAGACCAATCCATCCATCATGCACAACATCTAGATATCATCTATTCACAATCTGTCACGATGTATGACTTACTCCCCCATGCCCCTGGAAATTTGAATCCTCCTGCTACCCAATTACCCAGAGCACATGCCGATGAACTCGTCAATGCAACTTTTGGCGTAGCCATAAAAAAGCTTAGTGGGCAACCTTCCCAGCCATCTTGGACTGCCATTGCCCCTAACCAATCAACTACTCTTCCCACTGCTGAGGTAAACTCTGTGCACTTTACAAAAAAACCTAGCGACAAGAACAAGAAGAATAAGAAAAATACCTCTCCTTCCGAAGGGTAGTCGAGTACTCAGAATAATCCCAATCAGAAAAATGCTGCTAAGAATGAAAAAGGAAAGGAGAAACCAATGAGATTCCCTTCTAAAAATTTTTCAGAGGACCACTTGACTTAAAAATGTCCTCGGCTACAGGAGTGCACAGATTTTATCACAAACAAGGACTCTGGAAGGACACCTTTCGTCCTTCACAATCCCTTCCCTAATCCACAGCACCAACAACACATGGTTGAAAACCCGCCACAACCCTCCCAAAGGGGCAATGGTGGTACTCATCCTTATGATGAAGGATCATCTGCCATTTATGGCATAGAAAGTGTTCAACTCCAAACCCGAGCTAAACTCTATGGAAAGCTTGTCATTGAGACTCAAGAACCTGCTACAAGTTTGAATCCATCGCTGCCCAAAGATTTTCATATCGAAAGGCCTGCTATTGACCCTGCAATTCGTGCCACCAAAGGGACACTTCGACACATGACTCATAACACCTCTGCACCTGTTGCCCAAAACTACAACATTGTAGAATATTTGGCGCAATCACTGTCAGTCGTGTCTGCACTCAAAATATTGCAAACCTTCCCAACACAAAGGAAAGCTCTGCTTTCAACCATTGGTGGAATTGACCCCCAAGATTCTACGCTAGCCATCTTCGACATGGAAATATCCAAGCCTCGCCTTTCACACCATCTTTCTTTCTAGGAATAAGTTGTGTCAAAAGGGATACCAATCCATTGCACTATCATAGACGATGGTGCTTCGATCTGCGTTATGTCAACTGTGTGTTGGCTCACTTTGGGTGCTCCAACTTTGTCTCCGCTGTCAAATTCCCTCAAAGATTTTGACAACCACACTTTCCTCCCAAAAGGCTACCTTGTTAGCTTTCCAATTTCACTCAGTGGGAAAAATATAACGGTGGACATAGAAGTCCTAGATCATCATCTCGACTATAATCTATTGTTGTATTACAATTGGTCTTAAGCAATGACTGCCATTGTCTCTTTGGTTTTCTGACTCATCCTTTTTCCATTGGATGGGAAGATAGTCATAGTGGAGCAGTTATCCTTTTTCACCCTCGATTATTCCACGTTACCATGTAGCACTGTACCCCTAGTAGGAGGCGTTACTCACTTTTACGTTAATGTTGGTACCAGTATTTTGAAGGCATCTTCCTTTATGGGTTGTTTTCCTCTCCCACCACTTGAGGTTCCACACATGATTGCAATGATATCCACCATTTCTAATAGCTCTATCGATGCATGGATCCTACCGGCGCCTTTAGACATTGATTCCTATGGAGATCAAATGTCACTATCATCGGATGAGTTGGCTTATGAAGCCATCGAATTAGCATTTTAACCTTGCACTACTTTGGTTTCGACTAATGGTACCAACCTCTCTCCCATCACAGTTCCTTCTAAGGATCTCCTCGATGAATTTCTAGAGGAACGAACTTGGGGAGAGTTCCATCATCATGATTTGATGTTCGATTAGGATGCGACCACTATTCAAATCCCATCTTTTGACCCACATGAGATCATTCCTCTTCTTACATGACTATTCAAACTATTGATACAAAAGGGAACATGGGAAATATTTCCAAGACTATGCTCATCGATATCTCGTTCAAAATGGGTACCGTGGAAAATATTCAGATTGGTGCCGATTGCAATCCCGAGGAAATTGCACACTTCACATCCCTTTTTAAGGAGTTCCACTATGTTTTTGCTTTGTCTTACGAAAACATTCCCAAAATAGATCCTTATATTAATGAGAAAGAGATCAAGAAATTTTGAGCATTCTTTTTATGGTATTTTTCTCACTCGTTAAACTTACACGAAGAAGCAACGATAATTCTTTTTTATGGTATTTTTCTCTCTCGTTAAACCGAAAAACCTCTAGTTCTCTTATTTGAGCTCGTTAAAAATACACGAAGAAGCAACAATCATTCTTTTTATGGTATTTTTCTCACTCGTTAAACTGAAAAACCTCTAGTTCTCTTCTTTGAGCTCGTTAAAATTACACGAAGAAGCGATGAGCATTATTTTTTATGGTATTTTTCTCACTCGTTAAGCCGAAAAACCTTGATTTATCTTCTTCGGGCTCGTTAAACTTACATGAAGAAGCAATGAGATTTATTTTTAGGGACTTTTTCTAGTTCATAAAAATAAAAAAACCCCGAGTTACCTTCATCGGGCTCGTTGAACTACTACGACAAAGAAATATGATCCATTCTTTTCCATATTTTTCTAGCTTGTTAAAAAACCAAAAAAATAATCGTGTTTTTCTTTGTTGGACTCGTTTAAAATTCAAGAAGACAATCAAGTTTTTCTTCATCAGACTCATTAAAATTTCATGAAGAATATTGAGTTTACTACGTCTCCTCATACTCAAAATGAAATGAGGTAAACGTCCATTGAACATAAGTTTAACACTTTATCAGGATTCAATGGACTAACTTATGGAAAATGAACTATGTTGGGCTTATTATTCTCCCTTCATCATGCCCAGTTATCAAACATGACAAAGGTACCCCCTAGAGTTGCCTTTTATGATGTTTTTTAGACTCTCTAAATATGAAAAAATCACCGATTTTACCTGTCTGGACTCGTTAAAATTAATCAAACGAGGAAACAAATTTGGAGAAAGTGAATATTTATTTTGTTATACTCTGAAGGTCAATTTGGCAACATAAAATCTTGAACATGGCACTTCCCAAAAAATTCACTCGCAATTAGATGAACCCTACCATCTATGAGTTTATTCTTCGTATACCAATGCCCTTGCATTGGTGAATCCCGACACTCTTTGGTGTTCATTAAGCTTGAGCTTCTTGGTACCCTGTTGTTATGCCTTCTATTGTTCAAGAGGATCCGTCAATCTACTTCTTCTTGTATCAGCTAAGCCATCATATACCAAAAATTATTTGTCATTAATTACTCTCGTTTTCTCTTGACTATCTTCAAAACAAAATCATCTTTTCCCGTTTCGTGTTGACTGATGTAAGACGCCCCAATGCCTACCTTTTGATAGATCTCTTCCTATCGACTTCAACATATTATCTAGGAATTTGATCCAAAAACACATCAGTACCTGCATGCTTGCAGACATCAGTGGCAGGTTACCTTGTGTTTGATTGTGGGTTCTCATTATTGGCTCCCGATCGAATGATTATACAAGTGTTGAAAATCAACTCCTTTTATTCACACTCGCTAGATTGTATTGTGAATCTTTGGGACCATCATCATTATCGGTGGACACCCTCATGGCTGTTAACAGTTTTCATTATTGACTAGTAATCAGATGATTTCTCGCATGTTTGACTAGAACTCCTTCATTCACATGTGTGGAAATATGCATTTTAGTGAAGCAGCGACCAAGACCTTTGGTTGAGGCTTACATCATTTCAGCTGTGTTTCCTCTCCCAAGTTGCAATATTGTTTTCGATGACAACTTATCATATTGTTCCTATCATGACAGAAGCTTCCACATTGTGCTTATCAATGGACACACTGGTCATATCTTTGTTTTAGAGAAATCATTTTGGTACAGCTACTGAGCATGGGAATTCCCAACCCAGGAAAGATACTTATATTTTTGACATATGTTGTTGTTGTTTCAAGTTCTCCTCAGTCTTCCAAACTCCTCTTTTTCTACTATATATTATAAATTATTTCAGCCATCCTCTTCGCCTCTAACCTCGCATTCTAGGGGGCATCTGTTACAAGGAAAATGAGTTCCTCGGCAACTCATAGGAGAAGGTAACATGGAAGGAAGAAAATGACCCAGAAAAAGGCCCATTTTTCCAAGGTAACACACCACTAGAGATAGCTAGGTAGAGTTAAAATGCACCCTAGCCATGCAAAGGGAGTGTTAGTGCCTAGGGTAATGCTCTGTCTTGCCTAAGGTACAACATTATCCGTGTTTGAATGTGAAAAGGGAAATACCTTGAGGAAATAGACTGGAATTTCCAGCTTTTTCTCAGAAAGAGTCAATTAAAAAATAGAAACTTATGGCACAAACATTTTATTAGATATTTACAAACAAAACTGAACTCCTATGGAAGGAAAAAGAAAAGAAAATCTAGGAAACATCTAGATCTTTCCCTATTTTAACTAGTTGAACGGATTGGCAAGGTTTTTCCTCTCTATTTCCTATAAATTGGAGGTTTGGGCACTTGGTGTAAGGTCTAAGGTTTGATCATATGTAGAGCATAATTTCGTTGTTGAAGTGTGAGGCTTAAATATCAACTAGTTTCATTGAGGACTCTTGGCTCAAGCATCATCACATGTAATATCCAAAAATGGAATAATGCATTGATACACAAACACAATAATTGATACATAGAAAATGTACATAAATATTATGATCAAAACATATATGGATAGAATATATGAGACATTTTATTATGTGGAGATGATTCAATTACAACAATGTGCAAAATATAAGGTACTCTAGCCAAAGAGATGGCCTAGAATGACCCTAAAAACTTGCTACAACAAGCATTGTGTAACTTGAGAGTTGCAGGAAGAAATATTGTGTTGTCCCTTCAGAAGATGATGAACATGTCACTATTGGCTGAAATGGAAATGAAGATCGATGAAGCTCGGGAGTTATGATGATGCCAAGATTCAAGATATGGCTAATGTGATGGAAACCGAAGATAACCCAGAAAGGATTTTCCAGATCTATAAGTTTGGAAATTTACCCTACTAGGGTTTGATCCCTTGACTATTGGGTTATGCAGATATGAAACCAATAGATCTAATATTTAAGGGCTTATCCCTTCTTTAGATCTCCAAGCTAGGAGTTTGAGATCTTGTCTCTTCTTCCTCCTCCTCAAAATGCAGCAACTGAATATGCAACTGCTAAAGAAACTACAGTGTACAAGAGGGAGAGACTCAATGCCTACTGAAATATGTTGTAATAAGCTCTAGGCTGATGGAAACAATGATGGAAAGGTGAGGGGATGATCCCTCATAGGATTCCTAGCTTAAATTCTAGAAAATTCCTTCCTCCTCTCGATCTACAATGATGGACTGCGCAATCCTTGATGGGAATACTGTTGATAGGAGGTCAATAATGTTTGGCCTGATGCCAGATATGTAATGAAGCTCTGGGAATGCTGATATTGAAGCCCAAGATGACAGGAAAAATCTTTCATCGGTTCTCCAGCTGAAATACTGAAGAGAACCTCCTTCTCCCAAATTTATCTTCTGAAATAACAAAATTTCTGAATATGGACTTTCTACATAGAGTAGGAAAACTATGGAACCAATGCCTGATGATGAAATAGCAACTTAGAATTCCTTCTCATAGTAGTCACACAAGTCCCCCATGGGTAAGGGTGGGATTCCCACTCAGGAACACCACATTCTAAACAACACTGCAAACTTATTTAAACAACATAAGAGTGCATGGAATGTCAAAAGACAACTCCAGATCTAAAAAGATCATAAACTCATAAACTAAAATCCTACCTCCAATGTTTCCCTCTGTTATCACCAAATTGAACTTGATTGGATTCTTATCAAAAAACTCAGTGTAACTGTATCAAACCACTTCTAATTGAAGCTTATCCTCTTCAGTTTTAGAGGGCTCTCTTAAGGGGGTTTTATGATATCGAATAATGATAGTACTAGATGGCTAACTCTATGGAAATTGTAACTTTTTTTTTATGATTGCAAGTTAAAAAATGCAGGCTTGCTACCATTGGGCTTATGGATTCAACAATCAGTAGTTTCAGTGACAGTGGTTCTTGACATGGAAGCTGAGGCAAATAAAGGTTTTTAACAAAGGAAAATCGCTTACAAAACATACGAAAACACAGTCATTTCATCACTAAAGGAAGTCAAAGAATAAAATTATGAATTCTGAGTAATTAGAGATGAAAATATACTGCAAGTGATAAAACATAAATGATATAGATCAATAAGACATCAAAAATCTCATGAGAATCTCGAATGACACTTTGTATTACTGATAATAGTCAAAAGCATATAAGCATAAATGTGGTGCAAATGTTCTCCAACCCTTTAGTACTTAGATGTTTTGTCTGTAAATAGAAATTCATTACAAAAAGGATGATCTTCCTAGTGGCTATATCCTCGAATTCTCCTATGACACCTTTCATAACTTAAATACATAACTTACAACATAAAATTGATAGCTACCTTCTAAAGAAACCAACTCCTAATAGGACTCTATATCCTATTTATTAAATTCCTCTATCTTATCTATGAAACAGTTACATGATGGTTATAAAATTAATATTACGTGCTCGAAGGACACATGATCAAGTTCACTACCACTTTACATATTTAAATCATCCCTAGATTTGTGGAGCATAACCCTGCTTTTTAGGAATGGATGACCCTTATCTTCAACATTGTTTTGCTTGATGACTTGTATTCATAGCACTCCCTTTGAGTCATAGATATATAATAATAAGCTCCATTGACATGTTGGAGGTCTTGATATGGCCAAAACTACGTTTAAGATGTTAAAAAACCTTCAATAATTTCTTGCTACGAAAACAGGATAGTTTCATAGTGAGTTTTGGTAGCGTGAGAAAAGTGGCTTCTCCATCCATATTTTTCACTTCTTTGTTGTTCCATCATGTTAATCATGTCATGACACCTTACCAACATGGATATTCCTCCTTGAAACATGAAAAAACTGAATTTAAAGACAAAAATAAACTGGTTTTTTCGTACCATATTTATGGCTTCAAGCCTGAGGTACACTAAGAAACTGTGTAAAAACCCATAAATTGCCCCTTACAAAATTCTTTTCAAAAACTAGCCTCCTGTTGAAAAATTTCGATTTTTTGCATGTTATGTACCTCCTAAGGCATATCTCATCTTAATTTATAACTCCTATGATGTTTCTTCCTCATTAACAATCAGTTGGCTAATGGGCTCTTCTACCACTGTCATCTTCAAACCTTTCTTTTCCATCTCCACATGAATTAGATCCAATTGCTGCTCTAGATATTTCACTTTGTTCTTTAATGCCCTATTCTTGGATTGCAAGTGCGGGTTTACCTGTTTGATGTGCTTGAACTCTCCTCTTATTGGTTGAGTCCACTTTATTATATTTTCTGTATTGTCCAAGGTATTTAAGACACTTTTGACTTGATCTTCCCATATTTTCCTCATTTGTTCAAGCTGAACCCTTTCAGCTCTATGCTTCTTTGCCTCTTTCTTCAATACTGATATCTCTTCCCCTGCCTCTTTCAACTGCTCCTTAAGGGTTTCAATTTCTATTTTTTCAGTGATTTTCTCTTTACCCTTATTTTTTTTGATAACCGACTCTTCTTTTGCAGGTGAAGAGAGATCTATGATGCTTGGTGGATGGGTAGTTTCACTGACCTTCTGAGTCTCTTTGCTTCTTTCCATGACCTTTCTTCCATGCCTAGCCATTGGCTTTCTAGGTTGAAACATGAAACCAACATCATCACCTTAAAAATCTAAATTTTTATTTGTCTTACCCTTCTTAAGCTTTCTTCCTCCATCTTCTATGTCTTCAGCTTGGACAATGGAAGTTTCTTCCATGTCAATTTCATGCAAGATGTCCTCTAAGTTACCCTTAGCCATTTTTTGGATCCTAGTAACTCTTTTGTTGCTATGTTTGCTAACTGTTTGCTTCTTTTTTGCAGGTGCAGTTTTAGGTGTGTTAATCTTCTGCAAAGGTTCTCTCTACATGCTTACTGGTTCAAGTTTCTCTACCACCGTTGGTGATGAAATATATCTAGGTTTGTAAACAATTTTAGGAGTAGCAACATCAACTTCAAAACCACTCATGATGTTAGGTCTCTATATTACTAGTATAGTCCCTTATTATTGTTAGTGTAACCCCCTTATTGTTATTATTGTACCCCTGTAACCCCCATATTGTTATTACTGTGCCCTTAAATTATTATTGTTAGGTCGGCTAGGATTACATTGTGGCTCCATGGACTCCTATATATAGAAAGGATGTTTTGTAATTTGTACCATCCAATTCCTGTTCATTCATGTAACTTATTGGAGGTTTCCCCCTCGAAGTGGATTATTTCTAAGGCATTGATATCTCTATTCTTCTATTTCTGGAGTTGGTTTCACAACATTTGGTATTAGAGCTTTGAGATTGTAGGGTTTCGCTGCTCCAAACAAGTCAGCGTGGCATTTTCGCTACAAATTTTTTTTCTACGAAGGTTCAGAATCTGAAATTTTTAGAGTGCAAAGCCAAAATCCTGAGGAAGATCATCACAAAATTTTAGACCTTGGTTCGCAATATTTGCGGAGATATGATCTGTGCAAGATAGGTCATTTTTCAGGCTCCTGAATTTAACCTAAATAGGTCATCACAGTATTTTCGTAATAGCTTTTCTTCTATAAAGGGTCAGAAGCTGAAATTTTTAGAGTGCAAATCTGAAATCATGAGGAACAACATCACAAAATTTCAGATATTGGTTCGCAATATTGTTGGAGATATGATCTGTGGAAGGTAGGTCAATTTGTAGGCTGCTAAATTTAACCTAAATAGGTCATCGTGGCATTTTCACTATAAATTTTTCTCTACGAAGGTTCAGATGCTGAAATATTTAGGATGTGAAGCCAAAATCCTAAGGAACATCTTCGCAAAATTTCAGATCTTGGTTCGCAATATTGGCAGAGAAGTTAGGGCCTTTTTAGGCTTCTGAATTTCATCTCAAAGAGGTGATCATGGGAAATATTCATAACTCTCTCTCTAAGCATTGGATTGGAATGTTGTAAAAAGTGACCGCAAGTACACGAAATTTAGTTTTTTTCTATAAATTTCAGAGCCAAAGGAGGAAATAGTGACACGTGGAAAGTCGTAAAATTTCACTCTACTGAACTAGTCCATAATTGGGTCACTGTGGGAGATTGGACATAAATTTGTCTTGAAGAATCCAAATCAGATTAGACCTGTGGCATTGGAAAGAAGCTTCAGAGGGCTACTATAGGGCCAAATTTCAAATATTAAAGATCCACAATTATAGAGATAATTTAATTTCAATATCAAGCTCCTCCAAAGCAAGTAAAAGGTGTGTATTTTTTTTCTGAATTGCATAAGTCTCATTTTAAGAATCAAGTTAAATTAATTCCAAGAGAATATTGTAGAATAGATATCAGTATTGGATTCTAAAATGGCCCCTAAAAAGAATTCAACACC
The DNA here is from genome assembly GCA_034641835.2 of Pinus albicaulis. Classification (NCBI taxonomy): domain Eukaryota; kingdom Viridiplantae; phylum Streptophyta; class Pinopsida; order Pinales; family Pinaceae; genus Pinus; species Pinus albicaulis. The sequence goes on along the minus strand of CM076575.1, from coordinate 249,139,355 downwards.
CATTAAGCCTTTAGAAGGCTCTACTATGACTCATGAAGACGAAGAATGGCAACATGACATATCAAAATTACAAGAGCAAGTGAAACAAATTTCGCTCTCGCAAAGAGCAAAAAAAAATGACATGGAAGTTTTAAAGAAAGAAATGGAAGCTAAGATGGATGGTTTGAAGAAAGACATGGAATCTAAGATGGATGACATGGAAGCTAAGATTGATGAAAAAATGGAAAACATGAAGAATGAAAAGCAAACATGGAAGGCTTGACAAAGTTGATACAAGAAATGTTTCCTAATGGTGAAAAGATAGTAGAGGAAACTCATGATGAGAACAAAATAAATTTTAATCATGATTTCATAAACTCTAATGTTGGAAGGAAGAACCACCATATTCCAAAAATGGATATGAGGAAATTTGATGGAAAGGATCCTGTAACGTGGATACTATAGATGGAGCAATATTTTGATCTCAATTCTGTGCAAAACACACAAAAAGTACGGAACACAACTTTACATTTAGAACAAAATACATTTGCATGGTATTGATGGCTTTTCTCCCATAAAAAAATTGTCACTTGGTCAAATTTTATGGAGGAAATGATAGCACATTATGAGGATACAAAGAGAAACACCTTCTTTAGCCAATTGATAAATCTCAAACAAAAGTGTTCAGTGGGGGAGCACATTGAGGACTTCCAAAAATTGAATATAAGGGTAACTGATATTTCAGAAGAACACGGGATTGATCTCTTCATAGGCACTTTAAAGGATAACATCCAACACGAATTTCATGTTTTGGAACCTGATTCATTGGAGAAGGCATTCAAGTTGGCAAGAAAAATTGAATGTAAAATTATGGCGACAAGGAAGCCTACCACTCACTTCTATAAAGAGGGAAGTGTTGCTACTCCTAGATTTCCACAACTTACAAGGTTGACACCACAACAATTGGAATAAAAAAGAGAAAAAGGGCTTTGCTAAAGTTGTGATAGCAAATGCACTAAATGTCATAAGTGTGCTGAGAAGAAATTATTTTACATAGATTGTGAAGAGGAAGAAGAAAATGAACAAGAATTTTCAAAAGAAGAGGCTATACACCAGGAACCAACCCTAGAAGAGGAGGAAATGAGTCTGACCATATAATGTAATGGATTGGTAGGAATTACCACTCCTCAAACTCTTAAGATAGAAGGACATATCAGGAAGAAAAAGGTAATAGTGTTGATTGATTCAGGTAGTACCCATAATTTTATTCATTGTAAGGTAGCCAAGGAATTGAATTGTTTCCTATACCCAGCACCAGAATCTCAAGTGATGGTTGCAAATGGAGGAACCATAAATTGATCTGTAAAATTCCATAATATCAAGCTAACCATGGGGTAATATGTATTGAATAGTCCAATTCTTTTGATTCCTATGGGAGGTGCTAATGTGTTACTAGGAGTAGAATGGTTACAATCTTTGGGGATGGTAGCTTTTAATTTTCAATAAATTTTCTTGAATTTTTTTCAAAAGGTAAGGAATTTGAATTACAGGGTATTGCAGGGAAGCCAAGAAAGATAATAAGCTCTAATTTCATGACAAATCTTCTAAAGAAAGAGCTACAAGGAGTAATTGCACAATTATGCTCACTAAAAGTTCCAACATCAAAATCATCTATTTTTGTAGATCTCCAAAAATTCTTGGACAATCATTTCAATGTGTTTGAAACTCCCAAAGGACTCACACCTATTCCTGATCATGATCATGCTATTCATTTGATTCCTGGAATTTTTCCTCCAGACATCAGGCCTTATAGATATCCTTATGTCCAAAAGAGCGAAATTGAACATATGATTACAAAAATGTTAGAGGCTGGTATAATTCAACCTAGTCAAAGTTATTTCTCTGCTCCTGTAGCATTGGTACATAAGAAGGATGGATCATGGCGCATGTGTTCATATTATAGGGAGCTCAATAAGCTCACCATTAAAGATAAATTTCCCATTCCTATTATTGATGAATGATTGGATGAATTACATGGAGAAATTTATTTTACCAACTTGGATCTTCGCTCAAGATATCATCAAATTAGAATGAAGACTGAAGTTATTCCGAAAACAACATTTCGAACTCATGAGGGTCAATATGAATTTTTGGTCATGCCTTTTGGACTTACTAATGCACCTTCTACATTTCAAGGATTGATGAATTCCATTTTCAAACCCTTCCTTAGAAAATTTGTTCTAGTATTTTTTGATGATATACTAATCTATAGCAGGTCTTGGAAGGATCATGTTCAACATGTTGACAGGGTGCTCAAACTATTGTAGGAGAAAAAATTGTATGAAAAAACATCAAAATGTTTTTTTGGAGTACAAGAGGTGGAATATATAGGTCATATTGTATCTAACGAGGGTGTTAAGGTAGACCCTAACAAAATTAAAGACATTAAGGAATGGAAAGTACCCACAACCATTAAGCAGTTGTGAGGATTTCTTAGGTTAACAGGGTATTATCGCAATTTTGTTAAAAATTATGGGAGAATAGTAGCACCTCTAACAACATTATTGAATAAATATGCATTTTAATGGACTTCTGAAGCAACTAAGGCCTTTGAACATCTTAAAGAGGCAATGTGCCTAGCACTGGTCTTAGCCACGCCAGACTTCACAAAAACCTTTATTGTGGAATGTGATGCCTCAGGTAATGGAATTGGTGATGTTTTAATTCAATAAGGAAGACCCATTGCTTTTGAAAGTCATCCAATCAAAGGAAAGTATTTACAGAAAGCTATTTATCATAATAAAATGTTAGCAATACTCCATGCACTAAAAAAATGGCGACCTTACGTAATGGGAAGACATTTCAAGGTAAAAACTGATCATGATAGTCTTAAACACTTTTTGGAAGAAATACTATCTTCAGAAGAGTAGCAAAAATGGGTCACAAAGATGTTGGTTTATGACTTTTAAATAATATACAAAAAAGGGAAGCTAAATGTTGTTGCAGATACACTCTCAAGAAAGAATGAAGAGGTGGAAGCATTGCTTTGTGCCATTTCTATTACCAACCAGATTGGATAACTGAAGCAAGGGATGAATGGAAGAAGGACGAGGAAGTGTGGACACTCATTCAAAAGTTGCAGCAAGATCCTAATACATCTGATAAATTTAGTTGGAAAAATGATTCGTTATGGTACAAATATCGCTTGTATCTTTGTAAGAATTCCCAACTAAAATAAAAGACTGTTTTGGAATTGCACACTTATCCTTTAGGAGGACACTCAAGATTTTTAAAAACTTACCACAGGGTGAAGAAATAATTTTTTTGGGATGGCCTTAAATATGATATTCAAAATTTTGTGGCAGAATGTCTGGTTTTCAAGTAGAATAAAGTTGAGAAAATTAAGACCCCAGGTCTTCTACAACCTTTATCCATTCCAAGCCAACATTGGGAGGAGATTTCAATGTATTTTATCACAGGTTTACCTAAGTCCAAAGGAAAAAGTGTCATCATGGTGGTAGTTGATAGAATTACAAAGTATGCACATTTTTGTGCATTATCTCATCCATTTAAAGCTAGTACAGTTGCTACTACATTAATGGAAACAATTCAAAAGCTACATGGAAACCCAAAGGTTATTGTGAGCGACAGAGATCCCATTTTTATTGGAAATTTTTGGACGGAGTTATTTTCTTGTTTGAGTACTCAATTAGCTCATAGCTCATCTTATCATCCTCAATCTGATGGTCAAAATGAGATAGTGAATAAATGTTTGGAATGATATATTCGTTGTTTTGTATCTGATAAACAAACACAATGGGTCAAGTGATTACCTCTCGTTGAATGGTGGTATAACACTTCCTTCCATACTGCAGCAAAAATGACCCCATTTATGGCACTTTATCGATATCATCCACCATCCATCACATCATATTTAAGAGAAAATTCGAAGGTTCAAGAAGTGGAATATCACATCGAGCATCAACAAGAAATTCTCCAACTCTTAAAGGATAACCTGAATTTGGCACAAAATCGAATGAAACAATAGGCAGATCAACATCGCAGTGACAAAATTTTTGATGTAGGAGACCAGGTATTTTTACGGCTACAACCATACAAACAAATGTCTCTCAAGAATTCTAAGAAGGATAATAAATTATCGCCAAAGTACTATGGTCCTTATAAGGTGTTGCAAAAGATTGGTACTATGGCATACAAATTAGAGCTTCCTACTTCTTCACGAGTGCATCCAATTTTCCATGTTTCATGCTTAAAGAAGGTTATAGTTGAAAATATTCCAGTTCAAACAATATTGCCAGTACTTGATGAGGAAGGAAAAATAATATTGGAACCTAAAGCGGTCATGGAAACAAGAACTCGATAGCTACGAAATCGATCAATTTCAGAGTATCTCATCAAGTGGAAGAACTTACCCACTGAATATTCTACATGGGAGGATGAGAATTTTATAAAGAAGCACCCAGAGCTACTCAAGCGTTGAGGACAACACTTTTTGAAGGGGAGGGGCATGTTAGGTCCCTATATCACTAGTATAGTCCCTTATTATTGTTAGTGTAACCCCCTTATTGTTATTATCGTACCCCTGTAACCCCCATATTATTATTATTGTGCCCTTAAATTATTATTGTTAGGTCGGCTGGGATTACATTGTGGCCCCATGGATTCCTATATATAGAAAGGAGGTTTTGTAATTTGTATCATCCAATTTTTGTTCATTCATGTAATGTATCAAAGGTTTCCCCCTCGAAGTGGCTTATTTCTAAGGCGTTGATATCTCTATTCTTCTATTTTTGGAGCTGGTTTCACAACACATGAATAGAAAGGATGTCCAATCTATGCCTAATCTCTTCAACTCCTCTAACACCAAAAACTTAATCAAACCATGGTGAAAAAGAGAAGTTACATTGCCTTTTGTTTTAACTTGAACCTTATCTGACATTTCACTTAGACTTCTATATAAATAAAAGGGCAAGTCAAGTGACCTCTTACTTACAAAATGCAGAAGAAGCCTGAGGTGGTAGGACTAGACCATGTGAAATATTCCTTCACAGGTGAAATACTTATAAATGATCATCAACAACTTTGAATAGTTTTTCTTCATGAAACTCCTAGGGATGGCATTTGTAAGATCAATTTCACTATGTTCTAGTTTCATGAACTCTTTGTAATCCTACGTGGTGAACTTGATGCCTTTAAACCACTGTTCCCCTCCTCTAGGGATTCCTGTTGATACTGAAATGTTTTCTGGTGTTACTGTGAGGTTTAGTATTCCCACCTTTGAATCTATTCCAGTGAAACATATGGAAAAATCCTTAGAAACCTACAGATGACAACCATGCAGCCTTTGATAGAATTTCAAGTAACCTGTTCTTTTGAATACGTCCATGGCAGTTGGGTCTTCATTTCTAAAATTCATGTCCATGGGCTCATATTTGTGGCAATTACCACCTTTTTTATTTTTATTCTTTGCAGCCATGGTGGCTTTATATCTTCTCAGCCTCGCTTGCTTGATGACACCTGCAACCTTTGAATCTGCCAACAACCTACTTAGCTCCATGAAGCAGTTGTCCAGAACTCTAATTACATGCAAAGATAAAATGGATTATGAAAAAAATACTAATTGGGTAAGGTTTTATGGTTTGAATGACAACTCATACCTTAATGATGATACATGCATGCTAAAAATGGTAATGATGACCTTAGACATGACCTTGTACTTTTGAATTAAACCTAACGGACTCGAATGACCTCCACCCTAACTCCTTCAATCATGAATTGAAACTTTTCATCTATTTTGACAATATATATAGGAAAATAGTTTTTCATAGCATGATTAGTTAAATTTCTGACAGTTTCACTACGAAACTATTACGCAATTTTGTAGCGAAAACTGTTATTTCATAGCATAAAACGTTACGAAAAGTTGTAAAAATTGCTTAAGTGTCCTTTTCAAATTTAAACGCTTGGGAAATGAAAACTAACACCAAATTATGACTGATGGGACATGACATGACCTAAATGGAGGTAGCTTTGAAACTTAGGATAAGTTAAACATGTAAAAATTGAAATTTTCCTATACCAACTTGAATGATTTAAGGATACCTTTGATAAATGAACTGTATGACCATGTCAAGTAATGTTTCACATTTTATGTGTGATAACAGTGGCTCCACTTGGGACGGTGTGCCCCTATGGTACACCAAAGAACGTGTAGCTCCAGTGCCATCCATATTTTTGGAAATAAAAATTCTCTGAAATTTGCCAAGACTTCTTCAAACTCTAATGGCCTTCACCTCAGGCTCAAGTTTGATGATCAAATTGTATTTATTAGCAGAAAATCATAAAAAAAGGAATATATATAATGGAGTGAAAAAATCAGTAGAACTTAAGAGGAATAGTGCTTTAAAAACCTGCCCTTGATAGGCCCTCCAACACAAGGTTGTCCATCCATCTCCTGAAGTAGGTAAGTGTTTTTGCCATGGAATGCAGCTACTATGAATGGAATTTTCCAAATATTCTCAAACTTACCATGTTTCCCCTTTTCTTCAATTCTGGCCTCCCACTTCAATACCACATCTTGAATCTGAAAGATTTCCTCTTTGACCTTCCTATCAAATGTCTTCTTTAATCTGTTTTGAGACTGCTAATTGCTGTTATATACTTCCTCCCTTTTTTCCTGCAGAGCTATCAACTGGTTTATTCTCCTCTGAATAGCATTAGGCTCCTCCTCTAGTCCTTGAAGCAGCTTCATGAGAGGCACTCTCAAGGATGTAGGAAAAATGGCTTCAGCTCCATACACCAAATCATAAGGTGAAGTACCAATTGACCTTTTTGTACATACTCTATCAGCCCACAAAGCATACTTCACCTTAAAATGCCATGATATTTTATTTTCCTACAACACCTTCTTAATAATTCTCACAATTCTTTTGTTAGAAGATTCAACAAGACCATTACCCTGTGGGTAGTAATCAGTAGAGTGTCCAACTGTAATGTGATACTGATGACAAAAACTGATCAACCTTTTGGATTTGAAAGCGTATGCATTGTTAGTGATGATCTTCATAGGATATCCAAACCTAGATAGTATGTTATTCTCTAAGAATTGAATGATGACTAAATCATTTGCTTGCCTTGTTGGGATTGCTTCAATCCACTTGGTGAAATAATTAGTTGTTTTCAGGATCAAGCGATGCTACCCTAAATATGATGGATGAATTTCACCAATAAAATCTAGCCCCCATTGTTCGAATGGCGCCTCAACATAAATTAGCATCAAGGGTAAAGGAACAAGCTTTTTCTTACCATCAAAAATATAACATTCATGGCAGACAACTATCTTCTTGTAAACATCTTTGAACATGGTAGGCTAGTAGTACCTTGCTCTGAGAATTTTGTTTGTTGTGGCCTTCCAATAGTGATTACCACCACAATGTCCTTTATGAAACTCTTCAATCACTTTTTTATATTCCTCTTCCAGCAAAAAATTCAAAAGAATGCCACTAGTATCTTTCCAGTACAGATTTTTATCTATGATGCAGTACCTCAGAGATTTCATCTTCACAAACCTTGCTTTAGATTTAGTCAATTCAGTATGAACTCTATGATGATGTAAGACAAAGGCAATGTATATGTACCAGTCAGATAGAATGTGCTTCTCTTTAATAGGAATAAACTCTTCATATTCATCTGATAATTCTAAAATTTCTGCAATAAAATTCATATACAAATAGTCAAAGTTGGACTGTGCCATCAGCTTTGCTAGCCCCTAACCTTTCACCAATTTTGTAGGTATAATTTATATATCATACTCAGTTAGCTACCCACTTCCCTCTCTTACAATCAGGATCAGCTTGAGTCAATATGTTCTTCACTACAACATTAGGCACAAATGCTATGATATGAGAATGTAGAATATAAATTCTAAAGTCTTTAATGGATTTTACCAAAGCATATGCTTGTTTTTCTAAGATTTTTTACTTCAGCTTTGAATTAGCTGAAAGGATTCTACTAAAGAATGAAATGGGTTGCTCTGTACCTTTCTGTCCTTTTTGCAACAAAACTCCAGCAATTTTGTTTTCTGATGCAAATGTAAAAACCAGAAATTCCTTTGAAAAATCTGGGTTAGTAAACACTGCGGCCTGAGTGAGTGCCTTATTTATTTCCTCAAATGATTTCTTTTCTTCAACTTTCAATTTAATGCCAACTCCTTTCTTTAGCGTCTTAGCTATATCTTTGACAATCTAAGAAAATTTAGGAATAAACCTTCTAACAAAATTCACTCTACCAAGGAAAGATTGAATTTCCTTCCTACTTCTATGCAGATCTAATTTCTAAATGGCATTGAATCTCTTTGGATCAATATTTATCCCATATTTAGATATAATGTGCCCAAGAAACTTTCCATAAGTTTAAAAAAAAACACTCTTAGTGGGATTAAGAGAAATACCTAACCCTCAACACTTCAACAAAACTTTCTCCAGATGCTTCAAATGGTCTTCCTCTCTTCTTAAGAATACTGTTATGTCATCTAGATAGACAACCACCAACTTATCCTTCTCTTCAGCAAAGGCAATTTGCATTTCTCTTTGAAAGTCCTCTCCTGCATTCATCAAACCAAAGGGCATCTTGGCATACATGAATGTCCCCCATGGTGTAGTAAAAGAAGTTTTCTCCTAGACTTATCGATGCACTAATATCTGATTGTATCTTGAAAAACCATCCATAATAGACATCCTTTGGGAGCCAACAATGTTCTGCAGAATTTGGTTCATATTTGGGAGAGGGTAGTTGTCCTTTAGAGAAGCTTTGTTCAAGTTTCTGAAGTCAATGTAGATTCTAATCTCTCCACTCTTTTTCCTAACTGGTACCAATTTAACAAGCCATTTTGATAATTTGATAGGAACAATTATTTTTGCTTCAAATAGCTTCTTAATTTCCTTCTCAATCTAAGGCGTGAGATATGGATTAATCCTCCTCAACTTCTATTTGAAAGGCTTCTCATTTTCTTTAATAGGAATGGTATGCTGAATAATAGTAGGATCATATTTCTTCAAATCAGCATAACTCCATGAAAAAACATCAATCAACCTTTTCATCATGTCAATATATTTATGTTTCATCTCTACAGAAAGAAATTTTGAAAGCTTGATCATTTTAGGCATTGCTATTGTACCAAGATTACAACTCCCTACCTCTTCATCGTCAGCTTGTATCCTAGGAGATTTGAACACATCATTTGGGTCAAAAATATTTTCAAGTGGGATTATACCTTTGGGTATACAATTATTCTTCAACTGCAAAAATTTAGAATTACCCTTAGTTTCAGCAAGCATGTTTTGCTGATCTACTTGTGTGCTTTCAAACTCCTCTTTCAATTCTATGAAGTTTTTGACTTGCTGGTCATCTTCAAAAACTTGTCAGTGGCTGATTTTTTATGGGATAGTAGGCCTATGACGAACTTTAACCTCATATTATTCAGTAGAATGTGCAGGAATAACAAGCTGACATGAAGAAACAACTAGGGATTCAGCTACTGAGGTTTGATCCCTACTTTTCACAATAAATGAGTATCCTTGAAATTTTTCTAACATCTCCATGATCAATTTTTTTTATGGTCTCATTCTCATATCCTTGGTTTGATATACACCTTCAAGTTGTTTAATAGCCAATTTATAATCTCCATAAACTGAAATGTTTTGGGCACCCAATCTTGTCAAAATTTCTAAACCCAAAAATAGAGATTCATACTCAACCATATTATTTGTGCAATAAAAGTTGAGCTTGAAAGAATAGAACTTACTTTCATCCTCAGGATTTGTGATCCAAATGCCTACTCCAGCCCCCTCTCTTCCAGTTGATCCATCAAAATGCAACAACCACCAACCCTCTACCTTTTCTTCACTGATTTCCTGATTTTCAACCTCCTGAATTTCTGCTTTCCTTTCATCTTCTCCTTCATCAGTTAGTTGATTGAAAAGAGTAGATGATCCTAATTCAGTTTCAACAGCATAATTTGGGAAATTCCGAGGTTTATCCTTACAACTTTCCATATAATCCATCCTTGTCACTCTGTATACTCCTATTTTCTCACCAAAAAGATGAATGGTGGCATATGTTAGGTCCATCAACATGGTGCCTTTGATATTTTCTTCCCAAGACCTGGATATCAGCATGCCAAACTTGGTTTGAATGTCTACTACCACAATGTTCATTACCACTGTCTTGGGAGGGACTTTTGTAAGACCAACAACAACATCTTTTATCAATCGAATGCATTGAACTCTTTTTGAGTCAAAAGAAAACAAATCCTTATATGGCCTAGTGATTTGCAATCCCATCCTTTCCATAATAACTTTAGGCATGAGATTATGAGAGGCCGCCTAATCCAAAATGGTATTGTGTAATGTCATATCATGGATACTAAGGCTGACATAGGAAGTGTAATATCCAAAAATGGGAATAGCAACAATACAAATCATAATAATGTAAAACAAAGAAAATCTGAACATGACATAAGAGGAATCAATGTACAGCCATCATTTTATTAAGATTTCAGTAGAAATATACAAAAATATCTTGAGGGACAAGCCACTCAAGCAATAGTAACAAGCCTACAATGATCAATCAATCAGCACATGAGTTGCTGCAAATGTATAGAATGCCGAAGAGCAGTGACACCATTGTGTATACTAGAGTAGCTACTACTATGTACATACATAAATGATAGATGGCTGATAGAAAAAAAAAATTCCCAGCAAAGAAGATATGGGCTCCAATACAAGATTTCTAGCCAATCCAGAAAAGATTGCTAGAAATACCAAGAAATGTACAATGTGAAAAATAACCCTGGGGTTAATATGCCACTACAAACTGGATCTGATATGAAATGAGGCTATGATAGATCTGAAATGGTACTTTCCTCCTCCAAAGGTATTTCAGAATAGAAGGCTAATCCCTCTACTCAGACATAGACCCTCCTGATGAGCTCAATGAACCCTCCCAGCAATTTCCTCCAAAAATAACACAGTTCAGAATTGTGACTGCGCTGTGAGGGATGGTATATTTTTAGCCTAATGAAAAATATGAGGAAATATTCCCAGGAGCCCTCATTGCTAATATTCTAATGGATAGGCTACCTCTCCACTGAAAAACAAGCCCAGAAACAGCTCTATGTGATCCTCCTTTGCTGCACCCTGGAACACAACCCAACTCTAAACAGAAACTACGTTGTAGCTGAAGGAGGTAGCTTGGCTAGAATGTCGGAATGAGGAAATTCAGCTCAAGAAAATATCCTTCCCTAAGTATGAGGTAGGGATTCTCTATTGAGAACACCCTTGTGCTAAACAGCACAACCACCCTGCTAAACAGCAAGAGGAAGCTAGTCTAAGCAGACCAATATCAAAATGATAAACTAAAACATGAATAGCAATGGTTGCCATCCCATCCATATATAGCATGAGAGACTCCTCATATTAGGTCCCATCCATACTTACCACCAATCTCATGCAGGTTGTCCTCAACTAAAACTGCATTGTCTCATCATAAAGACCACTCCTCTATGACAGTGTTGTTGATTTGGTCAAATTTGACTGAATCAACATGATCCAGTCCCTATTGACACCCAAAGGTGCTTAATATAGCTTCTTATTCTTCCTCCTTTCACATTAGGAGTGTTATTATTCCTTCTAAATGGATTTTATGGGTCTCCCCACCCACTTATTCACCTACGTAGTGATAAAACCAACTATAATATTCCATTTAGATGAAGGCTAAGTTTTTGGAATATTACAGTCCTCCCCTCCAAAATGTTGCTTGTCCTCAAGCAACTGTAAGGGTGGAGAAAAATTCCTCCCTTATTCCCCTTGTGGCCTCCTCATCAATAGTCCCCACCACTGCTCAAAATAATTTGCAATAAATTTTCCCTTCAATGGTTTCTCCCAAGTATGCAAAGCCAAATGGTTCACATCATGAGAAAGTGGAAGGTGTAAATGGAAACCTTCTTGTTTTCCAATGGCCTCCTTAAGGTAGGAGTGATGATAAACATAGGTAATATCATCCCCAATGAGAGTCTCCCATACCCATGTTATCATCCAAATGAAATGAGTCGTTCTAGGTAGCTCATCAAAGAAATCCTCAACCCCTGGTTTATGCAATGTGTTGGGGTTGCATGGAGAGATTAGATTTTCCCATCCAATTTGTTTCTCTTGCCATTTATGGTAAGTATGGGGTTTTTTCTAACCTTGGGTTGAAATTTCATGGCCTCCAATAATGGCCCAAGTTACCCCACAAAAGAAATCAGGCATGAAGTGCCTCCTCCAAGAACTCAAGTTCTCAAAATGGCTCCTCCCACATGAAGAAAAGAGATGTAGTATGGCAGTCATGGTTTGCCCATTGTTTCTCCTTAAAAATGAAACATGTAAAGTAGGTAGAATCATACCCCCAATGGGAACCTCCAACTCTTGTCCCACTCTCCAAACAAATATTCCCATGAACATAGAAACATCAGCAATATATGGAAGAAAAAACCAATGAAAACAAGTTTCCATCTGACAACCGGGAGGTGGTTCATAGTTCCACATATGGAACCAGTGTAGTGCATCCCTTGCCTACCTCAAATAAAATAATAACAAATGCTCTCCTAGCCACTTGTTTGATTCCACAATCATCCTAGAAGATAGGATCATGAAGGTAAAATGTGGTGTCAATGGTGCACACCAAGAATCATGTGGCTTCCCCCACAAACCACCAATAGAATAGCCAACATCAATGCTGCAATTGGAATCAAGTAAATCATAATATAATGTGCAAGAAGTTATAATCCTCCTCGGTACAACATCCTACTCATATAAAGGAAAGAAGCACAAATCATAATGCAAAATTTTACCTCCTCTACCATGTACCTTGGTCCTTGAGCTGAAATGGCTCAACCGAAAATTCTCCCTTACTCTCAATGAGTATGGAAGTGGTTTTGACAACCTCTCCATCCCCATATGGGCTATGCATCTCTCCTCATGCTGATATAAATCCTGTTGAATGCCCTCCCAAGTGAACTCCTCCATCAAAGAATTAAATGCATTAAAGTGCATGGAAAGAAAGTCCACATGTGCTGCATGTAGTAGCTTCCTCTTGAGCTCAGAAACTCTAGTCAAGAAGACTCTGCCATAAGAATAGATGACCTCATCAACCACCATATATCTATCATCTCTCTCTGGGCCATCAAGAATCATGCCTTGGAGTACTCTACCAAGAGTTGAGACCTCCAGTATGGATCAATCCTCCTAAGAGACAACGCTAAAGATCTGAAATGTGAAGTTCCCCACATGTTGTTGTCTTCTCCTTTGAAATCCCTCATGCCAAATTCATCCTCCAATTTTCTGCCATGCCCATCATGTAGCTACTCATGCTCAAATAGAAGTGGTGACTCTTGGAAGTTGGCCTCCCATGAGAAGCTACCAACCAAAAATAACCTCCTGATCCATATCAATGTGAGAATGAGTATAATCCATATAATCCAATGTATGGAGGATTCCTTCCTCAAAGGAAGTCCCCTCTATTTCTCCAAATCCATGGATCAGCTCCCTTTCACCATGAAGGTGCCATACTCCATCACTACAGCAACTTCTGTCAGCGCAGTATATGTAGTGAGAGTGGGTGATGTTGAAAATGGGAGAATGTCTCTCTCCTCCTTGAGTCTATCCAAAACTCTCTACGCTATACTAGAATCCTCCAGGGTCTTCACCCCTATGGAATCTAAGAGTGGTGAACCAAATGGAAAAATTTCTCCCACCAAATCTAGATCTGGTGGCCTCCCAGGTGGAATGCCCCCATGTAGTGAACCATAAAAATATGAAGTGGAATGTACATATGAGTGGAATGATTTTTCCCTCTCTTCACTGTGAAACACAGTCTCCTTATTTTGTACAAAAACCTCTTAAAATAGATAAGGGTGAATCATCCCTTGATCTTGATCCTTCCTTTGCTCCCCTTCCATCTCACAATCCACAAAAAATGATACATGTTGCTCCAGAATTGTGTTTTGGTTCCCATATGTTGAACCATTTGGACCTCCTTGCAAAGACATAAGGGCTCCTCTAATGGAAGAAATGGCTCCCTTCCCATCTCCATGTGGCGATGGATCTCCTCCTGATGGTATAACACTGTTAGCTTTTCTTTGCTCATCCTCTTCATCAATATTTGAGAATGCCTCATCATAAATGAGAGACCCTTGATCTTGGTCTTCTCTTGAAGGAGGGACCTCCATGTCTTCATATATGGAAGAGGGCTCTTCAAGAAGTGGGTATCTTGCCCTTGGCAAGGCATCATGCATGTTTTCATCCCCTTCAATAGAAATAAGGAGTGGAGTGGGTAGAATAGATCTCTCCAACTCATTCAAAGGTTTTTAGTTTTTGGATTCAACAAATGATGTTTTACAATGTTTCATATCAAATCTTCTCACTAATTTCTTAGTGAACCCAACATAAGTGATTACATTTGCATGTTTAAATGAAGCAAAACTACAAAACCACCAATCATGGGCCATACCTTTGAGGTGCAGCGCTGCTACTCTGATGGCCTCCTTTTCTGAAACTTGGTGTAGCTGGAAATATGAATCTAGCTCCTTCACCCAAGCTTTGGTTGTGCACTTTGTTGATCCATCAAAGTTAGATAGAAATATTATACCACTCTTTCTTATATTGATGGATCTTGTGTCTTCCTTGAGTTGGAAAAACTCTTGGAATTCCAAGTGCTCTTTGAATCTCCATGATTGAGACTCATACTCCTGAAGATAGTCACTAAAGGTCTCCTCCCTTGTTGCATATTCTTCCTCCATCCTTCTTGTAGTGAATGTGGGTAAATAACTGTTATTTGGATCTGCATGTGTGGCTGAATGCTCACACCCATCATATGAATAACTAGGGCTTGCCTCACCTTCAAAACCTCTTGGAATTTTTCTACACTTCTCCCCTTTTATCTCCTTGAGATCTTCCTTGATATTTTTCATAGTTTGGAAAAGAAGCTGGGAGATCCTCTCTTCCTTCATTTATCCAAATGATGGAGTCTTTCCTTTGTTTCTTTTGTACAAATTCTCTTTTCTTTGAGAAGAAGCTTCTCCTTCAAATGGCATAATGTCTTGAATGCATAGGCTAAGCCAAGATTATGCTCTGATACCACTGTAATATCCCAAAATGGGAATAGCAGCAATACAAATCATAATAATGTAAAACACAAAAAATATGAACATGAAATAAGAGGGATCAATGTACAGACATAATTTTATTAAGATATCAGTAGAAATATGCAAAAAATCATGAGGAACAAGCCACTCAAGCAATAGGAACAAGCCTCCAACTATCAAACAATCAGCACATGAGTTGCCGCAACTGTATAGAATGTCGGAGAGAAGTGATAGTGCTATCTATATCAGAGTAGCTACTACTGTGTACATACATAAATGATATATGGCTGATAGAAAAAAAATAAATTCCCAACAAAGAAGATATGGGCTCCAATAC
The DNA here is from genome assembly GCA_034641835.2 of Pinus albicaulis. Lineage (NCBI taxonomy): Eukaryota > Viridiplantae > Streptophyta > Pinopsida > Pinales > Pinaceae > Pinus > Pinus albicaulis. The sequence goes on along the minus strand of CM076575.1, from coordinate 249,123,840 downwards.
AAGATTTCTAGCCAATCCAGAAAATATTGCTATAAATACCAAGAAATGTACAATGTGACAAATAAACATGGGGTTAATATGCCACTGAAAACTGGATTTGATATGAAATGAGGCTATGACAGATCTCAAATGGTGATGTCCTCCCCCAAATTTATTTCTAAATATAAGGTCGATCCCTATAATAAAAAATAGACCCTCCTGATGAGCTCAATGAACCCTCCCAACAATTGCCTCCAAAAATAACATAGTTCAAAATTGTGACTGTGCTTTGAGGGATGGTAGATGGTTGGCCTGATGTGAAAGATCATGAAATATGCCCAAGAGCCCCCCTTGCTGATCTTCCAATGGATGGGCTACCTCTCCACTAAATAAAAATCCCAGAAACAACTCTATGTGATCCTCCTTTGCTGCACCCTACAACAAAACCCAACTCTAAATAGAAATTGTGTTGTAGTTAAAGGAGGTAGCTTGGAAAGAATTTCAGAATGAGTAAATGCAGCTCAAGAACCTCTCCTTCTCTTAGGATGAGGTAGGTATTTTGGATCGAGAACACCCTTGTGCTAAACAACACAACAACCCTGCTAAACAGCAAGAGGAAGCTAGTCTAAGTAGACCAATATTAAAATGATAAAATAAAACATGAATAAAAATGGTTGCCATCCCCTCCATATATAGCATGAGAGCCTCCTCACATTGGGTCCCATCCATACTTTCCACCAAGCTCATGCAAGTTTTCCTCAACTAAAACTACGTTGTCTCATCATAAAGACCGTTGCTCTATGACAACACTGTTGATTTGGTCAAAGTTGACTGAATCAACATGATCCAGTCCCTGTTCACACCCAAAGGTGCTTAATATAGTGGCTTATTCCTTCTAAAGGGGTTTTATGGGTCTCCCCACCCACTTATTCACCTACCTAGTGATAAAGCCAACTATAATATTCCATTTAGATGAGGGCTAAATTTTTGGAATATTACAGAAAGGAGGTACCTCTTCATTATGTTCATCTTCCAATCTAGGTCCAAAATAGATGGTTGGATGGTCTTATTATACATTGAGGATGTCTGCAGCTCCTGGTTGGGAATTCAACATTTTTACAATTTTACTTTTGTATTCATTCACCTTAAGGATTTCTCCAAAAGGTACTGGGATCTTGAATTTGTAAATTTCATTCTCCAAACTGAAAACAGAAGTAATATTTTCAATTTCTTTGAAAGGAGGAGGAGGTGGTGGATATTTTCTAACCTCAGCTGCTTTAGAGGCATCTTTCTTGGGTTTTATTTTATTTGCAGTAATAGGGACATTTCTGTTTCTAAGGTTGTATTTCTTCTGCATCTCAAATATTGCATGTCGATAACCCTTAAGGTAATTAGATGGTTTTTCACCCTTGTTTACATGATGATTAGACTCATCATGTTCTTCTTTAGTCAAAAAAATTCCAGACATGTTTTCATCTAGGCAATGAATGGATTCTTTTGGGATTTCAGGCTGATCTTCTTCATCAACTAAATTTTGATGAAAAGGAGGCCTTACTTGAGGGTCAGGATTATTTCTATTTTCCCTTGGTCTCTACTAATTTTGAGGTCTTCTAAACTTTGGATTTATAAATTGTGATTCATGTTATGCAAGAGGTGCAAAGAATTTCGAAGGCAATCCTATCCATCAATTTTTCCATTTTCTTCATCATGGAGTCAAATTTTTCATCTAAGGTGGAGGGATTATCTTCTTCTTTAAATTTTGTTTTTCCCATCTGGGAATTTTTAGCTGCTATCATATTGAATTCAACATTCATAGCACCATTTTTAGTTTCTGTTAGTGAATGGGATTCTCTTTCTCTGAGTAGGATAGAAAATTCATAGTCAAAAGCCTCAGCATATCTCAGTTGAGATGCTCCTGGTGGAGGCTTAAGATGATCAGGGATGGAATCATAGACTTTATTAAATCTCTTGGAGAAATTTTGGATAGTTTCATCTACAACTCTTTTCAAACTATTGTATTCAGTGAGGGCGTCTACAAGGTTTGTTCTATTGCCACACTTTCTCAAGAAACTATCCTCAAATTCATTCCAATTATGCAAGCTTCTTGGAGCAAGGGCTTTGAACCACTTTCCAACCTCTCCAGTGAAACTATGAGAAAATAGTCTCATTTTGAAATCTTCATGGTCAACTTCCTCCCTGTCTATAAAGTCAGTAAAGTGCTATACATGTTCTTCAACTGTAATTTCTTCATCACTTCCCCAAGTTTTAATTCTAGAAGTGTATCTACTAGGGAGAGCATTAAGGACAGCTGAGAGGATAAGTGGAGCATACCTAGTAGGTACAACAGTAGGTGGAGGTGGAACGTTTCCAGTCATGGTGATAGGGACTATGGTATTTTTAAGGATAGTAGCAGTAGAAGAAGAACTGTTAGGAGGTGGTGTAGTTTATCTTTGTAGTCCAATTACAATTAAGCTCTAGTCAGGTAAAGGAAAACCAAATTTTCTTCTTAACAAGATTTCAAATGGGTATAATTCCTTCAATTTATCCAAAGATTCCCTCTCTAACAATAACTCTGATGTAATTTCCCCCTAGAATTCTTCTTTATCTTTTTGGGTCACTAAGGCTGAGGTATCAATACCTCTTCTTTGAAGGTATAAAACAATCTCAGTCAATTCTTTTTCATTCTCAGACGTAAACAAGACAACCTGAATTTTATCATCATACTTTTTATGTTCAGGACTTCTTAAAACTTCAAAGGAAAAAGCTCTTGAATGTAATGGAGTACCTTATTGTGAAGAGCTACCTTGAATGCCTCTGGAAATTGTGTTTGGATTATCCACTATAGCAGTTGGGTTAGGATCTGGATTTCTTCTCGTGTATCTCCTTGAAGAAGCCACATTTAAGCATGAATTTTTCAAATGGAGTCACCAAGGTAGTTGTAGCCTCGAATAGATTCTGAGCTCATGCTACCTCCAAGAGTTCAACTTCATTTTTGCACAAAAACTTCGGGAAATATGTCTTCAGACTCCCAGCAGATGCACCAAAATTTTATCACCAAATTGAAATTGATTGGACACTTACCAAACAACTTAGTGTAATTGTTTCGAACCACTTCTAACTGAAGCTTAGCCTCTTCAGTTTGAGAGGGCTCTCTCAAGGGGGTTTTATGATATTGAATAATGATAGTACTAGATGGCTAACTCTATGGAAATTTGAACTTGTTTTTTATGATTGCAGGTTGAAAAATGAAAGCTTGCTACCATTAGGCTTATGGATTCAACAATCAGTAGTTTTAGTGACAATGGTTCTTCACATGGAAGCTGAGGTAGACAAAGGTTTTTAACAGAGGAAACTCACATACAAAACATAGGAAAACACACTCGTTTCATTACTAAAGGAAGTTAGAGCATAAATTATGAATTCTAAGTAGTTAGAGATGAAAATATACAGCTAGTGATAAAACATAAATGATATAGATCAATAAGACATAAAAAACCTCATGAGAGTCTCAGGTCTAGAAAGAAGAATATCACTTTGTATTATTGATAATAGTCAAAAGCATACAAGAAGAAATTTGGTGCAAATGTTCTCCAACCCTTTACTAGTTAGATGTTTTGTCTACAAATAGACATTAATTACAAAAAGGATGATCTTCTTGGTGGTTAGATCCTCGAATTCTCCTATGATACCTTTCATAACTGAAATACATAACTTACAACAGAAAATTGACAGCTACCTTCTAAAGAAACCAACTCATAATAGGAATCTATCTCATATTTATTACATTCCTCTATATTATCTGTGAAACAGATAAATGATGGTTATACAATGAATATTACATGCTCGAAGGACACATGATCAAGTTCACCACCAACTTACATATTTAAGTCATCCCTAGATTTGTGGAGCATAACCCTGCTTTTTAGGAATGGATGACCCTTATCTTCAACATTATTTTGACTGATGACCTATCTTCATAGCACTCCCTTTGAGTCATAAATATATAATAATAAGCTCCATTGACATGTTGGAGGTCTCCAGTTGGCCAACATTTCCTTTAAGATGTTCAAAAACCTTCAATAATTTCTCTCTACGAAAACAGGAAAGTTTCGTAGCGAGTTTTGGTAGTGTGAGAAAAGTGGCTTCTCCATCCATATTTTTCACTTCTTTGTTGTTCCATCATGTTAATCATGTCATGACACTTTACCACCATGGATCTCCCTCCTTGAAACACGCAAAAAATGACTTTAAAGGAAAAAATACACCTACAGGTTTTTTCGTAGTGTATTTCTGGCTTCAAGCCTGAGGTACGCTACGAAACTGTGTAAAAACCCAGAAATTTCCCCTTTCAAAATTGTCTACAAAAACTGACCTCCAGCTGCAAAATTTTGATTTTTTGCATGTTATGGACCTCCTATGGCATATCTCATCTCAATTTATTACTCTTGTGGTGTTTCTTCCTCATTAAGAATCAGTTGGCTAATGGGCTCTTCTACCACTGTCATCTTCAAACCTTTCTTTTCAAGCTCCACATGAATTATATCCAATTGATGCTCTAGATATTTCACTTTGTTCTTTAATGCCCTGTTCTTGGATTGCAAGTGTAGGTTTACTTTTTTGATGTGCTTGACCTCTCCACTTAGTGGCTGAGTCCACTTGATTAGAATTTTTGTATTGTCCAAGGGCTTTGAGACACTTGTGACTTGATCTTCCCAAATTTTCCTCATTTGTTCAAATTGAACCCTTTTAGCTCTATGCTTATTTGCCATTTTCTTCAAGACTGATATCTGTTCCTCTACCTCTTTCAACTTCTCATTAAGGGTTTCAATTTCTGATTTTTTAGTGATTTTCTATTTACCCTTCTTTTGTTTGATATCCAACTCTTATTTTGCATGTGAAGAGAGATCTATGATGCTTGGTGGATGGGTATTTTCATTGACCTTCTGAGTCTCTTTGCTGCTTTCCATGACTTTTCTTGCATGCATGGTCATTGGATTTCTAGGTTGAAACATCAAACCAACATCATCACCTGCAAACTCTAACTTTTTAGTTGTCTTACCTTTCTTAAGCTTTCTTCCTCCATCTTCTATGTCTTCAGCTTGGATAATGGGAGTTTCTTCAATTTCAATTGCATGCAAGATGTCCTCTAAGTTACTTTTAACCACTGTTTGGCTCCTAGCAACTCTTTTTCTGATCTGTTTTCTTAATGTTTTCTTCTGTTTTGTAGGTGTAGTTTTAGGTATGTCAAACTTCTGCAAAGGCTCTGTCTCGATGGTCACAGGTTCAAATTGTTCTTCCACTGTTGCTGATGAAATATCTCTATGTATGGAAACTCTTTTAGAAGTAACAACATTGACTTTAAAGCCACTCATGAACAGAAATCATGTCCAATATCTGCCTAAACTCTTCAACTCCTCTAACACCAACAACTTCATCAAACCATGGTGAAAAAGAGAAGTTTCATTCCCTTCTGTTTTAACTTGAACCTTATCTAACATTTTACTTAGACTTCTGTATAAATAAAAGGGCAATTCAAGTGACCTCTTACCCATAAAATGTAGAAGAATCCTGAGGTGGCAGGAGTAGACCATGTGAAATATTCCTTCATAGGTGAAATACTTCTAAATGATCATCAACATCTTTGAATAGTTGTCCTTCATGAAACTTCTAGCGATGGAATTTGTAAGATCAATTTCACTATGCTCTGGTTTGATGAACTCTTTGCAATATTGCATGGTGAACTTGATGCCTTTAAACCACCATTTCCCTCCTCTAGGGATTCCTATTACTGCTGAAATGTTGTTTGGTGTTACTGTGAGGTTTAGCATTCCTACCTTTGAAGCTATTCCAGTGAAAATTTTAGAAAAATCCTTAGAAACCTGTAGATGACAACCCTGCAGCCTTTGACGGAATTGCAAACAACATGTTCTTTTGAATACCTCCTTGGAAGTTCGGTCTTCATTTAGAAAATTCATGTCCATGGGCTCATATCTATGGAAATCACCACCTTTGTTAGTTTTCTTCCTTGCAGCCATGCTGGATTTATATCTTCGCAGCCTCGCTTGCTTGATGGCACCTGCAACCTTTGAATATACCAGCAACCTACTTGGCTTGATGAAGCAGCTCTCTAGAACTCTAATTACATGCAAAGATAAAGTGGAGTATGAAAAAAATACTAATTGGGTAATTTTTCATGGTTTGAATGACAGCTCATGCCTTAATCATGACACATGCATGATAAAAATGGTAATGATGACCTCAGACATGACCTTGTACTTTTGAATTAACCCTAACAGACTCGAATGACCTACCACTACAAGGAAAAGACCCTCTAGTGGATGTTTTTGAGGAATCGCTTATAAAAATACCCCAAACATCCGTTTCTATAAGAGGTTCCTAAAGGAGGTTGGCAGGCGAAGGTTTTTGCGGATGTCTTTCGTATGGTGCTCTTATCACCGTAAAACGCACTGGTGTGTTCAAGATGAAAAAGCACCAGTGTGGTTAAAAAATTGGCACACCAGACACCGTGCGCTCTATACACACCTACCCTGTGCATTGTATTTCTATAGAGTACCGCTACTTTACATAACTTCCACACTGGCGCCTCATAAAAAATGCACAAAAAATGACACCACCCGGGTCGCCCTTAAACGCACCATGTCACCAATGCACTGGGCCACCATGAAATCCCTGCACATTGGCACAGGGTTAAATAAATAAAAATTTACGACCAAAAAACCGCACAAAACATAGGCACACCGGGAACCGGGCGCTCCTAACACCCTTGCCCGATGTGTCATTTTCCTGTACAGCACCGGTTCCTTACATGTCTACCACCCTGGTGCTTTAAAAAACGTGCTTGAAAATAGATACCGCTTGGTGTGGAGTAAAGAAAACGCACCGAGGCACCCATAAAACGTGTGCATCGGTAGATGGTTAAATAACAAAAATTATGGCAAAAAACTGCATAAAACATTGGCACACCAGAAAACGTGTGCTCCGTACACACCCACCCAGTGCCTTTAATTAAGGAATAGAACTGGTGTGTGTCAACTCATCAGCACCGGTGTCTCATAAAAAGCGCACAAAATAGAAACTGTCCAGGGTGGAATGACGGAAACGCACCAGTGCTCCATAAATTCCGAGCACCGGAAAAGGGTTAAAAAAAAAAAAATTATGGCCAAAAAACCGCACAAATAATTGGTTCACCAGATAGCATTCCCAGTGCATCTTATTACTATAGAGCATCGGTGCGTTACTTGTATGCCGCCCTGGTGTCTCATAAAATGTGTGCGGAACAAAAACCGCCCGGGGCGGAATGACGGAAACACACCATGGCCCCATTAATGTCGCACACCGGAAAAGGGTTAAAAAAAAAATTACGGTAAAAAAACTACACAAATCATTGATTCATCAGACAGCGTGCCCAATGCATCGTATTAATCTAGAGCACCGATCCATTACCACTACGCTGCCCCGGTGCAGCATAGTGAAAATGCACTGATACGCCAATAAAAAATCTGTGCACCGGAACATGGTTAAATAAAAAAAAATTAAGTCCAAAAAACCACATTTTTAACTTTTGTTAGTGCTACAGAGATCTCAAGCACTAGTGCAAGTTATCCTTCTTTGAGCCACACTGACAGCCGTGCTCCCATTGCACTTATTTCATGCACTGCTGCTATGCATTGCCACCAATCTCTAGCTTGAATTTTATAAAACAGTGGACAAATTTTCTTTTGCAAATTGCATAGCCAATATGCCTCCTCAACGGGTAAATGTACAAGTATTTTTCTTGTTTTCCCATTATTAAACCTTTTAGTGGATAATAATTTGAAAAAACCTTAAAATTAACTGTTAAAAAATTAAAAAAAAAATTGTTGCGCAGTGCGCTCGAGCTGTTCGGCTCGCACCGGTTTGCGGTGCTGCCTGCAAATTTACAGGTCACACCACACCTAGTGCTGACAGTATCCGCATTGGTTCCGACGTAGTACTGCACGACACACCCTGTTATTTTAAAAAAAATTAAAAAGTGTGATGCAATCAGTTACCAGGCCTCACCGTTGACAATGGTGTATTGCGGAAACTCCATGCATTGACGGAATTAGCCACCCCGGGGTGCATAATTTTTTCATCACACTGGAATCATAATTCGACATTGTCAACAGTTCAGGCTAGTAAACCGGTGCTAAGGGTATCCTCACCGACTCCGAGGCGAATACCAAAGGCGCACCGTGTTATTTAAATTTCTTTAAAAATAGCGTTGCAGTCAGCTACTTGGCCACACCATTGACCTAGTTGAATAGTGGTGATGCACTGTGTTGACTGAAATAACTGCCCCGGGATGGCTATTTTTTTCAGCGCACAACTTACCATATTTGGCCTAGGTCAATGGTGTAGCCTCTTAAAATACCACACCGATGAATATGTACGGTGGCAAGAGGGAGGTGTATTGACTTAGCTATAAACCCCGAGGCGTATAGTGAAGTCAGCGCACCGGCCTCCTGACACCACACATAGTGAACAGTGCGCTAAAAACATTTTCTAGAGTACCGCTCCCGGTGCAGTGGATATCATTAGGTGCACCGTATCTGGTGCACTTTGTGGAGAGACACACCAGGACCGGTGTGTGATTGTGTTTTTGGCACACCGACTCTTGTTTTATTTATTTTTCAAAAAATATTTATATATGTATATTTGTAAATACATGTGTCATTTAATAAAACAAAATTGTTTAATATGTCAATCATTTAGAGATGTGAAACGAGAGAAGAGGGGCAACAACAACAACAATAGGCATAACAATATAACATGGTTCGCCTGTGGGAGGCAAGAGAGAGGGAGAGAGATGCATACCATCGGCGTATTACAATAGCGACACAGTGGCTCCTTAGGCAGGTAGGCCTCCTCAAATTCTATGAGGAGGCTACTTCCCTAAAGTCCCATAGTTTGTTTTTGAGAAATATTATCCATAGGTGAAATGCCCAGCAACAGGCTTTCTGGGATGGTATCAACTAGTGGTAAACGCACACTGAGGAGGATGTATATTTTATTACAGGGCTGTCGAGGAGAGGGGTGGATTTTCCCTCATTCCCCGAGGTTTTAGCTGGCTGTGTGGTAGGAAGTCAATTAGTTTATTCCCAAAGATACATTGGAGAAAATTTAATATCTCCTACAAATTTTTAGGTCGTTGGAGGGCAGTTATGTATTGGTGCATTTGGTCATGAGGAGGTCTAGTGTCTCTCACTTATCATTTCGACCATTTCACACAACACCAGTGACATGAAATGCATTAGTTGCCAGCTTTTATATTATGTTGATTCTTTACTACAACAGCCATGACTTGTCAGGTGGTCTGCCATTTTTTTGCGGTAGTTATGTACAACATTAGATAGATGTCATGCTCATGCACAAGGGAGGGTCAACTTCCCTTTTTCTTCAGAGATTTTTTGTTTATTTTTTGAGAGGTTTCAAGAGACGAGGCCTTATTTTCTTCGGCAGCCTCGTAGGTTGATTACTGAGGCATGTATTCACATGTGGGGGAAGATGATTCCCAAGAGGGAGGAGACTCTTTTTCCAGCGAGCATATCAAATGATGCACTGGAGTTGCTAGCCATTATTGATGAGCATCCCTTCATTATGGTCTGTTTTCCTTATATGGGGTTGGATATGTGAGGGTGTGCCAACATCCTATTCACAGCTGATGAGCCGCCAGATGATAGAGGTAATATTATTGTTTTTCTAAAATTTATTCTAACATGTTCTTTAACTTGTTTTTATTAAATTGTGTAATAAAATTGTCTAATTATTGTTGTGTACTTGTATATATTTTGCAGACAATGGCTCTTTTGATGGCGAGGAGATGTTGCCACCACCACCTAATCTAGGTGTGGATCCTGATGAGGATGAGGGCATGCTAGATATTTCCGAGGATCATCAGGAGGCCGGTGCAGATCGGAGACATGCTCCTGCTGATGCACCGGTGCGCAGTCGACGTCTTAGTGATGATAGATACAGGATGGAGTTGGGTGACCAACTCATTGCACTGATTGTTGAGGCGAGCATCAGGCCCGATGATTTTAGAGACATAGAGTCCGATGATAGGCTATTATGTATTTGGAGAGGCATGCCATGTGACATGTACAGCCTAATGTAGCATGTCATAGGAGTTACGACAAATTTTATGCGACCGATGAGGACTATTTCACATTACGATTGAGCTGCAGCACATGATGGACAGTCTGCGAGGTGCAGCGTACCATCATCTGATGATCATTCACAGCCTCGCGTTGTGCTAGATTTGCATGAGCCTCCACTAGCATCTACCAAAAGTCATCATGGAGATGAGGCTGGACCATCGGCCACTAGTACTGATATTGATGTTGTACTACCACCAGCTGATCCATGACATTTATATTACAGTTGTACTTTTTTAACATTATTCAATTATATATATATATATATATATATATATATAGTCCATGTATTTTATGTTCATGTTGCAGTTGTACTTAATTTACATGTTGGTGATCAACTTGATGTGTATGTTGTTAGGTCATGTTCGATATGTTTATTTAATGTGTAGCTTGCAAATAGATGTGTATGTGATAGCATGAGATGTAGATTTGACATGAGATGTATATTTGATGTTTGTATTGTACTGATGATGTTAGTGTATAATGTTAATTGTGTTTTGTTAGATGATCATGATCACGATGATGCAGTTAGCGATTTTGAATGTGTTTTTTAGTCAAATATGATGTTTGTATGATGGTTATCATGAACGTGATGTTTATGAATTAACTTAATACCAAATGATCATGATATTCTAAATTTTTAATATTTGTATTTCTATTTGTATTTAAAATTCTAAAATTGTAATTGTAATGGTATATATGTAAATTTCTAAAATTGTAATTGTAATTGTAATTTTTAAAATTGTAAAATTGTAATTGTAATTGTAATTTTTTAATTTGTAAAATTGTAATTGTATGTATGTAAAATTCTAAAATTGTAATTGTAGGTGTAATTGTACGTGAAATTGTAAAATTTTAATTGTAATTATAATTTTAATTGTACATAAAATATTTGTAAAATTTTAATTGTATTAATGTGAAATGAATTTATTAAAATTTTTAAATTTGTAAATTTTAAATTTTAAATAATTGTAAAATAATAAATCTAGAATAATATGATTTATTGTAACATAATAAAGTTTAGAAAATAATGCAAATAAATTATTGTACTTTAGAATTATCATTATTTTATTATGATCTTAGATACAAAAAAAAATTAATTTATACAATACACCATAGTTTTCGAGATCAACATAATACCAAATTATCAAGTGAATTATTGATTTTAACATTAACACAATTCAAATTAACAATTAATTCAAAATACATATTATATTAATATTTCAAAAAACCCATCTTAAAAAGTATAAATATTGATGAAATAACACATGTACCATATCACTCTCAGTTCTCATGATCACCCTCATAATCTTCTAGCTCGCCTGGCATGATAACACTATTGTTCTCAAAAATATGTTTTGATCTAGGGTCATGTGTCAATATGAACCACCAATCCCTATCCAACACATCTGGTAAAAAAAAACCTGGTTGCAGTGTTTAGGGAAAACATAGGGCTCCTTAGCTTCATCCCACATCTTTCTAGAGTTGATACATATCAGCCTACTATCGCGATCTTCCTTTACATTATTCGGATCAAAGGTGTCCCACTACTTACACCTAAAAATAACGCATTGGAAAGAAGAAAATTCCACTTCAATGATCTCTTGTATCTTTCCCACGTAACCTAACGTCCCTCGTACTAGTTGTTGATCACGGTGGCTAGATCGACTAGATTGATTGAACTTGACTTCCACTCCACAGTCTTGTGTGATTTTTCCAGCATCAAAATTTTCTGTGTGAAAATGGTGTCCATATGCCCACATAGATGGGAAAAAATGCACCTATTATAAAAAACTTAAAAAAATTATAGTGTCATGTGTCAAGTATAAATAATAATCCAACAGTTAAAATATGAAATGTAGATGTCCTAATATAAGTTTCAAATTTACATATAAATTAAAAAGATTATTACCGAGTTGCTACACCCAATCCCTACATTTATTGCATCCTCTTCAGTACGCGGGTAAGGACCGGTATCACCATATTTCTCTCTGACTTGGTCAGCAACCCAACTATTGGGGAAAATTTTTGGCATATTTTCTTTTAAATTTTCAGGATAAGGCACACTTCTACCATTCAACTGTCTGAATTTTTTCCTATCACTATCCCATTTCATCCTGTTTTGTTCGTACAATGCGACCCATGATTGCGTTGCTTCAGAATTGTAAAGAATGAATTTATTGATTGCTTCAATTTCTGCATTCGCTAATGAAATGAAACCAACATTATATAGTACTTAGAGATAAAAATATACATTACATCAAATTTCAACATGAATATTAATTACTTTTTGTAAATTTGAAAAATTATAATTCGCTTACTCTTTATCAAGTGCTTTTTTCCACTCATTTGGAGCAACTCTCCTTATCTTTTGTCTTCATCCATTTCATCATCCCAAATCACCTGACCTGGTATTTTGTTGATCTTCTTGATGTACTCACTGGCATAGTAGAAAGACTCATACGATATGTACCCCTCTACCATAGACCCCTTGGGTTTTTCCCTTTGTCGAAAAAAAACTTTCAATTTATTCATGTAACTCTCTAATAAGAACATCCAAAGATAAGAAACAACCCCAACTAATTCAACCTCATCTACTAGGTGGATTAGAAGATGAACCTGTAAGTCCATGAAACTTGTCAGCAGTTCCTTCTTAAACATACAAACAATCTCAACTATCTCTTGACGCCACAATGGAATGCTAGCCACATGAATCTCCTTTGACATGATCCAATGTACAAATGCAGATAATTTAGATATGGCACGTCCTAGGTCTTGAGGGAACTCATGTTTCACACACCCACACAAAAACAAAGGATAATGACGCTGCAAAGTTATAAATACGTGCAATAATATACACAATTAGTTATGTTTTATGATCTCCGCATGGGATAAAATTTGTTAATATAAAAAATAATAAAATCATTATTTTGACATTATACGTACTCTTAGAAGATTCAAATGATCATGCGATTTCAACCCCGAAAAATGGTCATCCATGGTGAATCAGCGCTGTAGTGACGACCCGTATGAAGTTGGCACCCTCACATCCATCATAACTTCCTTTGCCAAAGATATATCATATTTCTTTAAAATCCATGGGACATCACCTTCTTTGAAAAACCATGAATTAGAGGGACCAACAACTGCCTCTGATCGCGTACTTTCTAATCGTCTTGGCCAATATTTATTTTTAGTTTTTGAAGTAATAAGATCTTTCCTAACAGCTAATGTGTCACTTTGTTTCGATGATATGTGCCTCCATAAATAAGATGAAATTTTTTTAAATATATGCATGGCATCTAATAAGTGGGCAATATTATGCTCCCATTATGGGAGGTCATAAAATATAGGTTTCCTTTTCATCCCAATGGGAAATTTTTCAACATAGGTGTTGAAGAAATCTGGATCATCGAACTTAGGCTCCCCATTTGAATCGAACATTTCTATGAAATCCTTCTTCTTCTCTCTCTCATATTCTCTAATACATTCAGCTGGTGTCATTATTGAAGGGCTTTGGGTTCTCTCTCATTTACCATTGAATTCGGATTCTTCTCTTCTTTAAGGGTGTTATTCTGGTAGTAATATCCTAGAGCAATCATACACTGGCTTTCGTACGTCCTTGGACCATCTAGCTTTCAAAGAAGGTTCATAACATTTACATCCAAAATATCGTTTTGTTACAAGACCTGCGAGATTATATTTGTATACATTATTTAATATGCATGGCACGTTAAATAATATCATGAATAGCAAAACAAATATTACAACAAATTAAATAACTAATATGTGAAAGAATATTGTTACACTATATATAAAAAAATTAATAAATTAAACATGTAATTTACCAGAGCAAACTCCTAAGCCTGGATAATCATGTGTCGTGTAAGCACATATGCCATACAATGTAAAACTCCTCTCTTCTATGATGGGTCGTGATACATCATATACATTTATCCCATCCCAATATTCCTTAAATTCATCTACCATTGGTTGTAAGTAGACATCCATATTCTTCACTTGTCTTCTACCAGGGACTATGAGAGCCAACATAAGATGTTCATTCTTCATGGAAAACCATGGGGTGATATTGTTATTGATCACTACTATAGGCCAAACAAAATAGTTGGTGTTCCGGAGGGAATATGGGTTGACGCCATCCATGGCTATGCTAAGTCGTAGACTTCGTACTTCATTCTTGAATTTTTTCGGGCCATGTATCCTCTATATGCTTCATGGCTATTGAATCAGTTGGGGTTCGCATAAATCCCAACTCACTTTTGTGTGAGGCATTCCATCCTTGCAACATAGCTAATTCTTTGCAACAAAAGAGCCTTTGAATCCTTGGGATTATAGGCATGTGCCTCAATATCTTAAAAGGAGGGCTAGCATGTGATTTACCCTTCTTTGTTGATTTATCATACCTTTCATGCCCACATTTCAGACACATCTCTTTGTCTGCATATTCTCCTCTATATAGAATACAAACATTTGGACATGCATGATATGATATGTACTCAACACCCAACATTTTCAACAATTTCTTTGCCTCTTTACAGCTACTGGGAAAGACATTATCACTCGGAAGAACCTTATCTTTGAATAACCTGTAGTTGGTGATCATGGAAAAATATATTAATAAATGTACATTAATGTCGATATAATTATTAACGTTCATAAAATTTAACATTTGTAATGTTCATTGCAGTGTACTAATTATATTTCAAATTTATATAAGGGGAGTACTTTATGGTAACTTATCTCAAAATTTTCGAGAAACATGCATTCGACAAGCCAAAATTTTCTTTCAAGTTGTACAGTAACATTGTTGTCCCCAACTGGGTAGACTTTGACTGACCGCCAGGTCCAAAGAGAGGGGTGGTGGAAGCAAATTTAAGCCTTTCGAAAAAGGTGTCAACGATATGAGCATCATCCCCTAGATGATCATCATTTTGAACTGCATCTAACAACATTGTCTCCATGGTAGTCGTATCCCTTAAGTAATCATCCACACCAACCTATATTTGATTGCATCCATTTCCATCTTGTGAAGAACTACTATTGTTGTAGTCATTCCTAATTGGTGAATCTGGAAGTAGCGCGAATTAAATCGATGGTTGATTCAACCATTCTTGGTATCGTTCCTCTTCGATTTTTTCTATTAATTCAGTCTTCTCTCGATTTGACATTTTTGTGGCCTACAATGGAAGATTGTAGGTAGGCCGTTCATCATCACTAGAATCCTAATAATTAAAAAAAAAAATTGAACATCATTAGTACAAAATATATTATATCAATTAGTAAGCACGTTGACAATACTGCATGATTATAAATTGGTTTGATGTTGAAATAATTACATATTAATCAATATATATTCCAAACAATTATAATTATAATTACCATCATTGTCCCGGGATTACAGCTAGAAGATGCAATATTGTTACAATTGGCAGGGTGAAGCAACTATCCATTTTCATCTACCAAATGCGCCTTGCGGTATGCAGCTCTTGATACAAACTTCCAACATTTTGGAGTAGTTTGAATATTTTGTGCATCTAAACTCAATGCTAAATCTGCTTGAACCTACAAATTTGTATACATTATAAATTTAATTAATTTTTGCGTGATTGACTACATGGATTAAAAAACATATATAAATTCAATTAGATAGTGAAAAAATAAAACAAATCTAAAGTAAATATTACGTCTCCACATGGATAGGGAGAACTCTGTGATGGACTTTGAGAAATATTATGGAACGAGCTGGATTTTGAAGAATTTTCCATTCCATATAATATATGATATTTTCTCCTTGCATTTGAGAAAAACAACAATAAGTTTTGGTGCACAAACTTAAATGTCATTCCAATGTGTAATGTACAGATAACCGTACTGGTGAGTTTTTTTGTTTTGCGCACCGGTGCCATTTTATAACATGACACGCTGGTGCGGTTCAATTAATGGACACACCAGTAAATGAATAACCGCAAATAAAAAAATCGAAACCCTATTTTTTTAATTGAAAAAAAAAAAGCGGTAAATTGAAAAATGGGCGGAAAAATATTTTCGAAAATCTAATTTCATAGAACATTTCTTTAAATACTAAACATTTTTCATTATTTCACTATTTTTGCAAAAAAATTCAGCCAGAGATTTGCAGGATACATACGTGGAGCAAAAAGATCATGAGAGCACTATGGAGCAGGGAAATATGTTCAAACAGAAGTATTCAGACAATCAAAATTCCAAACCTCTTGTGAGTCAAACCCTGTACCATAGAATTTCAAACGATGTGAGTAAGTTTATTGTTTTTTGTACTTTTTTTTGTAGTTTTTTTTATGCAATAAAATAAGAAATCAAAGTCTATTGTTTTTTTTTAACTTTTTTTGTAGTTTTTTTAATGAAGTAAAATAAAAAAATCAAACGTTATTATTTAAAAAAGAAAAAATTCTGTAGTTTTTTTTAACCTTTTCTGCAAATTTCAGAAACAAAAATAAAAAAGAAATCCATTTTTAGAAACAAAACCCTAGATTCTTTTTGTTTATGCCCTTTCTTCTCCCTATTTCTTTTCAATTTAGATTATAGGGTTTGTATAGTCATAATACATCCAACCCATGGGATGACTTGCATTGTCGGATCCCAATCCATGTTGGCCATTTCATCAATCTTAAAAAATATTTTTTTTCATCGATGCGCCCTACGTAACATAGCGCATTGGTGCGCTGGGTTATAGCAGCACACCACGAAAGTATAGTGATAAAAAATAAAAAATAAAAAAAATTTATCAGTGTGCCATATGTAACATATGGTATCGGTGCACTATTGCATTAAGGCACACCGCCAACGTGCTATTTTACAAAAAAAACCATTTTAGAAGCAAACCCTACATTCTTTTTTTTTTTTCCCTTTCTTCTCCCACTTTCTGTGATTTCAGAATTAGGGCTTTCCAATTTATATTTATAAGGTTTGTGTTGCTAAATATAAGCCTAAAAAATCCAACCAACAAGAGGACCTACATAGTCAAATCTCAATCCATGTCGTCCCTTGCATCAGTCTTAAGAAAATACAGACTTTTTTTTCATCGGTGCATCCTACGTAACATAGTGCACTAGTGCGCTCGATTATACTAGCACACCACAAAAGTACAATGATAGAAAATAAAAAAATATAATATGTTTTTATCAGTGCACCATATATAACATATTGCACCAGCTCTTGCATTATGGTGCACCGGAAACATGTTGTTTTGCAAAAAAAACTATTTTAGAAACAAACCCTACATTCTTTTTGTTTCTACCCTTTCTTCTCCCACTTTCTGTGATTTCAGAATTAGGAATTTTCAATTTATATTTATAGAGTTTGTATTGCTAAATATAAGCCTAAGACATCCAACCAATGGGAGGACCTACATAGTCGGATCCCAATCCATGTCAGCCCTTGCGTAAACTAAATAAAAAATAAAAAAATTGTCGGTGCGCCTTGTGCGGCATAGTGCATCAGTGCACTCTATTATCCCAGCGCACCACACAAGTACTGTGATAAAAAATTAGAAAAACGAAATATTTTTTCTCATTGCGCCATTTGTAAAATATGCACTCGGTGCACTATTTCATTATGGCAGACCGCAAACGTTCTGTTTCGAATTTTTTTTTTTTTTTTAAATACAAACCTTACATTATTTTTTCTTTCTCCCCTTTCTTCTTCCTCTTTCTGTGATTTCAGAATTAGAGCTTTTTTATTTATATTTATAGGGTTTCTATTTTTAAATATAGAACTAAGATATCCAACCGACAGGACGATTAGCATAATCAGATCCCAATCCATGTAGGCCCTAGCATGAATTTTTAAAAAAATTATTTTTTTTATCGGTGCACCTAGAATAACTTAGCACACCAGTGTTCTGTATTTCACAAGTGCACCACAAAATGTAATGTGATAAAAAATTAATATTTTTTTATCGGTGTGCCATATGTAAAATATGGCACCGATTTATGCTAAAAAACTAACACTAGACGATTTTATAATTTTATCATGGTTAACTGGTGCGGTCGTTGACAATGCACCGGTGCTCCTTGTTTACATAGAGCATTGTATAGTCTATTATACTATTTTGGCAGTGCATTTGGAAGAGAGACACGCATCGGCGTTGGTGCGTACACCATGAATGGCGCACCGGTTTCTTGAGATTTTTTTTTTACTTGAAAAGTTGACATTTTATTTATAAATATATTATTGAATGATATGGCATGGGTTTGAGATTGATAAGAAAATTACTAACAAGAGATCAAGTAACAAAAATACTGATAACACATCAAGGAAAGAAAAAAAGGCAAGTTATTTGTAATTTTTTTACAAAAAAAATATTTTTGAACTATATGTAAGTTTAACTAAGATGTATTGTTTACTGTGCATCATGCAGAGCCAAAAAATGAAAAAGGTCGATAAGATTATTTCTGATCTAGGATCAGAAGAGCGTAAAAGCTTGATGGAAAAATTGCAAAAGGATTAATCAGGTGAATTAAAAAATACTATCGATCCAATATGAGTTTCATTTTTTAGTATTCATTATTAATACAATTTAAATTATTAGATAACATGTGTGAAAAAATCTATTAATTCACATATTTTTAATGTTCTACAGGGACCAACAACTCAGAAAAGGAATGTTATTCTAAGAAAAGAAAAAAAATAGAACATGAAAATGAAAATGAATTGCTCCTTAGCTCATTTGGAGTGGTGTTGGAGGTTAACGAAAGGGGGAAAAACTTTTACAAAAGTTTGAGGGATCTATTGGAACGAATGTATAGATGTTCTTTCCACTTACAATACAAAAACCAATTCAATGATTCCAAGAACCAAATTTTATCTAAACTACAGGATGAGTTTCCAGAGAATTGGTCAATGAGACATGTTAAACTTTTAATAGCAAAAACGTACAACAACAAAAAAGAAGGAATGAAAAAGTAATATTCCTTTAGATGTTTGTCTAGAATTATTTATAAATATTACTTTTGTTATACTTACTTTTCATATATCAATATGAAAATTAAATAGTTTATTATCATGTTACATTTTCAGGAAGATTATGAAAATCTCAAAAGATGAACGAGCTGATATCAAAAATATGCCAGTAGAATGTCCAAAAAAGGTGTACAAGGAGATGGTCAAAAAAATGGACAAAATTGCATCGCTGGAGGAGCCATCTCAACAACAACTTGCTTCAAATGTAATATGTAACCATTGAACTTTTTGATCATTAGGTAAAATAAATAAACAATTTAGCATTAAATATTAATTTTCAAGTATTTTCTTACAGAAAAGAAAACAAAATGGAACCCATTCAACACATAAAATAAGATGATAAGGAAGAAAATGATTGATATCTAAGTTTGTGAGTAATTGTTACTTCCTTATAATAAATTAACTAGATTTCATTTTTGTATTTTTTAAGTTGTTTTATAAAAATCATCATTGAATGTCTTCAAATAGAAGCTAACATACAAATAATAACCATTAGAGGAATTGATTGAAATTGGGTTAAATATGGGTTGTGCTTATATGTTGGCATATCATAACTTAATTGTGGAATTTTTAAGCATATATCGATCTTTTTTTACTTAGCTCCATCTATAATGAATTGAAAAAATAAATCTTTTATATTAAATAAATGATTTGTTATGGGGTATAAAACTTGCAGGAAACAAAGTATGGCACTGTACCAACAGATCAAATCTTGAAAGATGGTATGTAAATTGCTTTGAAAGAATTTGTATAGTTTATGAGTCAATTGTTGCATTGGTATGCCATCTCTTTTTTATTTACATTGATGTATATTGCAATTTTCATTATTCTCACCAATGTATATACACTCATTACAGTTTATTTTTATGTTTGTAGATGGAAGGTGAAGAAGAAGAAAACAATCAACACTATGAACAAAACGTTTCTGAAAATAGCCCAAGTCATGGAAGTAGCTCTAGTAGTGACAGTAGTTCAAGCGAAGAATTATGATCACTATGTTTGGATATAAAAGCAAGGCATTGTATTTTTTGAAAAATGTATATGAAATGAGACATTTTCTTTAATATAATGAACATAGTGTCCCAATTGAAAGATAAAGGGATACCAATAACTTCCCATTTTGTATGACAAAGAATGTCTTATTCATATATATATATATATATATATATATATATATATATATATATATATATATATATATATATATATAATAAAAAATGTTTTAATTTATTCTATTGCGTTCTCCATTGTCATTCTCAAATGCACTAATAAAAATTGATGTAACAAATTAATCCAAACATCACATTCAAATCCATTAATAAAAAATTAATTAATATGAATATTGTTATAAGATGTGTCGAATTTTGATGAATAATGAATTTAAAACAATCATAATAATTGCATTGTCACAGGACGATGTTTCTAAAAAATACAAAATGAAAACCAGTGTGTGTATTCTTATACCCGTGCGCTTGTATTTTTAAGCACACCGGTGCGTTTGTATGATCTATGGGCACCGTACAAATACTGAAACCATTTAAAAATATCGAGCCGTTTGTACGGTACGATGATCCGGTGCGTTTATGTCTATATACGCACCAGTGTCATTTTACAACCTATGAGCACCCAACGAATACCGATACCAATTATAAATTTCGGTGTATCTGTGTGATACTATGAACTGGTCTGTTTTTATATCTATACGCACCAGTGCATTTGGATGACCCATAGGCGCCGCACGAATACTGATACCAATTATAAATCTCGGTGAATTTGTGTGATACTGTGCACTAGGGCATTTATGTGTCAATACGCACTGGTGCATTTGCATGACATATTTGCACCACACGAATACCAATACCAATTATAAATCTCGGTGCATTTGTGTGATGCGGTGCACCGAGGCGTTTATATAAGTATACGCACCGGCACTTTGATACGACCTATGGGCACCTCTCAAATCCCAAGACCAATTAGAATGGCCCCATGTGTTGTACCACCAACACCATGCTTGGTGTTGTTTTATACCTTAACGGCCTGGTGCATTCTCCTTTGACCGCCTCAGGGCTGTAGCTACAGGTATGCACTGGTGCATTAAATGCTGATTAGCGCACCGATGAAAAAAAAATCATTAATAACCTCTGATCGCCCACTTTTTTTTTAGTTGTGTTGAATTTGCATTAAAATCTCTGCCAAAACCTCCTTATCCAAAAACGGATGTGGTAGCATACGTTTTTTTGACAATTTTGGACAATTTTATAACACTAAAAACCTCCCTTATAACTTCCGCTAGAGAGTATTTTCCTTGTAGTGTACACCATGAATCCTTCAATCATGAATTGACACTTTGCATCGATTTTGACAAGACAGACATGAAATTTTTTTCGTAGCATGATTAGTTAAATTTTTGACAATTTCGCTACGAAACAATTAGTCAGTTTCATAGAAAAAACTGCTATTTCATAATATAAAACACTACAAAAAGTTTTAAAACTGGCTTAAGTGTCATTTTAAAATTTAAACGCTAGGGAAATGAAAATTTACATCAAATTATTACTGATGGGACATGACATGACCTAAATGGAGGTGGCTTTGAACCTTAGGATAGGTTAAACATGTAAAAATTGAAATTTTCCTATACCAACTTGAATGATTTAAGGAGACCTTTGATAAAGGAACTGTATGACCATGTCAAGTAATTTTTCAAATTTTATGAGTGATAAGAGTGGATACACTTGGGATGGTGTGCCTGTGTGGTACAACAAAGAACGTGTAGCTCCAGTGCCATCCATCTTTCTGGAAATAAAAAAACTCTGAAATTTGCCAAGCCTTCTTCAAACTCTAATGGCCTTCACCTCAGGCTCAAGTTTGATGATAAGCTTATATTTATTAGCAAAAAAGCCTAACAAAATGGAGTATATACAATGGAGTGAAAAAATTAGTAGAACTTAAGAGGAATAGTGCTTCAAAAACCTACCATTCCCAAGCCCTCCAACACAAGGTTGTCCATCCATATCCTACAGTAGGTAAGTGTTTTTTCCATTGAATGAAGCTACTATGAATGGACCTTTCCAAATATTCTCAAACTTACCATGTTTCCCCTTTTCTTCAATTTTGGCCTCACACTTCAATACCACATCTTGAATCTAAAATTTTTCCTCTTTGACCTTCCTGTCAAATGTCTTCTTTATTATGTTTTGAGACTGCTGATTGTTGTTATATACTTCCTCCCTTTTTTCCTGCAAAGCTATCAATTGGTTTATTCTCCTTTGAATAGTATTAGGCTCCTCTTCTAGTCCTTGCAGTAGCTTCATGAAAGGCACTCCCACGGATGTAGGAAAAATGGCTCAGCTCCATACACCAAATCATAAGGTGAAGTACCAATTGACCTTTTGTTACATACTCTATCATCCCACATAGCATACTTCAGCTTCAAATTCCATGATCATTTATTTTCCTGCAACACCTTCTTAATAATTCTCACAATGCTTTTGTTAGAAGATTCAGCAAGACCATTACCCTGTGGGTAGTAATCAGTAGAGTGTCCAAGTGTAATGTGATACTGATGACAAAAATTGATCAACCTCTTGGATTTGAAAGCCTGTGCATTGTTAGTGATGATGTTCATAGGATAGCCAAAGCTGGAAAGTATGTTATTCTCTAAGAATTGAATGATGATTTAATCATTTTCTTGCCTTGTTGGGATTGCTTCGATCCACTTGCTGAAATAATCAATCGCTGTAAGGATCCAGCAATGCTACCCTAAAGATGATGGATGAATTTTTCCAATAAAATATAGCCCCCACTGTTGGAATGGCACCTCAACATAAATTGGCGTGAAGGGTAAAGAAATAAGCTTTTTCTTACCATAAAAAATCTAGCATTCATGGAAGCCAGCTATCTTCTTATTAACATCTTTGAACATGGTAGGCTAGTAGTACACTACTCTGAGTTTTTTTTGCTATGGCCTTCCAATAGTGATGACCTCCACAATCTCCTTTATGAAACTCTTCAATCACTTTTTTAGCTTCCTCTTCCAGCAAACAATTAAAAAGAATGCCACTAGTATCCTTCTAGTACATATTTTTATCTATGATGCAGTACCTCAGAGATTTCAGCTTCACAAACCTTATTTTAGATTTATTAAATTTAGCAGGAGCTCTATGATGATGTAAGACAAAGACAATATCTCTGTACTAGTGAGATAGAATGTAATTCCTTCAATAGGAATCTACTCTTCATCTTCATCTGATAATTCTGAAATTTCTGCAATAAAATTCATATCCAGACAGCCGGGATTGGACTGCGCCATTAGCTTTGCTAGCCTCTGACCTTTCACCAATTTTGTAGGTCTGATTTCTATATCATACTCCAGCAAGTTAGCTATCCACTTCCCTCTCTTACCACCAAGATCAGCTTGAGTCAGGATGTCCTTCACTACAGAATTAGGCACAAATTCTATGATATGAGAATGCAGAATATAAATTCTAAAGTCTTTGATGTCTTTGACCAAATCATATGCCAATTTTTCTAAGATGTTGTACTTCAGCTCTAATTTAGCAAGGGTTCTGCTAAATAATGAAATGGGATACTCTGTACCTTGTTGTCCTTTCTGCAGCAAAACTCTAGCAATTGTGTTTTCTGATGCAAATGTAAAAACTAGAAATTCCTTTAAAAAATACGGGCTTATCAACACTGGGGCCTGAGTGAGTGCCTTGTTGATTTCATCAAATGGCTACTTTGCTTCAACAATCCATTTAATGTCAGATCCTTTCTTCAGCATCTTATTTATATCTTTGAAAATCTTAGCAAAGTTAGGAATAAACCTACTAACAAAATTCACTTTCCGAAGGAAAGACTTAATTTCCTTCCTGCTTCTAGGAAGATCTAATTTCTGAATGGCATTGAATTTGTTTGGATCAATATTTATCCCATATTTAGATATAATGTGCCCAAGAAACTTTCCAGAATTTAAAGCAAAAATACTCTTAGTGGGATTAAGATAAATACCAAACCTTCTACACTTTAGCAAAACTTTCTCCAGATGCTTCAAATGGTCTTCCTCTCTTCTTGATAATACTTTTATGTCATCCAGATAAACAACCACTAACTTATCCTTCTCCTCAGCAAAGGCAATATCCATTGATCTCTGAAAGGTCTCTCTTGCATTCATCAGACCAAAGGGCATCTTGGCATACATGAATGTCCCCCATGGTGTAGTAAACACAGTTTTCTCTTGGTATTTTGGGTGCACTAATATCTTATTGTATCCTGAAAAACCATCGATCATAGACATCCTTTGGGAAACAATGTTCTGCAGAATTTGGTCCATCTTTGGGAGAGGGTAGTTTTCCTTCAGAGAATCTTTGTTCAATTTTCTAAAGTCAATGCAGATTCTAATCTCTCCACTCATTTTCCTGACTAGTACCAAGTTAGCAACTTAGCAAGTCATTTTAAGAATCTGATAGGAACAATAATTTTTTCATCAAATAGCTTCTTAATTTCCTTCTCAATTAGAAACATGAGAAGTGGATTAATCCTCCTCAACTTATGTTTGAAAGGCTTCTCATTTTCTTTAATAGGAATGCTATGTTGAATAATAGTAGGAACATATTTCTTCAAATCAACATAACTCCATGAAAAAACATCAATGAACCTTTTCATCATCTCAATATATTTATGTTTCATATATACATAAAGAAATTTTGAAACCTTGATCATTTTAGGCATTTCTACTGTACCAAGATTACAACTCTCTACCTCTTCATCATCAACTTGTATCCTAGGAGATTTGAACACATAATTTTGGTCAAAAATATTTTCAACTGGGATTATACCTTTGGGTATACAATTATTCTTCAACTGTAAAATTTCATAATTACCCTTAGTTTCATCAAGCATGTTTTGATGATCTACTTGTGTTCTTTCAAACTCCTATTTCAATTATATGAAGTTTTTGACTTGTTGGTCGTCTTCAAAAACTTGTCAGTGGATGATGTTTTCTGGGATAGTAGGCCTATGATGAACTTCAACCTCATATTTTTTAGTGAAATGTGCAGGGATAACAAACAGAATTGTGGAAACATCTAGGGAGTCAGCTACTAAGTTTTGATTCCTAGTTTTAACAATAAATGAGTATTCTTGAAAATTTTCTAACATCTCCATGATCAAATTTCTGTATGCTCTCATTATCACATCCTTGGTTTGATATACACCTTAAACTTGCTTAATAACCAATTTAGAATCTCCACAAACTAAATTTTTTTTGGCACCCAATCTTTTCAAAATTTCTAAACCCAAAAATAGAGATTCATACTCAGCCATCTTATTTGTGCAATCAAAGTTTAGTTTGAAAGACTAGAACTTGCTTTCACCCACAGGAGTTGTGATCCAAATGCATGTTCCAACGCCCTCTCTTCATGTTGATCCATCAAAATGGAACAACCACCAGCCCTCTGCCTTTTCTTCAATGATTTCTTGACTTTCAGCTTGTTGATTTTCAACCTCCTAAATTTATGCTTTCCCTTCATCTTCTGCTTCATCAATTACCTCATTAAAAAGAATAATTGATCCTAATTTAGTTTCAACAACATAAATTCAGAAATTATGAGGTTTATCCTTACTAGTTACCATATAAGCCATCTATATCTCTCTGTACAATCTAATTTTCTCACCAGAAACAGGAATGGTGGCATCTGTTAGGTCCATCTGCATGGTGCCTTTGATCCTTGATCCTCCATGGTTGATTGTGATGTCTGTCCAAGTCGTCCATCATGTCTACATGCAATGTGCACCCTCTCCATCATGTGTGCATTAAATGCACTACTTCCTCCATCACTTCATCATGAATGCTCTATGATCTTACATTAGATTCCCTCCATGATCCCATTTCATTTCTTCAACCTCGATGATCTATCTCATTAATGAGACATGATCTCCACTCCTTTCACATTAGTAGTTTCTCCACTACTCCATTATGTAGATATATGTTTAATTAATCCACATTCACGCATAAAAAATTGGATCTTATTCATCTTTGAGGATTATGGGTCCCTCTACCCTTTTATTTACTTAATTAAATAATGTTATTAAGAACTCTAATATTCCAAATATCATGTGAAAATTTAGGAATATTACATCACACTCGGAGATAAAGAAAGAGAGAGAGAATTTGGGAGACAGAGGAAGGCTTGGTAGAACCAACGGTTGTAATCCTCATTTTTATAAATCAATAGAATTGTATCTATTTTTTCCATTTGATGTTTCAGCGTCACATTTGTTGTTCATTTTTCTATGAAGCATGATATGAGTGGCTCAGATTTTCATAGTTTAATGTTGATTGTATACTTTTTTAATTGTTAGAAAGATATACTATTGTAAGGATTACATGGGTGATTTTCTTGGTTGCAGGATCTAGATTTGTAGCCAGTGAGGAAGAACTTCTACCTTTCCATTTAGCACTCTCCAAAGGATCTGCTATCCACAAAGAGGTAATCATTCCAAATCTTGCTTTGTCAATTATATATATTAGTATGAACATGTATGCAGTATATTTGGAACTTTACAACTAATCTTACAGTCTTCCTCGGGCACCGGAAAGCCCTGAGAGGGATATTCATCAACCACCACACAAGAATTTTACCCTTTAGCACTTCTTGGTACATCTAGGAAAAAATATGGCCAAGGATCTCTATGCTTCCTCTTGCTTCCTTTTGACCTGCATTATGTCCATTTTCAAAGCAATGGTGTGCAGCATGTCACCCTTTAAGTTCTCTAGCATGTTTCCAATCTCATTTTTTATGAAGGTGGAAGAGGAAGGGGTATTGGATGTACTTTGGCTAGCTCTTCCCTTATTCCTAAATTCCCTAGAATGGTTTCAGAAGATAGTTTTTATTTTTTCATAGGGTTGTTGGCAGATATATACTCTTGATAACACATTCAAGGTTTCTATCATCTCTTCACTAATCCCTCGAAGAAGTACAAGTTTAAATGAGCTAGGATCAAGAGTATAGTTGTCTCTCTTATAGCTCAATTGAAACCTCTCTTCATAATCCTCTAGGGATTCATCAGGCCCTAGAGTCATTGTAACTATCTCATCCTTAGTTTCCTCGGACCTACAGTAGCCTTTGTACTTGCTGTTGAAGGTATCTTCCATCTGTGCCTAGGTAGTGATGTTATCCCTAGGCAGACCCATGAACGAGCGCAAGGCTACATCCTTAAGGGTGGATGGGAATAGCTTCAACTTCTGATCATCAAAGGTGTAGTCATAAGTCCTACAAACAATAGAAAATTCAAACATGAATGTTTCAAGGTCCTCAAAGGTAATTCCATGGAAGTGTGGTAGAGCTAAGGGGCTAATTTTTTTCATCTTAGTTTCCCCATATGCCTCTCTTACGGGAAATTATCTCTAGATCCAAACCATGGTTAAGATAGGTGAAGTAGGTCCCTCAGTTGAAACAAGATCTTCTTCTTCTTCCCCAATAGGATCCTCAAAATATTCATAAGGCTCTCCTATATGGGGTTCAATCTCACTACCACTAAAGAAGAGTGAAGGGTGGCTAGGAGGTGATGTGGGGGTTTTAGGTAAGATTTGTCTTTGAGTATTCCTATTCCTACAAGGCATCAAAATCATATCGTTTTTTACTTTTTCAATATTTATGAAATGACATGAAATGAATGGAAAGAAGTAAATAATGCCAAAACATAATCAAAGCATCTACTAGACACCTCCCTGGCAACGGCGCTAAAAAGTGGTGAGCCCTGGTATTGCACCAAGAGTGCTTCAACTCCTAGGGGTTTCCCTACTTTACTTTATCAACCCGGGGTTCATACAAACTTTGAGGTGACAGTGCTATATACACAACAAATGCATTCTGTTCATGTCATCCTCTTCTGCTTTACGAAAGGGTGCTACTTCTAGGGTTTCTCAGTGAATTCTATCACACTTCAATCAAATTAAACTAAATTGTAGAAAGAAATGATAGGAATGGAACTAATTTAATGTGTAGGAAGGAAATGACTGTAAGAAACTAAATTAAATTGATTAAAATAAACGATGGGAACGAAACAAATTTAATTTTTAGCAAAAAAATAACAAAAAGGAAACTAATCCTAAACTACACTTAACTTGGCCAAACAGCTAAATGCACTCTACTTATCCTATGACCTATCTACCATGCTTCCATCCATGCAACTAGGATATCCCTGAATTAATTCTAATTAAAAAGTGTTCATTTGCAGCTTGGAGGGAAGAAAAGGGCTAAAAGAGGCTAATGGGGGGTTTAACACATGAAACGAGGTTTGGAAGAGGAAAGAGGGGGTTAAACCCTTATAAAATTTTATGATAGCATGAGAAATGACTTTGGAGCAAACATAATTAAAAAAATGCGATGGTGGAGAGCGATGGAGGAAAAAAATTTTGATGTGCGATGTCGCAATCGCAACTTCGCATGTTTAAAGCGATAGTGGTAAGGATTAACGAGAATAAACTAAGTTGTGTGAAGTGCTAAGTGCGACGAGGGACATGGAGGGTCGCAAATCGCAATATCGCAAGTTTACAGGAATAGTGGTAAGGATTAACAAGAATGAACTAAAATATGAGAAGTGTGATTGGCGACATGGTAAAAGTTGCAGGTTGCAATATACAATGTGGTAAGTTTTGTGAAGTGCAAAGTGCAATGAGTGACGTGGTGGATTTATCGCATCGGAGGAATGAGTGGTAACTGTTATGCAGAAATTTAAAGTGTGTGATTTGCAATTTGAGATTTTACACTATCGCAATCACAAGAATGAGTGATAAGTGTTAAGGGTAAAAGCTAAAGGAGGTGAAGTGCGATTTTCTATGGTGACATGGTGGTGGGACTGACAGCGAGGTGCGATTTCACAATATCGCAATTGCAGGAACCTATTGGAAATACTGAGAGGGGGGGTTAATCAGTATTCCTTTCAATTAGAGAATTAGTTAATCTTCAATTATTATTAGTTTTTATACGATGATAGAAGTAAATAAAAGGAACACAAATGCACACATTTTTTAAGGTGGAAACCCACTACGGGACAAAAACCACCTAATCCTTTTCTAATAATTCTTTAATATTCAACTCAAATTGAAAATAAAGCTCCAACTTCCTAGAATCTAGAAAAGAATTCTTCTCCATCTCCCACTGGATGGATGCTCTAATGCCCGATATTCTTCAGTAGTCAACTGAACGGATGCCCCAACAACCAATGAGCTACAACTCACCCTAGCACCACCCTACCACCCTATAGAAGAATGAAACAAGAATGGACTCTTGTACCAGGGAAAATGGTCCACTTTAAAATGATATAGAATGATGTAGAAGAAGAAGACAGAA
This sequence comes from Pinus albicaulis, assembly GCA_034641835.2. Lineage (NCBI taxonomy): Eukaryota > Viridiplantae > Streptophyta > Pinopsida > Pinales > Pinaceae > Pinus > Pinus albicaulis. Next base: position 249,094,289 of record CM076575.1, on the reverse strand, counting down.
TAGGCCATAACCCCAACTATGACACAACCACCTAATGATGATCCTATACCTCCCAATACTGCCTCTTCAACTCTTGATAGATAGACACTAGTACAATTTTTACAATAATGTACTTACAATGACTTAGTACATTGATACCTTTACAGGGACTGTATGCAGTGCTGCCCACTTGAAGAATTCATGTGATGAACCTCTTGCTGATTTTCTACACCTTGATTGCTGCTCTTGTCATGCTACCCTCTATTGCACCTTTCTTTGTTTTTCTTCCCTAGAAATTCTAGTCCTTTGTAGCCCATAACAACACATGATCTAGCTTTTTCTTGCCTTCTAGGAGCTTCATATTGAATCTGGTGTATCTCTGTTATTTCACATCCCCAATATGTGATTTTCGGCCCTGTAGTAGTCATCTAAGTCTTCTTTCCAATTCCACAAGTCTGGCCCAATTTTCATTCTTCAAGGGAGAGTTATTCCCAATCTCTCACAATTCCCTAATTATGGATTATTTCAGTAGGGCGAAATTGTACGACGTGACACGTGTCATTTTTTCTTCATTCGGATCTGAAATTGATGTATTGAAAACCAAAGTGCATGCAATATCTACCACTTTTTATAGAATTCCAACCCAATACTCAGAGAGAGAGTTATGATGCATTTATCAAGGTCACTTCTTTCAGATGAATTTCAAGATCCTACAAAAAAACTGACTTCCACAGATCATATCTCCGCAAATATTTCGCACCTTGATCTGAAAGTTTTACAGGAGCTTTCTCAAGATTTCATCTTCACCTCATAAAAATTTCAGCTTCTGAACCTTTTAGTTAACAAGGTTAGAGAAAAAATTCCACAATGACCTGTTTCAGATAGCGAAATCCCTACATAAGGAGGATATGGGAATCACAATTTATATAAATGATTAGGTTGAAAGGGGCTTCAAAAAATGAACGTGGGAGGGATTTTAGGAGCTTAAAAATTATTAATTATTGACTTTTCAATGACCCGTGCCACAACCCCATGAGGTTTTAGCCCACTAACTGGGGTTACAAAATTTAAACATGAATATCTCTCAAACCGTGAAGAATTACATCACGTGCCATATATCAACAGAAACATCTAGACAAGTAGAAACCATGAAAATAATTCTTGACATAGAATATAATAATTTGGTAGGTCAAAATTCCCATGCAATATTTGGGTAGCCCCTGGTGTTTCTTGGGTTGACATCATTGACAACTGCTGATCAACAATCTCCCCCTTTGGCATTGATGGAAATAAAAGTACTCCCCCTGTGATCATGAGACCTCTTCCTAAAAAATTCTCTCCCACTTTGACATCAATGGCAAAGGGTAACTCCCCCTAACACACAACCATCCTGCGGACTTGTACACACTTCCACTCCCCCTTTATATTCTGAATAAGGAAAATCTAATGAGAACTTGGGATAATCCCAAGCTTCTGGCGAAGATATTCAAATGCTTCATGAGGTAAAGGTTTAGTGAAGATATCAGAAATTTTTTCTTTTGTACCAACATACTCAAGTTTTATATTCTTTTCAGCGACTTGTTCTCTAACAAAATGATATTTGATCGGAATTTGTTTTGTTTTTGAATGCATGACAAGATTCTTGGAGATGCTGATGGCACTAGTGTTGTCACAGAATATGGGAATAGGCTCACTAAATTGTACTTGAATATCTTGCAAATTTTGTTTCATCCAAAGGACTTCAGTACAACATGATGTCGTTGCAATGTATTCTACTTCTGTTGTAGATAACGAGATTGAGTTTTTTTTTTTTCTCAACCATGATACGATACAACCACCTAGATAGAATGCTGCTCTAGTAGTACTCTTACGATCTTCAATGCTTCCTACCCAATCTGCATCTGTAAAGGCTTGAATAATGAGATTTCTACCATTGGGATACCACAAGCGATATTCTTCTATGCCCTTTAGATATCGAATAATTCTTTTGACGACAATAATATGTGATTATTTTGGTGCTGCTTGGAATCTTGCTACTTGTCCAACTGCTTGCATAACATCTGGTTGTGAAGCTGTTACATACAAAAGACTACCAATCATAGATCTATACAACCTCTGATCCACATCCTTATATGAGTCGTCTATGCTCAATTTGCAACCTGTTACCATCGGAGTAAGGACGGGTTTGCAATCTTCCATTTTGAATTTCTTGAGCATTTCCTTGATGTAATTGGCTTGACATATAAATATTCCTTTCTCTTGTTGAGATATTTAAAGCCCTAAGAAGTATGTTAGCTCACCAAGTAAAGACATATTGTACTCACTTTGCATCTTTGTAGAAAAGTTCTTACTTATTCGATCATCATTGTTACCAAATATTATATCATTCACATATACCTCAATGATTGTTAAATTATCTTTATCTATTTGTACATAAATATTGCTATGAATGGTACCTTTCTTGAACCCTTGTTGACATAGATATTCATCAAGGCAAGCATACCATGCTTTGGGAGCCTACTTGAGACCATATAGAGCCTTCTTTAACCTACAAACATAGTCTTCTTTTTCTGATAGTAGAAAACCTTTATGTTGTTCGATGTAAAATTTTTCTTCTAATTAGCCATTAAAAAATGTTGACTTCACATCCATTTGTTATACTTTGATTTTCCTTGAACATGCATAGGCGAGAAACATTCGGATGGCTTCCATTCTGGAAACTGGTGAAAATGTTTCGTCAAAATCAATTCCTTTCACTTGTGCATAGCCTTTTCAAACCAATCTTTCTTTGTTTCTGGTAACCTGTCCATGTTCATTCAATTTGTTCCTGAGCACATATTTTTTCCCAATGACAATTTTATCTTTTGATCATGGAACTAATTCCCAGGTGTTATTCTTCTCGATTTGATCCAATTTTTCATTCATAGCTGCTACCCAATGTTCATTCTGGCTGGCTTCCTCAAAACTACTAGACTCAAAGGTTGCTAGAAAAGAAATGTGAGCTTGTTGTGATGAACAAAGCTGTCGACCTTCATTTATGTCACCAATTATTTGATTTTATGGATGGCTCTTTTGAATCCATTCTTTTGTTCTCTTTGGAGGAGCTTCTTGTCATTGTTGTGGTATATCTTGATGATCATTATTTACTTCTTTCTGGTTGATAGTTTTTTCTTGTTCTAGAAATTTCTGTGTCTTTTTCAGCCTCTGTCTCAAGTTTCAAATATTCTAGATCCTCATCATTATTCATTAGAACACCATCTTCATCAAATGTAACATTTATTCTATCCACTATCTGTTTTCGTCTTAGATTATATCATTTATAGACCTTTCTTTTGCATGAGTAACCAACAAAGATTCCTTCATCAACATGTGATTCAAACTTACCCAAATTTTGATCTTCTCATTTGATATAACATTTGCTTCCGAAGATTCTAAAATATTTTACATTAGTTAGTTTTCCTTTCCATAATTCATATGGGGTCTTGTTGCAATTATTTTTTATAAGACTTCGGTTGATAATGAAGACTGTCATATCAATTGCTTGAACCTAGAATTTTTCATCCAATTTGGAGTCCTTCAACATTGTTCTACCCATTTCCTATATGGTTCTGTTCTTTCTTTTAGCAACTCCATTTTGTTGAGGTGTTCGTGCTGTTGAAAATTGTCTTTTTATTCCATTTTCGTCACAGTATTGTTAAAATAATTTGAAAGTGAACTCTCCACCATTATCTGATCTTAGACACTTTATTTTCAAATTAGTTTCATTTTCAACCAACTCCTTGTAGATCTTAAAGCACTCAAATGATTCATATTTTTTCTTTAGGAAACTAACGGCTATCATACTGGTATAGTCATCTATCATTAACATGAAATATAATTCTCCATCTAAGCCTTTTGTTCTCATAGGATCACATAGATTAGTATGTATCAATTCCAATGGATGTGATGCAAGCTATTATTTTGTTTTAAATTGGACTTTTGTCTGCTTTCCATGCCGACAGGCCTCACATAGTGTGTTGGAAGGTTTTGAGATTTTTCAGCATTTCTTGTACTGCTTCCTTTTTTCTTATCTTGACAATATTATCAAAGTTTATGTGACCCATTCGTTTGTGCCATAACCAGCTTTCATCTTCTTTAGCTAGTATACATGCTTTAGTTGCTTCATCCAAAACATATATGTCGTTTGGATCTTGATTTGCTGTAGCCACAATTTTACCATACCTGCCTTTCCTGATTTCACATTTTGTGGAGTTGAATAGCATTGTGTTTCCTTGATCACACATTTGTCCAACACTGAGCATATTGTGATTCATGTTTTAAACCAATAGAACATTCTTGGCTATAACATATTTTCTTCTGAGAGTGACGGTACCTGATCCTATAACATTTGAAGATCCATCATTTCCAAAGGATATGGCTCCATCCTTCTTCTCTTTCAGAGATACAAATTTCCTTCTATCTCCAGTCATATGCATTGAGAAACCGTCAACATACCACACATCTTCTTCTTTTTTGAGCTTTGAGAGCGAGAGCACAATTATCAGTCTTCTTCTTCTTCCATGTGCGTTCATTCTATGGCTTCGAAGATTCTTCTGGAGGATTTTCAAGTCTGCAGTCTCTAGCTATGTGTCCAAAGTTCTGACATTTATAAAACTCCATATTATTTCTTAAATGTTCAAATATATTGATGTTTCTTTGAGCCCTAGGAGGTTCATATTTGAAGGATATCCTGGAATTGTATTGGTTCCTAGGGTATGTGTGACATTCTATAGCTTTATGACCAAATTTTCCACATGAATAATAATAGCCATGAAAAATATGTTGGTACCTGTATGGAAACCTTCATCGAGGAATCGTCTTCCAAGGATGTTCTTGCAAATCTTGTCCAATGATTCAGTCTATATTCATGTTAGATCTCATAGGTTCATTGTATTTTTTTGTAGAAGGTCTTGCTTCTTCTTCTTTGTAACCGAGGCTAGTTCTTTTGTTGTAAGATCATTGATTTTTTATGAGTTCTTCCAATGCCCTTGAGTTGTTTGCATAATTCTGGACCATTTTTCCCTTCTTCACTTCCTTACATAGCGAGACTACTTCGGCTTCTAATGCTTCCCTTTCTTGGTTGCTTTCTTCCAACTTATTTTGAAGTGACTCTTCAATACATTTTTGTTCTTCAACTTCAATTTTGAGACCTTGAACTTGTTCTTTAAGAGTATAGGAACGGATTTTATCAGCCTTGAGCTCTTTTATAAGCCTAATTTCCTCCTCAGAAAATTCTTCTATGGTCAATCCTTCTTCTTCGTTGTTTGATACCTCTTGTTTATTGGGCTTGGCCATAAAAAATACTCTCTCATTGGCTTCTTCTTCACTATGACTGTCTTCATCAGATGATGAGCTATCCTCTTTAGAGAGAAAGTTCCCTTAGGATCCTTTCCTTTTTTCTTGCTTATTGAATTTCTTAAAGCCTTTCTTTCCTTTTAAGTTTCCATCACTTCTGTTCAGACATTTAGCTGCGAAATTCCCAACCTCACCATAGACAAAACATATCAATGGAAGTTTACCTTTGAATTTTCCCTTACCAATCTTTAGTTTTCTCGTAAAGTAAGCATATTATTCATCTGAAATACCTTCTTCATCATCTCCATTTTCTTCACACCTGCAGGTGCATATCTTTTCAATTGAAGGTTGTTTGTCCTTATTGGTTTTCTTAGATGCAACAAATGCAGTTTCTAGATGCGAAGTACCCTCTTCTTCATCAAGTCTCATTTCATATGCTATTGCAACTCCATGCAATTCCTCTTTGCTGAGTTTGTCCAGATTTGAACTATATTCTAAGACCCATACCTTTGGGCTGAATTTCCCTAGTAATGTTCTAAGAATATTTCATATAATAGTCTTCTCATCAATTATCTCTCCCAATCCTTCCAGAGTATTGGTTATTTCATCAACGTATTGGAAGTATGCAACAATGTTGCAATCTTCTTTCATTCTGAGTTGCTCAATTTTTTCTCTATAGATTTGAAGCTTTGCTTCTTTGACATTTGAGTCACTTGCATATATATTCTCAATCTTGTCCCATACATTTTTGGCAGTTTTACAACCCAACACCTTATGATAAGCAAATTCAATAATTCCACTGATAATAATATTATTTTATTTTAAATCATTTACCAAATTCTTCTTACCTTGTTCATCTGCAGTTGATGTAAATTCATTTTGAATTGTGTCCCATACTTCGTAACCTTATTCCAAGAGATAGACCTCCATTCTTCCATTCTAGAGTGCATAGTTGTTTTAATTGAACATAGGTACACCATTCTTGGTATGCTCCATGACCTCCTTCCAACTGTTAAACTTATATTGAAGGAACCAAGCTCTGATTCCAATTGTTGGAAATACTGAGGGGGGGTGAATTAGTATTCCTTTCAATTAGAGCATTAGTTAATATTCAATTATTATCAGTGTTTGTACAATGATAGCAATAAACAAAAGTAACATAAATGCACACATTTTTTAAGGTGGAAATCCACTCCGAGACAAAAACCACCTAATTCTTTTCTAATAATTCTTTAATATTCAACTCGAATTGAAAATAAATCTCCAACTTCCTAGAATCTAGAAAAGCATTCTTCTCCAGCTCCCACTGGATTGATTCTCCAATGCCAAATATTCTTCAGTAGTCAACTAAACGGATGCCCCAACAACCAATGAGCTACAATTCACCCTAGCACCACCCTACCACCCTATAGAAGAATGAAACAAGAATGGACTCCTATACCAGGGAAAATGGTCCACTTTACAATGATATGGAATGATGTAGAAGAATAAGACAGACTAGAACATAACCCCAACTATGACACAACCACCTAATGATGATCTTAGACCTCCCGACACTGCCTCTTCAACTCTTGGCAGATAGACACTAGTACAATTTTTACAATAATGTATTTGCAATGACTTAGTACAATGATACCTTTACAATGACTGTATGCAGTGCTGCCCACTTGAAGATTTCCTATGATGAGCTTATTATTGCTATTCTACACCTTGATTGCTACTCTTTTCATGCTACCCTCTGCTGCACCTTGATTTTCTTTGCTGCACTAGAAAGTCTGCTCCTTTCTAGCCCTTAACAACACATGATCTAGTGTTTTCTTGCCTTCTATGAGCTTGATATTGAATCTGGTGTATCTCTGTTATTTCAAATCCCTAATATGTGATTTTGGGGCCTGTAGTAATCCTCTAAGTCTTCTTTCCAATTCCATGGGTCTAACCCAATTTGGATTCTTCAAGGGAGAGTTATGCCCAATCTCTCACAATGCCCTAATTATGGAATGTTTTAGTAGATCTAATTGTACGATAGGCCACGTGTCATTGTTTCTTCATTCAGCTCTAAAATTGATACAGAGAAAATTGCAGTCCATGCACTATTTTTCACATTTTACATAATTCCAATCCGATATTCAGAGAGAGAGTTATGATGAGTTTCCCATGGTCACTTCTTTGAGATGAATTTCAGGAGCCTGCAAAAACACTGACTTCCACAGATCATATCTCCGAAAATATTGCGTACCTTGATTTGCAATTTTTACAGGAGCTCCCTTAGGATCTTGGCTTTTCCTCATACGAATTTCAACTTATGAACCTTCGTAGAAAAAACATTAGAGAAAAAATTCCATGATGACCTATTTCAAATAGAGAAATCCCTACATAAGGAGGATATGAGGATCACAATTTATATAAATGCTTAGGTTGAGAGGGGCTTGAACAAGTGAACGTGGGAGGGATTTTAGGAGCTTAAAAATTATTCATTATTGGATTTTCAGTGGCCCATGCCACAATCCCATGGGGTTTTAGCCCACTAACTAGGGTTACAAACTTCAAACATGAATATCTCTCAAACCGTGAAGAATTACGTGGCGTGCCATATATCAACAGAAACATCTCGACAAGTAGAAACCATCAAAAGCATTATTGACCTAGAATATAATAATTTGGTAGGTCAAAATTCCCATGCAATATTGGGGCAGCCCCTGGTGCTTCTTGGGTTGACATCAATGATAACAGCTGATCAACAGAACCGGCAGTAAGTGTTAAGGGAGAAAAGGTAAACGGTTCAATTTGCGATTTCACAATATTGCAATCACAAAGAATGAGTAGTAATTGTTAAAGGTAAAAGATAAGTGATGTGAAGTGTGATTTTTGATTTCGCAATATCACAATTGCAAGGAACGAGTGGTAAGTGTTAAAGGTAAAAGCCAAATGTTGCGATTTGTGAAGTGCAACGTACGGTGGTGGAAGACCCGATGAGAAAAGGTGGAGTTTAGGTTTTCGGTGGTTTTGAATGGTTTTTCACATGTTTTGCATAGAAAAAGGTAAGGCAGCCATGAACGGAGAAAACCAAAGAAGTAAGGCTTGAAGGGCTTAAGTGCATTGGGAAAATGGGTAATTACAGCGTTAAGGTAAGAAGGAAAGGAGGGGAATGGAGGCATAAGTGTAGTGCTCATAAATGAAGCATACCTATGGATTATGCACAGGAAATAGAAAAAAATGTGTAATAAATCAGTGAAAGAAAGGCTTGGACTTGGTAATACAATTTCTTCCCAAAACTCAAACAAAAAGAAATTTTGGCCTGTGGGAATATCTACCCTACTTGAACTCTATTGGAAGAGATGAGAGGGGGGACTTGACCACAGCTTTTGGATTTTTTTCCTCTATTTACTATGCATAATAAATTAAAAACAATAGCATCAAAAAAACTAAACAACAACGAAACTTATCAGAAGAAGATCTAACTTAAATGGAAGAAGAAAAAATAGCTAAATGACAGAAAGGAAAAGATAGTAACAACAGAGAAGCTAACGAAAATGGATTGGGCCCTAACCCATGAGCCTAGCCCTCTGAAACTTAAATCAGTCGAATGAAATAAGTAAGCTCATTTCATAAAATAATAACTTCATACACCTCTGAGAGTTTGATCAGTGAATAAAACAAAAATCTCAATAGCTCACAACAATAGTTCTGAATGGAATCGAGACTATAACAAACTAACTCTTCCTAGCTCTGGCTCCGCTCTATTTATTCTATAGGGTAGATACCAACAGCTCCCTATAAAATGGTGATTGAGTCCACTTGACTCCCAGTGAACAAGGATTGGGTGCTTTCCTCTTTGATTTTCTTGGTTGCCTCTGGAATTCGAATTGTTGGATAGAATTCTTGGGGATCCTTGGCTGCTTTTGGAATTAAAATTTCTAGAGAGAATATTTGGGATCCTTTAGCTCCCTTTGAGGGTAGAAAATCCTCCTATAATTCCTCTTTGTTGTCTCCTGCGAGTATTTATGATAAAATCCTTTTAAAAATGATTAATAATTAATGATTTTATACACTCAACCTTATATTAGGCACTCAGATTATGTTAGCCTTAATCACCACCTATACTAGTATCATAAAACCAAATAATAATAAAAATGCAAGAAAAAGAGATCTAATAAGGAGAAAATGTTACTATTAACCCCTCAAAATATGTCTAATGATGGATCTCATCACCTGCTCTTCTATATGAGGTCCAAAAACTACCATGGGTCGTTCTTCTTGGAGATTGAGGATTTCAGGCCAAGGGCTTACACCATGGGGCAGCATGAACTGGGACACTTGAGCCTTGTATGAAGGATGTTTTAGGAGCTCAATCAGGGGAACCAGGATCTTAACCTTCTTTAATTCTTTCTGTAGGTTAAAGGTCATGGGAGATTTTTCCATAATAACTTCTTTGAACTGCTCTTTAGGAGGGTCGGGAAGTTTCATGGGTATCATTGTAGACTTCTCATTTTTGGGAGGATCATAGCCTTGTTTCATGGAAGTGGATGCAATAAATTTATGAGGGGAAGACTCTTCTAATGTATTTTTCCCCTTACTGGAAGAAATGGGAGGGGTTTGTTCTCTTGATGTTTACTCTTCATTTTGTTCCTACACTCGGGTTCTCTTCCAGGAGGACCTTAGATCATACTTCCTGTGGAGTTTAGCTTCCATGAAATCCATGAACTACCTACAGTAATTGTCAATATATTGGTCTTATGAATGGACTTCCTTCTCTTCTTGCTCCCCTTGCAGGGTGAGTTCACCTTCCTCATCATCGGAGTAAGTGAGGAATTGATTCTCTTGGTTGTATGTGACTTCCTCTGCCTGTTCCTCTAGCTATCCCTCCAAGTAAAGAGGAGGTTGGATATGATCTTGTTGTTATTTCCTTTCACGCTACAGAATATGTAGAGGGGGATTCTGATGCTGGGGATTAAATCCATGTTTTGGAATCATTTAGCTAGAACGAGGAGGGGAATTCTTGGCCTCCAATTCAAGCTTAACCAGCTTATTTGATAGGTTCTTGATCAACTTATTCATTTCTTCAATTATATACTCCTTTGATTCCCTCTCCTGATTAGAAGTATAAGCCTCCTCCCTGCTCTTTCTTCTGGCTTCATGCTCTGTCTTCCATTTGAATTTACCAATAAAAACAAATTTTACTTCTACCTCCAATGCATCAGCCTCAATCTGATCCAGAGATGTGGATTTTCTTTCTCTTAGGGTGAACCTAAACTCTGGTTTGAAAGCCCCAGTGACGACCACCTTAGCGGCTACTTGGGGAGGTTTTATCTCAGCAAAGAGATTTTTATAGACTTATTGAACCTGTTTATGAATTATGTTACATCCTCATTGTGTCTCTTTTTAAGAATGTTGAACTCTGTGAGAATGTATCCATGATCTCTCTTTTCTCCCCATTTTAGTGTGAATAAATTCTCCATTTCTTCCCAAGTGGTGACTACGTTATCAGCTAGATACTTGAACCACTTTCGAGCCTCTCCATCCAAGGATTGGATGAAGAGATTTAACACCACATCTAAGTGCTCTACATTTACATTCTCAGCAAACGTGTAGAATTTTTCAATGTGTCTCTGCGTAGAAGTATTATCTTCCTTGGTGAACCGAGGGTGGAGCTTAAGATAATATTACAACATGTCATTTAGTACTTGAGGTAGATCCAATGGAGCATATTTTTTGAGGAGGAAACCTGGTACATCCATGAGGGGCAGTGGTGGTAATTTATGAGGATGATTTGGCTGTGGTATAACACGTGTCTGTTGAGTAGAGGTTTGAATATTTATCTATAACGAGATTTGGAGTGTTGTAACTTATTTGACTTCTTCAGCCTCAGGAGTATGGTGCAAGGGAGGAAAATAAGTATCAGCAGATTTGGCTTCATCTTTTATGGCAAAAGTGGCTAAAGCAGAGATTTATGGGGGATACTAAATTACATGGGCTATGGAGTCCAGGCCATGGATGTCAGCTTTCTGAGATGAGGAAGGTTAATGTTCTAGAGAAAATGAGGGTAGGTCAGCCTGGATGGGTTGCTTCTCTTTCTAGATTCACTTAAATATGAACTTTTCAAGATCATATACAGGAGGGGTTCTCTAATGAGAAGTACCTGATCGAGTATGAAGGCTTGTGTAAGCCACATTACACTGGATTTGAACATTGATAATAATGGAGTTGCCAAGGTGAGGGCTATGAAAATCTCAACCCTTCATGCGCACCTTATTGAAGGGTGAAGATAATGTCATATCCTAGGGAAATTATTTCTTCATTCATATCCCCGGCAACGGCACCAAAAATATGTTATAGCTCCTAGAGAGAGCCTTGAGTTTCAAAATACCAGTGCCTACGAAATCTGAAAATTAGAGGTTAGATGTAGACAAATGTAAGAATGTCTCTGACAAAATACGGAATAAGAGAATAATGGTTATGGTGGTTCAACAATGGAGAATACCTTGGAGTCTAACTCCTGTGAATTACCCTATAGTGCAAGAGGGCTCAAGAGGCTGAATGCTTGGATGGGTTTCAATTGGGCCAAGTATGAAACAATGAGCAGAGGCTTTCAAATTATGTAGAGGTGTTGAGGAAGAACGGAGGAGGAATCCGCAAAATACAGGCTTAATATCCTTAAGAATATGTCTCCTGTGAGCTCACAGGAAACGAATGTAAGTGGAATATGACTAACAATAGATATTTGTGGAGTGCAAATTAAGGAAGTGCAACAAGATTAATACATGAGCATTACACATAAATGAATTCATGAATAAAAATTCATAACACCAGCAGCTACATTACACAAATCTTCCAAGCAGTAGAACATGAAAGATGGCTATACATATATAGAAGATTGCAAATAAACAAGAGAACACAAATACATACTAATTATTTCCCCATATGGAATCCAAATAAACAGTGTTGTATCATATAAAGTTCAAAAAATCTCTCCCAAATATGTATCTCAGAACACAAGGAGCACAATCATACAGAACTACAGTGAAATTCTCCAAAATTCAGAAAATTTCTTTCATCTTAGAACTCACAACATATATATTTCTCCTTCAGGGTTTACGATCGGATATTATTTCATGATCGAGCCACACATGTGAAAACCAAAATATCCTAACAAAATAGCAGAGTGTGCATAAATAAATTACTCATGTAGAAGAAAATGAAAATAGAATCAGGTGAAATCGGGATTTCACCTGCAAATAATCACTATCTAAGAGTAAAAAGAGACAAAATAGTTGGCCATGGAAGCCAAATTCCATAATCCTCAAAAGGATTTACGAGAAGTAGATGAGAACAGGTGGGTGTTATGGCCTTCATCATATGATTCCATATGCTATTTGAAAGCCTCCACTCTCTAATTCTCATGATTTCCACTTACTGTTGCGAAACGACCAGTTGTGCCCCGTGTGCCTCACTATTTAGCGGGGATTTACTCAACCAACTGGATAACCATAGCTCTGATGTTCCACCAAAAACTCATGATATTCTTTAACTTGCAAAAACCGAGGACTAGATTTTCGGAGGGGGGTATGGATGGTTTGTGATATTGTATGGGGGGGGTGTGAAATCACCGTGGGCCGACACATAGCATCGGAGGCGGTTTCCCAAACTGGCCATTTTGGAACCCCCCACCCCCTAGTGTTATCTTTCGGAAGGTGAGGGGGGTGCCGAAATAGATAGTGAGCTGTTGGATGTGTGATATGGAATGGAGATGAGGGGAGGATGGCAGAAGTGATAGTGGAGTTAGCGGGGCTCATTAACACTGAAAAGAGTGGAACAAATGTTATTCAAAGGCTATTGTTGACATGGCAGGAAGGTGGGGCCCATCTCATATCAGAAATAGCAAGCCAAAGAGCTTTGTTAAAAGGAATTAAGGGTAAATTATAGAATCTATGATGTGCGATTTGTGGTGGCGGAGGAGTGATGTGGCACGAGAGATGTGGGACCGCCCGTAGATCGCATATCGCAAGTTTTATATGTGCACAGCAGAAGGTAAGAGTTAATATTTGCGGGGAGAGATGTATGGTGAGCGAGGGATGAGTGACATGGCAGGACAGAGGTGGGACCACCCACAGATCACATAGCACAAGTTTTATATGTGCACAACAAAAGGTACGAGTTAATATTTGTGAGGAGCGATGTGTGGTGAGTGGGGGATGAGTGATGTGGCAAGACAGAGGTGGGACTGCCCACAGATTGCATATCACAAGTTTTATATGTCCACAGTGGAAGGTAAGAGTTAATATTTGTGGGGAGCGATGTGCAATGAGCAGGGAATGGACAACGTGGCATAGAGGTGGGGCCACTCGGGGATCGCAGATCACAGGTTTTATATGTGGGTGGTGGAATGTAAAATTTTAACGCCACTAGGAGAAGAGTGCGATGAGTGGAGAGGTCAGAGGTGAGGAAAGGGGAATAGTAAGCTTATTTCCTCTTTTGACTGTGGGGCATCCTCTCTACCCACACTTGAAGTGTTGGGCACTCATCTTTACTGCTTTAGCTCTTCATTTTCTTGATTCTCATGTTGCTTTATTCATTCAAAATAACGACAAGCTAACACCATCCAAGGCTCCTGTGGAATCAGAAGTTACAGATTGTTGGTGTCCTGTGATTTGGCAGATTGGCATACCAAATGACAAGGAAACATCAAAGCCAATATTTAGAGCTCTATGACCTAGCCTTCCTAGTCTCAGAGAGGGATCTCTCAATTTTTTGCAAATATATGACTTGTTTGCTTGTAAAGGGCTGATTTTAGGCTAGTTATAAAGCATGCATTTGTTTGATCGTTTGGTTGGACATGATGATCTAGGAAGCATAGATAGAATGAGGAAATCTCCAAGTCATTGTGCAATGGAGTCAAATAGAAGTCATGACAAGTCAATCAATAGATTAGAGGTATCAAAGGGAAAATCTAACTTGGCCAGTGGATCTTCTAGGTCTTGCAGGTGGAATGAAATGGACATCAAGGATTTAGAATGAAAAGTAGAACTAAGGGAAATTAAGAATCCTAAATTATATGTACTTCTCAACAAAGGGACTTGAAATATTATCTGAACATAAAGAGGCATTCAATAGATAGGGCTAACCATAAATTCTACAAACCACACTTTAGCAAATAATAATTTCTAGACAAACTTCTCCAATGAAATCTAGAAGGCAAGAAACTCATTTAACTTCTAGTGATTTCACCTTCAAGGATTTAGAAAACATTTAAGATTCACAAATAACTGCATTCATAGAAGAGGGAACGCTTGAACATCTTTGATTACAGTTACAAAGAACTTCAAAATAATTATTTAAGCAAGTACAAAGGGTATGATCGGAACAAAACCTCTTTGGCAGACTTTAAACAATGGTACTTTGAAGGGAGACTTCAGAAACAGTTTTTAAGTGGCAGCAAGTAAGTAGGGAAAACCATAAATCATTCTTGAGACCAACTGTATTGAACTATTTAAGAAATAAACAAGCATAAGGGTTCTAGAGAGAAATTAAGAATGCTCTAGAATATCTTAGCAGAAGAAAACATTAAGATAGTGAAGAGTAGACAGAACTAAGGTGCTTTCAGAAGATATTTCTTAGCCTAAACTTTTTACTCTACTGTAACAGAGAATGGTGAAACATAATGGAACAAGAAATAACAATAATATATTTAGAATACTTCACCAAAAACCAAGCTCAGGGATCCAATGATAGAGCCTTCCTCATTAACAAAACATCTACAAGTTCCAAGACATCAATTTCCTTCAACTTCCAAGAGACTATGTGTTACTTCAAAGAGTCATCAAATGCCAACAATATAATGAGTTCAAATGCAGTATTTATGCTGAAAATGAGTTGGTGGAACTATTCTAGGGCTCAAGTATTATTAATTACAGAGTAAATGCATTCCTAACCTTGATAAACATGCAAGGCATAAGGTAGGAACATATGTATATACCTCTCTTTTTTAATAACTTTGTCTTAACTTCTAAGGAAAGATAGATGGAAAGTTTGACTTTGCAGCCTATCTCTATCTTTTACAATAACTGCCTGACAGTTTTAAAATATCTCCTATCTATGTAATAACCGCCAATTTGTCTTTGTAGGTAGAAAGTAGGCTAGAGGTGGCTTTTTAGATTTTCTGAGTGAATAACTATTGTTTTGATTCATTCGAGGTCTTCTTAACCCAAGTTTCCTTAAATTTATTATTTATATTATACTCAAGACCTGATTCTGCTTTTGGTCTTCATAATTCATCATGTTGTTTTTATCCCTTTGTTGACTGCTTTAAGCCTTTGTTCATTTGTCCTTTAACTGTGCTTTGATCTTTTAAATTGCATATTAATCCTTTTAATCTTCGAAATTTTATGGTTAACCTTTGTATTCATTCTCGATTGTTCTGATATTTCTTGTTTGCTACGTGTGCAAGTCTTTTGCTGTGCTGGAGGGTTTGAATAAATAATCGACGCTCATGACACATCGATTAAACGTGGAGATTCAACCCTTTATGTCTTTTTTCTATGAGATCAGGCCTTAGAGGATCATCACCGTCGGCCTTTAATAACTTTTCTTGACTGTAGGATGGCTTTTTCACTTAGGGCCGTCATTAAAAAACCTGCAAATAAACAAAAAACATTAATAAATCTTGCGTTCGTGGTTTAAACTACTTACAGAGGCCTGAGGGGTGGTTTATGGAGCATTTCAGAAGAAGGGGTTGTTGTAGGGAGGGGGACCTTATGGCAGAAAACTGAAAGAACCAGAGGAATATTTTAATTTGGCATGAAATAATGAATGGTAGTTTTGCAGAAAATCGGCGGTTTTCACGCTGCATATGGGCAGTAAGCGGTTTTGATCATGGAAAATGTGATACGGCTAGATGGATGACACCTGTCCAAGTAGAAATCACTTTTTTCACGTTAAAGTTGGTGGTTAAACCCCGGAAGAAGATGGCAGGTGAAAATGTTTGGGGACCATTAGATCTGGAGGAGCCAGATCGATGGTGGAGGATGAGAGCGATTGGGGAAGATGTGCGGTAGAGGGGAATGGTGGAGGACAGGTGGTGGATGGAAAATGGATGAGCGTGAGGATAGTGGAAGGTGGGTCAGGGTGCATGATGTTAGCATATTTTTCTGGTAGCAGAAGGCTATGAGGTGAGGCTAAAAAGGTGAGAAGACGCGACAACTGTCGGATCGGGATGATCGATGGTGGAGACCGCTTCATGAAGAAAAATGTATGGAGGCGGAGTAAGAAAAATAGAAAAGGGGCTTAAGGAAAGGGGATGGCGTGGTCCTGTGGAGAAGAAAGGGACTGGGGTTAAGACGAAAGGGGCTGAGGGAATAGCGCGTAGTCGCGCCCTTGGGTCACATGAGGAGGAAAAGGGCTAAGATCTAAGCCAAGAGGGCTTAAGACCTTATTGTCAAAATGGAGCGGATTTAGGGCTAAAAAAAAGGTGTTTGAGCCTTCTTAATGTTACGATAGGGAAAGAGAGTGACTTAAACCATATAAAAGCGTTTTATAAGGTTTTTTAAATGGTTTTTTGGGAAAAATGAAGGGTAGAGAAGGGGAAAATTTGAGTTTTTTTTAGAGGAATTTGCAACTTGTTAGGATAGGTGAATAATGTGTGAGATGGAGGGATTTTGGAGGAAGTTGTGAAGGTGAAAATGATGGAAAAAGGTTTGAGAATAGTCTTCTTTAGTAACAGTAGGACTACTTGGACATATTTGGATGAATATTTTTAGGTGAAGGATAGACTCAGTATAATGGAGGCAGTAAGATTTCTAGAACTCACAATGTTTCTGCAAATATTGTTTCTAGAAATCTGAGATTTTCACCTTAGTCATCTTTGGATAGGATCAAAATTATTGATGACTAACAGTGGCTGCACTTGGGGAGGGAATTTTTCTTTTTAAGGTGTACAAAACCTCAGAAAAATAATCTTTTTAGTTTCAGCAGATTGGTGCCTTATCCATTTGGCAGATTTCTTCTTTTACTTATTGATCTTTCTCAAAACAAGGAAACTTTAATTAATCTGCAACACGTAATTTATTCAAACATCACCTCTTCCTACCCAATCCTACTTGTCCTAGCCTTTTTTCTTCTTCTTGAGTGCATTTGAACTAGCAAACTGTTTTACATTTTATTTTTGAAAACAGAAAATAACCTATCTAGTCCTATCCTCATTTCTTCCATGAGCCCAGATTAAGTTGTTGAACTCTTTTTATTCTCTACCTATACTAACTGACTGCCAAGATTAAGTTGTTTGGCAATATTGATTCTCTTAGCTATTGACATAAAAATTTAAAGCATGGTTCAAATCAGGATTAGACAGTCTGATCAACCAAGGTTGTGGCATTTTGAACAAGCTGCACACAAACATTATTTTGTAGAAAATTAAAACAAAATTGTGAAGGCTTAAGATCTGAAAATTATGAATACCCTTCTTCCCTTTTTTAGCTCTGATTTTGATCTTTTTGAGAGCTATTTTTCCTTTTCCTTTCTTGGTTTAGATTTTGAGTTTGTTTGAACCATTTCTTCTTCTATCTTAATCTATTCTACTGATAAGCCAAGATTAGAAAAAATTTCAGATCTTCTTCATTAAGTTATCAGCAGTAAATTGAAATTTACTCAGTCATGATTAGGCTGTATGACTAAGCAAGAGTCCCTTCTCATAGTAGTGGCATTTAGACTTGCTCACTTTCAGAAAATTCTATCTGTTTGGGTATGGGGCTATACCTGTTTTGAATCTTCCCTCTTTTACTTTTCTTTTCTTTTATTTCTTTTGTATTTTTCATGATTTCTTTTCAAATGGATTATGTACAATGAATAAAAAATTTGAAGCTACGACTCTTGACAGAAGTAGTGCTTGAGCATCCTGCCATCGACAGGACCTCCAAACATATTTTCTCCATTCAACTCTTACAGAAAGAATGCATTATGACCCCTAATGGAATGAATGATATAGGGCCCTTTCCATAGATTCTCAAACTTACCATGTTTTCCCTTTTCCTCCCTTCTAGAATCCCACTTTAGAGCAATATTTCCAACTTGGAAATTATTTTCTTTAGTTCTTTTGTCAAATAATTTCTTGATGCTTTCTTGGACTATTGTGTTCTCTTCTACACTTCCTCTTTGGGCTGCTATAAATGAATGGTTTGATTTATCCTTCTCTGCATATCATTCTCTTCAGTTTGTACTTCTTGAAGGAGTTTCATGACTAGAAATCCTAAAGAGGTTGGGAAGATTGCATCCATGACATAAACCAGCTGATAGGGGGACATATTTATTGATTTTTTGGTGGTTAATCTATCAGCCCATAAAGCATGAATAAGCTTACTATGCCATAATTTCTGATTATGCTCCAACAATTTTTTGATAATATTGACAAGGCTTTTGTTGGAGGATTCAGCTAATCCATTTCCTTGAGGATAGTAGGCAGTGGAATGAACCAAGGTGATATGGTATTTATGGCAGAAGTCAACCATTCTTTTAGACTTGAAAGCAACAACATTATCTGTGATAATTTTTCTAGGACAACCAAATCTAGATAGTATGTTGGTTTCAAGGAACTTGATAATGACAGAGTCAGTAGCATTCCTACAAGGTATGGATTCTATCCACTTGGTAAAATAATCAGTGGCAGTGAGGATCCACTTATGTTGGGCTGAAGAATATGGGTCAATTTCCCTGATGAAGTCCAAGCCCCATTGTTGAAAGGGAGCCTCAACACTGATGGGATGTAAGGGTAAAGGTAGGATTTTTCTCTTGCCATCAAAAAATTGACATTTATGGCAAGACATGACAAGCTTCTGAGTATCTGGGAAAAGGGTGGGCCAATAGTATCCAGATCTGAGGATTTTATTTGCTATAGTTTTCCAGTAAAGATGTCCTCCACATTCTCCCTCATATAGCTCATGCATGACTTTTCCTGCATCAATCTCAAGCAAACATTTAAGCAATATTCCAACATCATTCTTCCAATATTAAACCCCATCTAATATGCAATAATTTAAAACCTTCTGTTTTAAAAATATAGCTTTAGTTTTAGATAGAGAAGGAGGGGTATTCAAATAAAGCAGCACATATATGATGTCAGCATACCATGGTGAATTCACAAATTTTTCTTCAATGTATGGAGCTGTGAATTCTTTTGTTTCCTCCAATATATCAATCATATTCATATCTAGTGCTTGGAAGTTTGACTCAGGCATGAGTTTTGCTAATCCCTTCCCTTTGATTAGTTTGGTAGGTCTAATTTCTAAGTCATATTCTAAAATAACAACAATCCATTTGCCCCTTTTACCATCAGGGTCTTGACTTAAAATATCCTTGACAACAGTATGCAGGACAAAAGCAATGATATGAGAATGTAAAATGTAGACCCGAAACTCTTTCAGTGCTTTTAACAAGGCTAAAACTTATTTCTCCATGATGTTATATTTGAGTGGAGCATCTCTTAAGGCCCTACTAAAAAAGGATATTGGTTGTTCTTGGCCCATGATATTCTTCTGTAGTAATACTGCAGCTATTGTATGTTTAGATGCAAAAGAAAATATATAGAAATATTTTGTGAAATCAGGACTGATAAGAACCGGTGTTTGAGTGAGAGCTTGTTTTACTAGTTCAAATGATTGTTTAGCATGTATTTTCCATTTAACACCTATCTCTTTCTTTAGCATGCTAGTGATATTTCTTAATAGCTCAGCAAGGTTGGGGATGAATCTCCTTAAAAAATTTATCTTCCCAATGAAAGATTTTAATTCTTTGAGGTTTCTAGGATGGTTGATTTTCAATATGCCATCAATCCTTTTAGGGTCTACTTTTATTCCCTCTTCAGAAACTATGTGGCCAAGAAGCTTTCCTTCTTGGAGACAAAAGAGTGTATTTTTTGGATTCAAATATAAGCCATATTTCCTACATTTCTCAAAAACATTTCTTAAATGAATCAAATGTTCTTCATCAGTTTTGTAGAAAACAGTAATGTAATCAAGGTATATGATTATAAAATAGCCTATGTCTTCTAAGAAGGCTATGTACATGGCCCTTTGGAAGGTGGCCCCTGCATTCATCAAACCAAATGGAATTTTGACATACATGAATGTACCCCAAGGTGTAGTAAAAGCAGTTTTATGTTGGTCACTTGGGAGTACTAACACCTGATTGTAACTTGAGAACCCATCCAACAGTGATATTATTTTAGACCCAACTACCCTTTGAAGTATGTGATCCATTTTTGGCAAGGGATAGTTATCCTTTAGGGAGGCTCTATTTAGATTTCTGAAGTCAATGCAGAGACTTATTTCCCCAGTTTTTTTTCTAATAGATACCAAGTTGGAAACCCATTCTGAATATCTGAGGGGAACTATGATCCCGACATCATACATTTTCCTAATCTCTTTCTCAACCAAAGGCAATAAAACAGGATTTATCCTCCTTAGTTTTTGTTTGAAAGGTTTCTGATTTTCCTTAAGAGGAATTTTTTGTTGAATGATGCTGGTATCATATGATTTTAGATCCTTGCAACCCCATGCAAACACATCTCTAAATTATTTGAAAAGTTATGTGTATTGTTGTTTGATATGAGTTGGAAGAGTGTTGGATAGCTTGATCATTTTGGGTTCTGCTAGGCTACCTATGTTATGTTCTTCTATATTTGTTTCTATAGGCTCCATTCTTCATTCTTTGGCTACATCGTTAAAATCAAAGAGCTGCTCTAATGGTGTAAGACCTCTTGGAATTGTATCACGTTTACATTGTAAAACTTCCAGGTCTTTTTGGTCTGTATTGTCAACTATTTCTATTTTAAAAAGATGTTCAAATTGGTTTATATCAATAGAAAAGGACAACTTTGTTTTAGGGATTTGTTCTTCATCTAAAAAAAATTCTTCATGGCTTGAAGTAGATGTTGTTATGGAAAAACCATTTTTTTTATTGCAGAAAATCATCTGTGTTTGTCTCCTTCAAACACTTGCCAATAATCTTCATTTTCAAGTATTGCAGGCATGTTTTTTACCTTTATATTGAATTGTTCATTTATCTGTGGTATTTGGAAATTACTAGCAGCAGAGGCAAGTTCATTTGCTAGATGATTTTGAGCTCTTGGGATGAAAATGAGTTCATATTTTGACAAAGTTTTTAGGAGATCAAGGGCAGCATTTCTATATTCTCTGAGTTTTGGATTTTTAGCTGAATACTCCCCTTTAATTTGTCTAATGATTAGCTTAAAATATCCTTGAACTGATATTTTCTTAGCTCCTAAATCTTTGAGCAAATGTAGGCCAAGGAGAAGGGCTTCATATTCAACAATGTTATTGGTGCATTGGAAATCAAGTTTATAAGAATGTCCTTGATTTGTATTGTGTATCCATACACCAGCTACGGAACTTGTTTTGCTACAAGAGCCATCAAAACTTAGTTCCCACAGTGTTTCTGTTTCATTTTCGTTTCCTTTCTATTGTTGAAGGGTGTTAAAGTTTGAACTGTTTTGTGCTTGAGTTGAGAACATATTTGACTGTTGTGTTGGACTAGATTCTCCTTTGTTTTTCTTTTCTTGTTGGCTGATTTCATCTTCATTATATAAGATAAAGGAATCTAAATCTGAATTAATGGAGTAAACAAGAGCGTTGTTGGGCCTATCTATGTTGCTCACCATGTATTTCATATGGGATTCCCTGTATAATCTTCTGGTTTGGTTAAATACTGGGATGGTGGCATAGGACATGTCCATTTAAAGGATCCCTTGGAGTTTGGCTTCTCATGATCTAGATAGAAGCATGCCATAATTTGGGGGAATGTTAGCAACTACTATGTCCATCACTAGACTCTTAGCAGGAATTTGTGACAAGTTAACACATAAATCTTTGATTAAACCTAAGCATTTGACCCTGCTTGAATCAAAGGAATACATGTCCTTATATGATTTAGTAATTTCTAAGCCTAGGCTTTCCATTACTACTTTTGGAATAAGATTATGTGAAGTACTTGAGTCTAGCATGACATTGTGTAAGATTTTGTTATGTATATTCAAGCTAACATAGAAGGGAGGAATAGCCCCTTCTTGGTATTTTGTTTCAACTTTAGGACCAAACAACAATTCTGGTTTGTCATCTGTAAAGTTTAAAGTATCAGTGTCACTGCCTATATTCAAAGCTTTCAAAACTTGATTCTTATATACATCTTGGGTCACTAATTCATCCAAGGGTATGGTAATTTTGATTTTGGAAATTTCTCCCTCACAGCTGAAAGGAACTATTGTTTTTGACATATTAACATCTATTTTGTTATTTACAATTCTTTCAGCAATTTTGACTTGTTGAATTTTATTTGGACTCTTGTTTGGGAAAGTTTTATTAGGGCCAGTATCAAAAGTACTTGGGCAGTTGGTTGTTTTTGTCTTTGTTTGAATCAATTTTCTTGGACACTGTGTTGGTATTGTTTCCTATCTTTTTAGGCTGATTTTTTGAAGTTAACCTAACAACAATACTAGTGTTCTTGTTATTGGAAATTTCCAACTCCCTTTGATTCTAAGATCATATTTTTTGTGTACCTCCATGTTTGTATTTCAAACCCGAATATGTAATCTTCATAATCCTCATGATCATTTTCAGTTTGTCCTAGGGAGAAGAATCCTTGTTCTTCTTCAGTGAGAAAAACACCTTTCTCACTGTTGAATCCTATCAGATTTACATGATTTTCTTCCAATATTTTAGTTTCCCTTTCCTCCTCTTGATCTACATAATTTTGTTGGAAGGGAGGTCTAATTTTTTGGTCATTATCTCTTTTCCTATCTTGATTGAGATCTCTTCTAAAATTTGGATTCTTATTTCTATTTTGGGGATTGGTTTGGTTTTCTCTAGGAGGCACTCTATCAGTTAGGTTTATCTTTTCAAGCATTATCTCCATTACCCTTACTAAGTTATCAATTTTGGTATCTAATGATGAGGTTGATGCCATTGTTTCATCCATGTATGTAACTCTTTTTTCTGATTTCAATCTAGTTCTTTTCTCAATCAAATTCGCCTCTACACTTATGGCACCCCTCTACATGTCTTCTAAAGTCAAGTGGTCTCTTTCTCTTAGCTGATAGGCCATTTCAAGATCAAATCCCTCTGGGAATTTAGCCAAGGCTATTCCTAATGGAGGTTTCATGTCTGGGGGAAGTGCATTGTACACACTATTGAATCTAGTGCAATAATCTTGGACACTTTCCCTAGTATTTCTTTTAAGGTTATTATAGTTTGAAAGTATTTGGAGAGGGTTCTTTTTAATTTCCCATTTGTTTGTGAATGTTTGATATAAAGAAGGGAGATCATTTATGCTATGAGGAGCTAAGCCTTTAAATCATTTCTTGGCTTCTCCTCCTAAACTTTGAGAAAAAATTCTCATCTTGATGGTCTCTTATTCTATTTCCATATAATCAAAAGCATCATTCATCTTATCTACATGCTGTTGAGCAGTAGTAGGTTCATTTCCAGTGAAATGGGGAATTTTGGATTGATATTCATTGGGTAAAGGAACCAGAGGTTGTGGTAACACTAGTGGAGCATACCATGCTGCCATGATAGGAAATAATGGGGGATTTACAAGAGGTGGATTTACAAAGGGGAAAGTAGGCTGAGCTAGAGTGCTTTGGACAGTAGATGTGTGAATGGGACTGGAGGAGACACTTGGGCCAGAAAACTGATGATGAACATATTTGTTATGGAAGGAGCTGAAATGATGGAGAAGCTCAAAATCAGGTGGAGTAGAAGGTGAGGCTTCTCTGCTAAAGTTTTGTTGCAAATCTGTGGTTTCAAATTCAGCTTGGTTTAAATCACTTTAAGACTTATTTTTAAACAGGTTCTTTGTATGAGGTAAGTCAAAGTGAGGATCTTTCAATACTGTAATATTTTCTGGGATAGATATTTTTCTTTGGATAGTCCTAACAGTAGTTAAATTCCAGATCTAGAGTTTTGCCACAAAATATTTTCTAGGTCATCAATTATTTAGGAGGATTGGGGTCTAGGTGAGATCTATTATAGATCCTATGTGAAGCTAGATTTCAATTTCAAAATTTTGGAGAGGGCAAAAAGCTTAAGGACTATTTTTTTCAGAGATTGAACTCTCACAATGTTTTATTACTTTCTAAAAAGTGGGACTAGACTTCAAAACTTCTTCAAGGCTGGTTAACACAGCCCTAAGGAATTCCGGAGTACTAGTGAGGTAATAGGCCTACTGGGGCTAGTGGAGTCGCCGGGTGGAAATTTTTAGCTTTTCTGAAGGTAAAAATGTTTTATGGTCCACCATCAATAAGTATTTTAAAGACCAATATGAAATGTTTTTGGGTTTTGTCTGATTCTTTATATGGTTCTACGGTTTTTGAGAGTGTCCTATACTTGATTTCATCACTTACCTAAGGTGGTGAAAAAAGCAGAGTCTACTCTATGGCTTATCAACTAATTTTCTGAGGTATTTGAAGGACTAATGAGTCTATAAGGGCATTCTAGGCAAATATGAACTCATACGTCCCACCGTGATCACCACTATGTTGGTTTCCTGTGATTTGGTAGATTGGCATACGAAATGACAAGGAAACATCAAAATCAATCTTTATATCTTTAATACCTAGCATTCCTAGTCTCAGAGAGGGATCTCTCAATTGTTTGCAAATATATGACTTGTTTGCTTGTAAAGGGTTTATTTTAGGCTAGTTATAAAGCATGTATTTGTTTGATTGTTTGGTTGGACATGATGATCTAGGAAGCATATATACAATGAGGAAATCTCCAAGTCATTGGGCAATGGAGTCAAATATAAGTCATGAAAATTCAATCAATAGATCGGAGGTATCAAAGGGAAAATATAACTTGGCCAGTGGATCTTCTAGGTCTTACAGGTGGAATGAAATGGACATCAAGGACTTAGAATGAGAAGTAGAACTAAGGGCAATTAATAAGCCTCAATTATATGCACTTCTCAACAAAGTGACTTGAAATATTATCTGAACATAAAGAGGCATTCAATAGACAGGGCCAACCGTAAATTCTACAAACCACACTTCAGCAAATAATTATTTCGAGAAAAAATTCTCCAATGAAATCTAGAAGGCGAGAAACTAATTTAACTTCTAGTGATTTCACCTTCAAGGATTTAGAAAACATTTAAGATTCACAAATAACTGCATTCATAGAAGAGGGAACGCCTAAAAATATTTTATTACAGTTATAAAGACCTTCAAAATAATTATTTAAGCAAGTACAAAGGGTATGATTAGAACAAAACCTCTTTGGCAGACTTTAAACAATGGTACTTTGAAGGGAGACTTCAGAAACAGTTTTTAAGTGGAAGAAAGTAAGGAGGGAAAACCATAAATCATTCTTGAGACCAACTGTATTGACCTGTTAAGAAATAAACAAGAATAAGGGTTCTATAGAGAAATTAAGAATTCTCTAGAATATCTTAGCAAAAGAAAAAATTAAGACAGTGAAAAGTAAATAGAACTATGGTGCTTTCAGAAGACATTTCTTAGCCTAAACGTTTTACTCCACAGCAATAGAGAATGGTGAAACATAATGGAACATGAAATAAAAATAACAGATTTAGAATACTTCACCAAAAACCAAGCTTAGGGATCCAATGATAGAGCCTTCCTCATCAACAAACAAGTCAAGACATCTACAAGTTCCAGGACATCAATTTCCTTCAACTTCCAAGAGACTATCTATTACTTCAAAGAGTCATCAAATGCCAACAATATAATGAGTTCAGATGTAGTACTTATGCTATAAATGAGGAGGTGGAACTATTCTAGGGCTCAAGTATTATTAATTACAGAGTAAATGCATTCCTGACCTTGATAACCATGCAAGGCATAAGGTAGGAACATTTGTAGATACCTCTCTATTTTAATAACTTTGTCTTAACTTCTAAGGAAAGATAGATGGAAAGTTTGACTTTGCAGCCTATCTCTATCTTTTACAATAACTGCATGACAGTTTTAAAATATCTCCTATCTATGTAATAACTGCCAATTTGTCTTTGTAGGTAGAAAGTAGGCTAGAGGTGGCTTTTTAGATTTTCTGAGTGAATAACTGCTGTTTTGATACATTCGAGGTCTTCTTAACCCAAGTTTCCTTAAATTTATTATTTATATTGTACTCAATACCCAATTCTGCTTTTGGTCTTCATAATTCATCGTTCTGTATTTATCCCTTTTTTCACTACTTTAAGCCTATGTTCATTGTCCTTTAACTATGATTTGATCTTTTAAATTGTAGATTAAGCCTTTTAATCTTCGAACTTTTATGCTTAACCTTTGTCTTCATTCTCGGTTGTTCTGATCTTTGTTTCTTGCTGCATGTGCAAGTCTTTTGTTGTGCTGGAGGGTTTGAATAAATGATCGATGCTCATGACACATCGATTAAACATGGATATTCAACCCTTTATGTTTTTTTTCTGCGATATCAGGCCTCAGAGGATCGTCACCGTTGGCCTTTAATCATTTTTCTTGACTGTAGGATGGCTTTTTGACTTAGGTCTGTCATTTAAAAACCTGAAAATAAACAAAAAACATTAATAAATCCTCCGTTCGTGGTTTAAACTACTTACAGAGGCCCAAGGGGTGGTTTATGGAGAATTTCAAAAGAAGGGGTTGTTGCAGGGAGGGAGACCTTATGGTGAAAAAATGAAAGAACAAAAGGAATATTTGAATTTCACACGAAATAACAAATAGTAGTTTTGTGGAAAACCAGCGGTTTTCGTACTACATATGGGCAGTAAGTGGTTTTGATCGTGGTGAACGTGATATGGCTGGATGGATGACACCTGTCCAAGCTGAAACTGCTTTTTCGCATTAAAATAGGTGGTTAAACCTTGGAAGCAGATTGCGGGTGAAAAATTTTGGGGACTGTTAGATCTAGAGGAGCTAGGTCGATAGTGGAGGATGAGAGAAATCAGGGAAGATGTTCGATAGAGGGGAATGGTGGAGGACAGGTGGTGGATGGAAAATGGATGAGCACGAGGATAGTGGAAGTTGGGTCAGGGTGCGTGACATCATCGTCTTTGTTCGGTAGCAGAAGTCTATGGGGCGGGGTTAAAAATGTGACAAGACACGACAATTTCCAGATTAGGTTGATCGATGGTGGAGACTGCTTCACAAAGAAAAATGGATGGAGGCGGAGTAAGAAAAATAGCAAAGGGGCTTAAGGAAAGGGGATGGTGCGGTCCTGTGGAGAAGAAAGGGACCCGGGTTAAGACAGAAGGGGCTGAGGGAATGGCGCGTAGTCGCGCCCTTGGGTCACATGAGGAGGAAAAGGGCTAAGGTCTAAGCCAAGAGAGCTTAAGGCCTTATTGTCAAAATGGAGCGGATGTAGGCCTAAAAAAAGGTGTTTTGAGCCTTTTTAAAGTTCTGATAGGGAAAGAGAGTGAATTAAACCATATAAAATGGTTTTATAAGGTTTTTAAAGGGTGTTTTGTGAAAAATGAAGGGTAGAGAAGGGGAAAAATGGAGTTTTGTTCAGAGGAATTTACAACTTGTTAGGGCAGGTGAATAATGTGTGAGATGGAGGGATTTTGGAGGAAGTTGTGAAGGTGAAAATGATGGGAAAAGGTTTGAGAACAGTCTTCTTTAGTAACAACTGGACTACTTGGACAGATTTGGATGAAGATTTTTAGGTGAAGGATAGACTCAGTATAATGGAGGCAGTAAGATTTCTAGAACTCACAATGTTTCTGCAAATATTGTTTCTAGAAATATGAGATTTTCACCTTAGTCATCTTTGGATAGGATCAAAATTATTGATGACTAACACAGATCACCCTTCCTCTTCCACGCCTCCTTTCTCTGGTCCTCTCTAGATTGAGAGACATAATAGTTACTCCATCATTCGACCAACCCCAAAAGGTGTTCTTCGGAAATTTTCCTATAATTAAAATGCAAGAGCTACACAACACTAGAATATTGTAGAGGATTTAACTCAAGTGCATTCGGCGATGTCAGCTTTGGAGTTCCTTTAGTCATGCCCATCACAACTGAAGGCACTACTCTCTGCTATTGGGGGGATTGATCCCGTAGATCTAATTTTATTACTTTCGATCTCGAGAATTTCATTCCCCACCTCCCATATCAAGTGTCTTTTCAGATTCAAGTCACCATCATGGGAAAGAATATTGATCAAATTGTCATTGATAAAGGCGCTTCAACCTGCATCATGTTTGTTTCATGCCAAAAATCCATCATCTCTCCCCCATTGATTCAGTCCCCAAATACCTTGTAAGCTTTCGACAGTAAAAATTCTCGGTCGTATGGTATTCTCAAAGCATTTCCCATCTTGTTGGAGGGTAAAATGGTAATCATGGAAGGTGAATTGGTAGACACCAACCTAAAATATAATATTTTTCTTGGACACAGTTGGACAAAATCTATGGTTTGAATGGTCTCCACCCTTTTTCATGTCCTTCGTTTCCCTCATCAAGGAAAGATTGTGAATGTCAATAATTTGGCTTTCTTCTCCTCTGGTTCTTCAATGGGAAACATTTATTATGTTGGTAATATCACTACTCCCTATGAGAACATTAGGCTGGGTCTATTCAAATACTTGTCCCTTATGGGAATTTTTCCGCTCCCACCTCCGAATGTCGCCTCCATCAATATGATTTCGTCTAGTCATGATCCATGGATTGTTCCCAATCCCGACTAGCTTGAGAGTTTTAGTGACATTATGCCTATGATCTCGACTTAGAAAATGTATTAAATTATTCTCATGACTTTTGGGGATGCATCGGAACCAACGATCATTTGGTTCCCTCTGTTAACACTTATGCGTAGTCTCCCTAGTTTGGTTCTTAGGAATATGATGGTCCCTTGAATGAGAATTTACCCACCTACGAGAGTATCGCGGAGGTAATGTCTCCCAAAGAAACTTTGTGGGATGATGGACATCATCATTCCTTGTTTCTCCCACTCCTAGGTGACATCTTCGCCTGCCTGGAAACCCATGCTTCATTTGTACCGACTAACCCACTTTAGCATCAAAATTTTATTGATGAAGTGTTGTCTGAAGGGAACATGGGAAATATTACTCCTGTTAGTGTAAGTATTTTCATCCTCCCATCAGTGATCAAAAATACTCTTTTCATATCATTTTAGGGGTCCCACTCAGAAATTTTTTATCATTCCATTAGGTCATCATTAAAAAATTTACTCACTAATGGTAGCCCTCAGTAAAAAATTTCACTTTTTCTAAAATTCCATTACTTGATGGTTCATTTTCAGACTTTGTTGAATGTACATTAGTCATGATATTATACCACTTTTTAAGTCATGTCACCATGAATTTCATTCAGTCAAGGCTCTCATTAGGTTTCTAGGGTTTTTCAAGGTCCAATCAACACACCATTTCCATTTCATAAAGCCAACAATGTAAGAGAGTGAACAAAATAACATCTCTTTACCATGTAAAGATGATTTTCAAAGATGTAATTATGATTCCAAATTTGTGATTTTCATCCTAAAATGTAATTTTTATTCCAAAAAGATGTAACTTTTATTTTTATTTTGTAATTTTATGTCATTTAATATGTAATAAGTGCAAGGTTCCCAAGCTACCAATTTAGAGTTCCGCATGCCAAAATGAAAATATCAAAGTGCAAAGAGTTCCTAGTCCATCAAAATGACCAATTGTCAAAGGAAAGAAATCTAAGTGAAAGGAATTAATTGTGAAGTTTAAAGGTGAATTTTAACATAGAAAAGTGGGTTCCAAAAGCATTAAAATCATAATTCATCAAGTATAAATGATCTGGATTTATGCAGGAACACAACAAAATACACATATAACCATAAACATAGAGATGCAGCGGAAATAATGCTTCATTCCATTAATATCAAATAACTGAAATATGTTTACAGACAAAATGGAAATAAACTAGCTAGGGCAATGGCAGCTTATCTCTAAGAAGAGATGCGGTGGCTACATGCCTCTGAACTATGTTACAAAACAAATGAGTGAATAATGCTTACAGGAATAATTGAAATGAGCAGGTGAGGGCACTGGTAGCGTATCCCTAAGAAGAGATGTGACGGCTATAGGCCTCTCCACTGTGTTACAATGAGGCTTGAATACCTATTTTTTGTTGAGAAACAATTTAAAACTTCAAACGTCCAAAACCCTAACCCTAGGATATGAAGCCCGAAAATTGTGGGTCCCGTTTGGGTAAATTGGTGTTCCAACTTCCCGGGGATGTAACTTTGGCATCTGATCTCCGTTTGACGTGCTCAATAGCTCATTAGAAAGATATATTTGAGGAATAAAACTTTTTGTATGAGTAACATCAGTCCATGGACCCATGTTGCTCCCTTTTTTCCCAGAAAACATTGTTTAGGGCCTCAAAATGGCTCTGGAATTTCAAGACCTGAAAAACTGGTAAAAATAGTAAGTTGTGTTGAAACTTTAAAATGGAAAGAACTGATGGTTGTTGGGTGTGGAGACTAATTATCTTGTTTATTTTGTATCACAACGTTGGACCCTGATACCCTAATGGGGCGGAAACTCTGCCCATAATTAAACGCTACTTGGGGGGTCCCGGGTGGGGGGGCTGCGACTTTATGGAGCCCCCCCTTGGCAGGGGTTTTTGGGGTAGCACCCCCGAAGCTAAAAACAGATGTAAAATTTCCTTGTAAAAGTGTAGTAATTTCTAGTCAATCTGGGTCATTCATTAGGC
This sequence comes from Pinus albicaulis, assembly GCA_034641835.2. Classification (NCBI taxonomy): domain Eukaryota; kingdom Viridiplantae; phylum Streptophyta; class Pinopsida; order Pinales; family Pinaceae; genus Pinus; species Pinus albicaulis. Next base: position 249,063,272 of record CM076575.1, on the reverse strand, counting down.
AGATGATCTGATGGTATAGGTTATGTTTAGTTTAGGGGTTTTGCCCTTAAAGGAAACCCCCTCACTTGTATGAGGGCATGGTATTGCGGCTATGTATTGTACATGTATTCTCAGAGCGAGAAGAAAATAGGGAGACTGTGAGAGAGAACATAAGATATTACAGTGGATCTGCTATAGGTTGTGTCTCTTCATTTTTTTGGATAATAGAAAGGAAGGATTGGCTGTTCGGGGTGGACATAGCCCAAATTGGGTGAACTATGTATATCTATGTCTCTCTGGTTTTATGTGTTTTGCGTGCTTGTTTTTTCCGCATATTTTATGTGTTGCATTGCTGTGTAATATATATTATCTAACAATTGGTATCAGAGCCGAAGGTCTATTTGGCTGATAAACTCATAGGAAAGAAGGGTTTCTGGTTGAAGTGGGAGAAATGGTGGAATATGGTAAATTTAGGGTCGAGATATTTAAAGGCAAAAACTTCCCGCTATGGAAGATGCAGATGGAAGACTATCTATATCAGAAATATTTGTACCTACCATTGAGCGGAAAAATAAAGAATTTGACGGCTATGACAAATGTAAAATGGAAGATTCTTGATAGAAAGGCACTCATAATAGTACAGTTGTACCTCGCGACATAGGTAGCCTTCAATATTTCGAAGGAAACAACAACAGAGGGTTTGATAAAGGAATTGGCGAAACTATATGAAAAACCCTAAGCCTCAAACAAGGTATTTCTTATGAAACATTTATTCAATATGAATATGTCAGAAGGTGGATCTATTGCAGACCATTTAAATTATTTTAATAGAGTTACCAGTCAGTTAAGTTTTGTAGGGGTAAAATTTGATGATGAAGTTAGAGCTCTATTATTTTTGTGCTCATTGCCAGAAATTTGGAATGGTTTAGTTATGGCCATTAGTAACTCTATCTCTGGATCTAGTACTTTAAAGTTTGATGATTTTGTCAGTGCTATCCTTAGCGAGGAAATGCGACAGAAAAGCTCTGGTGAGACATCGGGGAATTATTTGAGTGCAGAGTCTAGGGGAAGAAGAATTGAAAGAGGAAAGAGCTTGGGATATCACAGTAAATCAAGGAAAGGTAGATCCAAGTCCAGGTTGGGGATAGTGTGATGGAAATGTAGAAAGAAAGGACACCTAAAGAAAGACTGTAGATCTCAGAAAGGAAAAGGAGATGGAAAACAAGAAAAAAGTCATGAAGCAAATGTGATAGGTGATGTGTTACAAGATGCTTTGATTCTTTCTTTAAAAAATGTTACTGATTCCTGGGTGGTAGATTCAGGGGCCTTATTCCATGCCACACCTAATAAGAAATATTTTCATGACTATGTTCAAGGATATTTTGGACAAGTCCGTTTGGGTGATGATAAACCCTATAAAATTGTTGGAATGGGTAAGGTTCTCGTAAAACAGCAGAATGTAAATCAATGGCTATTAAAGGAAGTAAGGCATGTTCCAGATCTGAAGAAAAATCTGATTTCAACAGGGCAGTTAGGCGGTGAAAGTTGTATGACAAATTTCACAGATAAAACTTGGAACGTCACCAAAGGAGCCCTAGTAATAGCAAAAGGTGAAAAGGTTGGTACATTCTATTTATGCAATGGTATTTCTAACTCTGTTAATGCTTTAACTTCCAAAGGAGCGGATGCAGCATTATGGCATCGTAGACTCAGACACATGAGTGAGAAGGGGATGAAGATTCTTCACTCAATAAATTTGTTGTTGGGTTTGAAGAATATTGATTTGGATTTCTATGAGAATTTCATTTATGGAAAACAAAAGAGATTCAAATTTCTCAGAGTTGGGAAAGAAAATAAGAGCGAAAAATTAGATCTTTTGCATACAGATGTATGGGGACCTGCTCAGGTATCATATCTTGGTGGCTCTTGTTATTATTTTACTTTTATTGATGTTGCAACTAGAAAATAATTGGATTTATTATATTCAGAATAAATCGGATGTATTTGATACTTTCAAGAAATGGAAAGCTTTCATTGAGATTGAGAGAGGAAAGAAGTTGAAGTGTCTCAGATCAGACAATGGAGGTGAATATTGTAGCAAAGAGTTTGATAGGTATTGTTCAGAGCATGGAATTCACAGAGAGAAGAGAGTTCCAAGAACACCACAAGGAAATGGTGTGTCAGAAAGGATGAACAGAAAAATCATGGAGTGTGTAAGGTGCATGAGATTGCATGCAGGATGGCCTTTACAATTTTGGGCAAATGTTGTAGATACTGTTGTTTATCTAATAAACAGAGGGCCTTCAAGTTCCTTGGATGGTGGTATTCCAGAGGAAGCATGGACAGGTAAAAAGGTAAACTACTCTTTTTAAAACCTTTTGGTTGTGAGGCCTTTGTTCATATTAATAAAGAAAATAGAACAAATCTTGAAGAAAAATCAAAGAAATGTAACTTTATTGGATATGGTGTTAATGATTTTGGTTATTGCTTATATGATTATGAAAATCACAAAATCGTTAGGAGCAGAGATGTAATATTAAATGAAGAGGTCTTGTATAAGAATCAGTTGCAGGAAAAGAAACAGGAAAAAGAAAACAAGGAATACACAGTTCTTGATGAGATCACTGAAAAAGTAAAGGTGCCTGAAAATAATAATAATCAACAACCACAACAACAATAAGCACCACAACAGAAATAGGCACCTCAAACACCTGAAAGTGGTGTTATAAGATCTACTACGATAAGTAAACCCCCTGAACGATACTCTCCTTCATTATATTATTTATTGTTGACTGATTCTTGTGAACCCGAATGTTATGAATAAGCAATGCAAGTTGAAAGAAAGAAGAAGTGGGGGCTAGCCATGGAAGAAGATATGGAATCATTAATGCATAACCAGACTTGGGACTTAGTCATATTTCCTGCAGGTAAAAAAACATTGCAAAATAAATGGGTTTACAGGCTGAAGGAGGAAGATGGAGGAAAATAATGGCACAAAGCTAGACTTGTGGTGAAGGGGTTTGCACAATAGAAAGGTATTGATTTTGATGAAATATTTTCCCTTGTTGTTAAGATGACTTCAATCAGAACTATTTTAAGTCTTGCAGTAGTGGAAGATTTACATCTTGGCAGTTAGATGTAAATACAACATTTCTCCTTGGAGATTTGGAGGAAGAGATCTATATGGAGCAACCAGAGGGATATGAGGTCAAAGGGAAATAAAAATTAGTGTGAAGGTTAAAGAAGACCTTTTATGGCTTAAAACAGGCTCCAAGGCAGTGGTATCTAAAATTTGACAAGTTTATGTCTGAATAAGGTTGTACTAGATGTCACTCTGATCATTGTGTTTATCTGAAAAAGAAAAATGATGGCAGCTATATTATATTGTTATTGTATGTAGATGACATGCTTGTTGCAGGATCTAACATGCAAGAAATAAATGTGCTCAAAATAAAATTGGAAAATTCATTTGCAATGAAGGATTTGGGAGTTGCAAAACAAATCCTTGGTATGAGAATAACTAGAGATAGGAAAAATCAGAAATTAACACTATGTCAGAATGAGTAGATACAAAAGGTGTTAAAAATATTTAATATGCAGAATGAAAAACCAGTCAGTAAACCTTTTGCTATCCATTTCAAACTTAGTAAGGAGATGTGCCCCAAGACCCAAGAATAAATGGACTATATGTCTAAAGTTCCATATGCATCAGTAGTTGGAAGCTTAATGTATGCAATGGTCTACACAAGGCTTGATATTGCACATGTAGTGGGAATTGTAAGTAGGTACATGAAAAATTCAGGAAAAGAACATTGGATGGCAGTGAAATGGATTCTCAGATATTTGAGAGGTACCACAAATCAAGAATTATGCTTTAGTGGTTCAAACATTTCTATATAGGGATATGTTGATGCATATATGGTAGGTGACAGAGATAACAGGTGGAGCACTACAGGATATGTATTTACTATAGGTGGAACAGGTGTCAGTTCGGTTTCAAAAATACAAAGTGTTGTTGCACTTTCAACAACATAAGCATAGTATGTTGCTGCTATAGAGGCTAGTAAAGAAATGATTTGGTTACAAAGGTTTATGGATGAATTGGGTAAGAAGCATGATATGAGCACGTTATACAATGATAGCCAAAGTTCCATTCATTTTGCAAAGAACTCAGCATTTCATTCTAGGACTAAACACATACAGCTCAAGTACCATTTCATATGGTCGGTATTGGAAGATGGACAGTTGAAGCTGGAAAAGATACACACTAGCTAGAATCCTGCAGATATGCTAACAAAAGTTGTAACCGGGGAGAAAGATTATGCTCAATTTCAATTGGTCTTCAAGGATGACGATGAAGATGAGAAACATCCAGGTCCAAAGAGGAGTCACTATCTAGAAAATGAAGCAGAAGTGGAGTTGCTACAAATCAGTCTCCAAGTGGGAGATTGTTGGGTGTGGAGCCTAATTATCTTGTTTATTTTGTATCATAGTGTTGGACCTCGGTACCTCAATGTGGTGGCAACGCCACTCATAATTAAATGCTACCAGGGGGGGTGGCTGTGACTTTATGGAGCCCCCCCCTCCCCCCCCCCCCCCCCTTGGAAGGGGGTTTTGGGGGAAGTGCCCCCGAAGCTAAAAACAGATGTAAATTTGCCTTTTAAAAGTGTAGTAATTTCTAGTCAATCTGCGACATTTATTAGGTGGAGGATCTGACAGTAGAATCTATGTTTAGTTTAGGGTTTTTTCCCTAGAAGGCAACCCCCTCACTTGTATGAGGGCATGGTATTGCAGCTGTGTATTGTACGTGTATTCTCAGAGCAAGAAACAGATAGGGATACTATGCGGTAGAACCGAAGATATTATAGCGGATCTATTGTAGGTTGTGTCTCTTAATTTTGCTGGAAAATAGAAAGGAAGGACTTGTTGTTTGGGGTGGATGTAGCCCAAACTGGGTGAACCATGTATATCTGTGTCTCTCTAGTTTTATGTGTTTTGTGTGCTTGTGTTTTCTGCATATTTTATTTTTCATATTTCTCTGTAATATATAATTATCTAAAAATGGTGGGGGCTCAAAAGGAATAGGTGGGTGGCCACCAATATCCACTTGGATCATCAAGGCCCCAAAACGGCTCCTTGATTGTAGGACCCTTAAACTTGCTAAAAATTGTAAGTTGTGTTGAAAGTGAAAAGCTACACGAATTGACGATGAGGGTCCAAATGGAATACGTGGGTGGCCGCCAATATCCACCTGGATCATTCCTCCCTCCTGTAATATTCCCAAATGGGGAAGCAACAGTATATGAACATAAAACTAGAAGTACCAGTGATAAATCAACACATAAAATGTAAGAAGATAAAATAGGCATTATATCAATGTCATAGCAGCCAATTTATACAATATCTTGAGGAAATAATCACTCAAGTTAGGAAACACAAGCCTCAAGAGAACATGTACATGAAATATGAAGAACACTACTACACAACTAATGCCCAAGGCTATGGCAGCGCAGTTTTATTAGATGTAGTTGCTGCTAGAGAATTACAATACATAGATATGCAAATATATGGCTCATACAATGAAGGGAGAAAATATCTAGAATCAAAAACTCAATTTCAATACAATCCAGAAAGGATTTTTTGAAATATACAAAAATGAAAAAATGTCGAAGTGCAGCCCTAGGGTTGAGTAACAGCTGCAACTCAAGAACTGGATGAAGATGGCTATAGATGATACATGAGATGAATGAACCTCATGCAATGGATCCTTTAGGTGAAAGGCTGATCCAATCACTGAAGATCTCACCCTCCAATCAAACACTACAACCCCTCACTACAATTGCTCACTAAAACAACGAATTCATAGAGGGATGCTGCGCTATAGGAGATGGAAAATATGTTGGCCAAGTGCCAAGATGTGAAGTTTTCTCCATAATATTCCTCACTGATCTCCCAATGGGAAGAACACTTCCTCTTCTGAAAAACTAGCTCCGGAAGAGGTGCTATCAACCCACCACTGCAACACCCTGCATCACAACCCAACTCTAACATAAACTGTGTTGTAGTTGAAGGAGGTAGCTTGGCCTCAAGCCTCAATTTGGAGAAATGAAGTAAAAATATCCCCCAAGAAGCCTCTCAAGAAACGATATGGAATTCCTAAAAATTAATACCTTGTGCTAAGCAGCACAAAAATATCAACTAAACAACTGAAGAATGCACAATAGTCATGCATACCACAAAATCAAATAATCAATAACATGTCTTGCTATGGCTACCTTTCTCTCCTTATAAACAAGTGGAAGCCTTCTCACCTTATTTCCCACTCATTATGGTTTCCTACACCAAGGAATCTTCCTCCCACTATTACTACATTGTCTCCATAGATGATCTCCATCATTCATTCCAGCGCTGTTGACTTGGTCAAACTTGATCTTATCCCCATGTAATTTCCCCTGTTCACACATGAGGGTGTAAAATAAAACTATTATAATGATCCATTTTCACATCATGAGGGATTTTATTCCTATTTTAGAAGTGTATGGGCCTCCTTACCCATTTATTCATCTCCTAGGTGTCAAAATAAAAAATCAATGTTCCTATTAGCTGCATGTTAATTTAGGAATATTACACCTCCTTAGGAAGCAACGGTCCCCATTACGTTAAGTTCCTCCATGAGGGGAAAATTCTGCTGAAATTGATATTGGATTTGTCCACAATTTTGCAGACCTGTTGGTAGATGTGATGGATGTAGATGTGCTGTCGGTGGGCAGCCATTGAAGGATCTGGGCAAAGTTATCCATCATCTCATTCCTTTGTTTCTCGACGACCTCCTCGAGAAATATTTTTATAGGATCTCCTACTCCCTCATATTTCTTTCCTTTCTCTATGGGTGTTTGTCATGGTTTGCGATGCTGATCATGCAATGATTCAACTATATCGAGCTCTAACTCCATATACCCTGACCGTGTTGGGGACATGCAAAGAAAAACAAAGAAAGAGTAGACCCGCTCTGATACCACTGATCTAGATTTATGCAAGAATGCAAAAAATACACATATAACCATAAACATAGAGATGTAGCGGAAATAATACTTCATTTCATTAATATCAAATAACTGAAATATGGTGATTGAAATAATGGAAATAAACTAGCTAGGGCGATGGTAGCTTATCTCTGAGAAGAGATGTGGTTGCTACATTGTTGGAACAAGGTCCCCTGCAAGCTGTGAAATGGGTCCACTTTGTACATTTTTTATTATATTTAGTCTAACGTCGGGGTTTTAGGGTGGGTCAAAGTCCCTAAAGCATTGTAAATAAGTCAAGGGTAGACCAAGAGTCCGCAAACCATGGTTTGCAGACCATTGGATGCATAGGCTAAAATAGTATAAGTAGTTGAACCTTTTTGAGTTGTAATTGAGATGAAGAACGATAAGAGACTGATGCTAAGTGCGAATCGATAGATCTGGTTAGGTTGTTAGGGAAGGACACCTGCCACTATGTGTGCGGATATTCTTTGTCTTGCTGTGTGCAAACCCTGCTTCTGTGTGCACAGGTTGGGTTTAGATATTGTAAGTAGATATGAAGGATTAATGAATGCGGAAGTATTGTTTGATGTATGAATCTGTTAGAATTACTCTGTGATGTCTAGTTGATTAATATATGTTGATGTGTTATTGATTTAAGCTATGAATATATTTTTGTTACTTGCTTACACTGCGATCTGGGTCTGTTATGCAAGAAGATTTGGAATAGTTGTGTTATCTTTATATAATTTCATGATCTATTGATTACTGTGAATATAATTTCTATTGAGCACATCGATGCGAAAGGAATCTATAGATCTAGGCTTTGTAATATAAGATCTGGTCACTATAAGACTGCACGGAGCTCGACTTGCCTTACCTACCCTCTCCTAGGGTTTGAAAACCTGGTTCCATCACCCACCCATACTACTTCGGGTGAGATTGTGGCTTGCGCAAGAAGGTCACTACCAAAAGCGTCAGTAGTATAGGGGTCAGGACCCCTCGAGCCAACAAATGGTCCTGTTGTCGGGACCTAGAGCATTTTGAGAGAGTGATCAGGTAATGCCAAGGTCGTACTGGAAGCCTGAGAGAAAGGAAATTGATGACTGGTTTGAATAGAAAGTTCAGGAATTTTCCGTAAAAGAAAACCGCAGTGACAGGTTGACCACCGAAGAGTGGAAGAATAAGTACATTTTCACAGACATATATGAGATCTTCTTTGTAACGATTGTGATTGAGCTCCAAGAGTGGCTCATAAGGTTGGTAGAATTTCAGAAGTGTTGAAAGGACGAGCGGATCATAGAGTGGAACCCCAAACTAATCCAGCAGTTAGAAAAGACTGATAACACCATCACTCGCATAGTGGACCATTGGGTAGACAGTGTGTTAGGAGGATTTGTGACAAAATTTTCCATTGATCATTTTGTCTCCTACTTTGAAGCATAGTGAATATTCTTCATGGGGTTTCGAGGTAAGTTTCTGAAGTCCTTACCATTGTTGATCAAGATATTATTATGTGAAAAGAGTATTTTATGTAGCCGTACCAAGTGAATGACCTCTGGGCTGGACGGTAGCACAACGTGAAGTGGAAAATACTACAGGACCAACCTAGAAGGAGATATATTGGTCTATAGTCTGGTAAGGGAAGCAGCTTCGTAGAGTCCTCTAGCCACACCGCTTTCAAACCAGCCTAGAGGTAAGAATTCAACTATCCTTCCGCTACCAGAAGATGACACGGATGCACACATGAAGTGACCTTTAAGGGTGTAGGAGATGAAGACATGGATCAGTTATGGTTTGTCACAGATTCGGTATGGACCGCACAGAAGCTAGTGATGCGGTGAGGCGGGCACAACTATCTGTTTCCTTTAGGGGGAGAGCGTTGGACTGGTACATGGGGTACATCAGAAAATATGTGAACGCAACAATTAAGGAGGTTAAGAATGCTTTAAGCAACAATTTAATAAGCCTAAGTCCTACTTGAAAATAGTGGTTCATCTCAAATATTTCAAGCAAGGGCCCTCTGAGTCTGTGTGCGAGGCCGATCAATGACTGAAGAAAGTGATTAGAGAAGGAAGTTTTCAATATTATGACAGACAGCATACATAATGGTTCATCGCCATGTTACTACCTCACCTACGCACACCTATGGGTCACCAAACTTTTGACTCGCAGGAGAAAGCCTTGGAAGCTGTGATGAAGTTAGAAGATGCGCCTCGAGATGAAACCCATCTGGACATCCAATAGATCCAAGGGTATCTAGAAGCAATGAACATGGAGATCCAGAACCTACAACAAGAGCAAGTGTCAAAAGCTAGTCCTGAAAGGTGGTGCGTACGATGCAGGGTGAATGGTCACATCAAAGATAACTGCCCTTTGCTAAGAAACTATATGCAGGCAGGAGGACCTAGTCCGCTATGTACAGGATCAAGTAGAGGACTAAGTCTGTTGCGTCCAGGCTCCAGCAGACCTACGTTATGGTGTGGGGATTTCCGCGTAGCTGGCCTGCATCATACGAACCATTGCTCTGCCTAGGTGCATACGTCCCAGAAGTAAAATAACAATGGTGCAGGTTTTTTCGGTCAGTAGGACATGATGAGCTGAACTATCGAATGTATGATATGATGGTATATCGAGGAAACTTATATAGGGTGCAAACAGATCCTGCGTCACCAAGGTCTCCGGCAGGTGTAGGCGGCTCCCCGGCTAGGGGTAGGGGAGGCGGTCGAGGTTGAAGCGCAAGTCGAGGCCGAGGAAAATTGATCTATTATAACTGTGGAGAAGTAGGGCACTTTGCAAGATATTTCTTGAACCCCACAAGGAAATACTGCCGATATTGCAAATAGTTAGACCATGCGATTGAATATTGCCCAATCTTGATAGCAAAAATTCAAGAAAAGTAGTCGACACCTGCACAGAATGTGCAGAGAGTTAAGGCTGAGCTGTGAGAAAAGGATCCAAGTGTTAATGTGGTGACACACAGTGGGATGGCCACCAGGGGACATGAGGAGGAGGTTGCGATGGAACCTTTGATCCAACAAGCTATTGGTAAACAAGAAGGCTTGGACCTAAAAAATGGGAAAGAAACATTTTTCACAGCTCGCAAGGACTTTGCTGATGTAGAGGCAGCTACTGCTCGGCCACCTACGAACCTCAAGGTAGATGAGGAGGTCGAGCCCTTTTTGCAAGCTTGTATGAAGCTACTACATAACCCAAAGGTTGTGGATAATCTTCAAGCATTAATAGATAGTTGCACAGCGCAAACCAATATACCTCCAGAGGTTAAGGATGTGCACAAGCTATACATGTATAAGAAATGAACTGGAAGAGAAATGTGATTATCTGCGCAGATTGGTGACTACGAGATGAGTCAGGTTATTTTGGACATGGGTTCAGATGTGAACGTGTTACCTAAATGGACTTGGCAATGAATGGGAGAGCCTAAGTTGGAACGGTCAACTATTTAGTTGCACATGGAAAATCAGCAGAAAATCATCCCACTAGGAAGGTTGTCTAAAATTACAGTGGATATCGTAGGAGTAAAGGCCTGAGCTAACTTTGAAGTAATTGAAATTGTAGAAGATGCAGACCCCTACCCTGTGCTCTTAGGGCTAGGCTGGGCCATAGATATGGGCGATATCATCAACCTCAAAAAGAGAAGCATGGTGTTTGAGAATAATGGTACAAGGGTGATAGTACCATTAGATCATGTGGAAGGCGAACAATACACAGAGCCAGTGCACGATGAAGAGGAGGTGGATCACATTTATAAGTTGACTACGTGGGATGAATATTGGATCAACCTTACGGTAGAAGGAGTACTCTGCTGGGAAAAGGACAGTGAATGCTTCTCTGACTCTGACGGGGAGATGGAGAATTGGAAAAATAGATTGCACGATGTCTCGATGCTACAATGTCTTCGAGTCACAAGGGACTTCCGCTACATTTCCTCAGAGTTAAGAGACCTACCCTACTTTGATGGTTTTGGTAGCATTAAGGAATTTTGGTGAGCATTCGACGCAGAGGTTCCCAAAGAATGAAGGCTATGGGCCCTTAAGCTAGCCTTGCATGGAACACTTGCACTCTGGTGGGAGACGCATGAGGAGGCAGTCTGGGATTGGGAGGAATGTAGGGATATGATGATCCTGTGATTTGAAGCCCCAACTGGTGTGTGGGTCAAAACATTCCTTGGATCAGAAGATCCACGCGAATATCTGTTTGCATGGGAAGAACAGTGGTATGACAGGATGACTAAGGAGTGGGTTCACCTACTAATTCTACTTCCATCTACATGGTACTTAGATATGGAGCTACATCAACGCACCTGCCACTGGCAGACATTGAAGGAAGATTTCCTGGGAACATTTGGGTTAGTAGGCGGGACCAGGGCACTTGAAGCATTCCTGTGAAACATTGAAATTAGGGTGTGGGGTGTATCACACCTGTTTATCACACTAGGGGAAACACAGATACCAAGCATGATCAACTACCATAGCCTAGCCCCAACAGAGGGTAAGGATGATCCGCAAGCTGCGTCTGACTTAGAATTGGAAGGGGTGCACACGACTAACGAGCCACTCAGGCTACAAATGGGTAGCAATGGGACACACCCTACGTTGGATAAGAATAGGGATGTAGTTACAAAAGGAAGAGTTATCACATATTCGACGACTCTCACAAAAAATAAATAGCTGCAGTCACTCCTTGTCCATATAGGGTATTACAGAAAGTTTGTTTGGGAATCTGCGCTACTTACAGTGCCTCAGAAAGACTTGTTTCCGCAAGGGGTCCGGTTCAGTTGGGATGACACCTATCAGGAAAATATGTCTTTGGTTGTGAGGTACCTAGGGAAAAATCCTATGTTGGGGGAGGATGTGCAGAAGTCACAAATGTTTGACCCAAGCGTAGCAGGAATGTTGAGCTGGAATGTTGAGCAGGAATGTTTTCCTCGGCCCCGACCTTTGGGTTATGTAGTAGCTTCATACAAGAATGAGCGATCTTAGCAAGGGGAATGCGATGAGATAATCATGCTTACTGAGGGAGATCTTGAACAAATTGCGGACGCAGTCACCCTGGCCACGGAGGAAAAATGGGTCACCTTAGAAGCATGACAGCAAGCTACGATTGATACAATCCAGGCCGAACTCCGCACTCTACAAACCAGTGTAATTCATGCATGTACGCCCTCGAAAACCAGCAGTATGACAACATTTACGTGAGAGAGCCATCTCTGCTCCCTCTCTGAGGCCGCCCTTATCGGGATACAACCCCAAGCTAGTGCAGAAGTGTAGTTGAATTTGGGCAGGTTGTCCCATGAGGTGCTACAAGGTCTCCACACTGCCGTGTTCCAAGAGGTTCATCACCAAGACTAACAAGTGCACCAAACTCAGAAGAACGAGGAGACCATTGTAGCATAGAGCTCTGAAGTATCCCTCACTGTGGCACAACAAGCGGAGCTTGAAACATTGATCCACCGGCTCTGCACAGAGGCTACAGAAGAGATCCCTTCTGCAGCCACCCCCTGGGCTAAATTTGAGGGATTATTTGAGGCATTAAAGGCATCCAGGATAGATATGCAGGTCGTAAATATGCATCTAGAGCAGCAAATCACTGACTTATAGGAAAAATTGTAGCCCAAAACACCTCCGGAGGTACAAGCCCAGCGTGTTGTGCTTGCGATCGAGGCTACCAACACCATTACAAAACAGATTTCTCAGGGTGCCGAGTTACTTGAGGACGCCATGTAGGTATGGACCAAGATCTAGGGTGATCTGGTCCTCCAGAGAATCAATTAGGACTTGCAGCAGAAGGAAGAAGCTTTCAATCAGGTCGAGACTACATTGCCCTCCTTAGTTCCTACACAACATTTAGCACGTTTGAGAACCAACAACGCTCTCTAAGATGAAATTGACGAACTCTAGTGCAAGAAGCATGCCATCAGGGAAAAATTGAAGCCTTGGACTGCCTCAACCCTCCAGATATCATAGGATACTGATGACTTGGTCAAGCGTCTACATCAGACGTTGGAAAGTGTCACTGTGGAAACAGAAGGGCCGGCATCCTAGAAGCTCGTGGATATTGTGCAAAGCGCTACTGCTCAGAGTCAAGAAGTGTTGCCTCCACTGATCACCGCCATCAATGCACTACGCGCACAGGTGGAGACCCCACTGTTGAAAATGCAACAAGATGATGGAGCTTAGTGAAAAGAACTCGCCTTCACTAAGTGGGCCCGTAGGCTATTTTTGGCGCAAAGTCTATTTTCAGACTATGTCTATTTTTAGACATATGGATCATGGTCTATGAGTTGCAAGATGGTATTTATGGATGACTGGTCAAGTTGGTAAAAATATATGGACCTCTAGTTTTAGACATTGGGCAAAATCTATTTTTAGACTGCTGGGCTAAAAATAGAACAGTCAAATATTATTAACCCTTAATAATATTTAGAATATAAACATTATCTTATCCTCTTGGAGCACTTCATTTTGATGCTTGGATGTGGCACATGTAGCTGACAGAAGGAAATACGCTTTTCCTAAGGGTTAGTTGAGCTATTGCATGGTTGACTTCAGTTAGAACTCATGTGGCAGAGTTTGGTGGAGTTGTGTTCGATTTAACTTAGTTGAAATAGTTGTATTTAGTCTAACTGATAAATACACTAGTGATGAGTGGTGTGAATTAATTATTAATTAATTTACTAATTATTAACTCATAAATCAACTAAATAACACATCAGTTAACTGCAATGCATGGACAGTTCAGTGGAGACCAATGTTAGAGGTGGGTGAAAGGGTGAGTCTACTATCAGTTGTGGCTATGGATGTGCATGAGATTTGCACACACATTGATTGATATTGCCAATGAGGATTTCGCAGTACAAGCCAGGTGGATTCAAACTTGGATCTCATCATTATTCATCTTGGATTGCACAGTAGAGGCAGGCAGACTTGTGGAGGAGATTTGAACCTGTGACTTGTTCATCTTCTGTGCTAGTTTGTGTGTAGCATGTGAGAGAGTGTTGAGAGCTGTGAGAGCTTTGTGCTATGTATTGTTACATGTTCTCTATCATTATAATATACAGATATTTTGGGGTTTTCATCTGTATGTTTTCCCCATTACATACTGTGTTATATGTGTGCTTGATTATGTTTTAATGTGCGCATGCGACTGCTTCTAATTTCCGCATATTGATGATCAATTGTAGAAGAGGTTATGTATTATGCATGAAGCTTAAATAGTGTGTAATCAGGATAATCTCGGTGAATAATTCAACTATTATTGAAATTTCTACATGGTATCAGAGCGAAATTGATCATCGGATCTATTACAGTGATTACAATTTATTTCGGTAGACAGAGTCTATAAGCAGACCAGGTCGCCGCTGGATCCATCCTTTCTCTGAAAGGTGATATATCTAGTAAATGCTTCTACAGTCGATCTCTATGCTAGAAATACTTTGTTCTCACAGATAGGAAGCGGTTAAGTTTTAAGCTAGTGAAATTCGAATTTGCAGTAGTTTTCTTGGTGTCGAAGTCAAAATGTCTTTCAACGGATTGCGACTGAAGTATGCCCTTGATGGCAACTCGAATTATGTTGCATGGAAGGAAAGAATGGAGGCGGTATTAGATGATAACAGGCTGAAGGATTTCATAGAGGCTGAGGTCCCAAAGCCTACTGATGCTGCTCAAGTTGAGGCTTGGCAAAAGAAGATGGAAAAATTTCGAAGGATTCTGTTGGAGGGCGTGAGGGATCACATTGTATCCAACATGCATGGAAAATATTCTCCATACTTGATGTGGAAAGCATTGACAGATTTATTAAAAAGCAAGAGTGACCAGAGGAAGTTGGCGCTCAAGGATAAAATCAGACACATAAACATGGAGAAAAGCAACAGTATGCCCAAGTACCTCACGAAGTTCATCCAATGCAGGGATGAGCTGGGAAGTGTGGGGGTGACTGTGGATGATGAGGAATTGGTGAGCTTGGCTCTCCTTGGTCTTCTGAAGAGCTGGCATGCCTATCAGGATTCTGTCAATGGTCGGGAGAAATTTCCAGGATGGGAGCGACTTTGGTCGGATCTTGTGCAAGAGGAGATAAGGCGGAGTACCAGGGATGGATCTTTATCAAAGGCATCTGATGAAGAAAATTGTGCTTTGGCTACCAAAGAAAAGAAGCGGAAGAGCAAGAAAGCTTCTCATTCCAGTGTGAAAGGCAAGAAATAGGACATGTCCAAGGTGAAGTGCTTTCACTGTCACCAGCAGAGACATTATGCCACAAATTGTCCGCAGAAGAAGAAAAATAAGCATGCTGCTGGATCTGCAGCGGGAGAGGCCTTAGCCTCGCAGTTTGAGTTGGATTTTTCACTGATCGCATGCTTGGTCTCAAGTGTGATGGGATCAGTATGGTTCTTGGACAGTGGTGCATCTTTTCACATGACTGGAGATCGAGATCTGTCTTCATATCTGGATGAGAAAGATCTTGGAGTGCACATCGAGATGGGCGATGATGGTAGATACAGTGCGACCAATATCTGTACCATTTCCTTTGAGAGGGAGTCTAGTAAAACCTTCGTATTGAAGGAAGTGATGCATGTTCCAGGATTGAAGAAGAATCTAATCTCTGTGGCAATGTTAGAAGACAAGGGGTACGATGTTGTCTTCAACGAAGGAAAGGCTTTCCTACGCAGTAAGACAATTGGAGAAACCCGGAAGATAGGGGTTCGAGTCAAGAACCTTTATCAGTTGCAAGTAGATGGCTACGCAGCAATGGCATGCAAGGCGGAAGGAGTGGTGAGCCGGGATGATGGCGAGCTGTGGCACCAGAGATTGGGCCACCTTCACCATGGAGCTTTGAAGATACTGCAGCAGATTTCTACTGGGCTTCCTAAGGGCACTCTTGCGCAGTCAGATCAGTGCAAGGGGTGTAACTTGGGAAAATTTGTGAAAGCCACCTTTCACAAGAAGGATATTCACGCCATGACAATCCTTGAGAGAATTCACACAGATGTGTGTGGACCTTTCTCAGTAGCTTCGACAGCAAAGCACAAGTACTATGTGATATTTGTTGATGATTTTTCTCGGAAGTGCTGGATATTCTTCATGCAGAAGAAGAGCGAGACATACTCAAAGTTCTGTGAGTTCAAGGCACTGGTTGAGAAGGAATCGGGGAAGCATGTGAAGGATCTTAGGAGTGAAAATGGTGGTGAATTCATCTCTGTTTAATTCAAGGACTTTTGCAGCGCATAAGGAATTCGGAGAGAGCTCATAGCACCTCATAACCCACAACAGAATGGGGTTGTTGAGCGGAAGAACAGAACGATTGTGGGTGCTACACGGGCGATGTTGCATGATCAGGGCCTACCCTTTCACTTGTGGGCGGAGGCATGCAATACTGCAGTATATGTGTAGAACCATTGTCCTCACAAGATACTTGGCATGAGTACACCGGAGGAGGCGTTTTCTAGTAAGAGGCCTGATATTTCCCATTTGAGGATTTTTGGTTCACCTGTCTACATGCATGTGATGAAGGATGCCAGGAAGAAGCTGGAGCCGACCGCAGAGGTTGGGATATATGTGGGGTACACTGATACGCCCCACAACTATCATGTGTATTTTCCAGACAGTCGCAAGACTGTTGTGCGACGGGATATCAAATTTCAAGAGGAGAAAGCCATGCAGTGTTCGCTTGAGAGGGAGCCACACTTGCATGCAGATGAGGAGCTATTAGTTCCTAAGGATGAGCTTCAGGATGTGGATCAGCCACAAGAAGAAGTTCATGGAGTGGAAGAGACCACTCATGCAGTGCCAACCATCAGAGGGCGCAAGCGCACTACAGAAGCTGAGCGACTGGCTCAAGATGCAGAGAAGGTTGTAGGACCACCTACAGCACAGCGTAGACAGAGACAATCACCGGACCGGTACACTGGATACATGGCTCTTGTGAGCAAGTGTATCGTGACAGAGCCATCCTCTTTCGAGGAAGCTGTGGAGGACCCCGCATGGGTAGATGCCATGGTGGAAGAGTATGATTCGATTTTCAGAAACAGTGCATGGGAGATTGTCCCAAGGCCGAAAGGGAAATCAGTGGTGGGTTCGAGATGGATCTACAAAGTGAAGCAGGCGGCTGACGGGAGTGTGGAGAAGTACAAGGCAAGATTTGTTGCCCGAGGCTTCTCGCAGATCAAGGGGATCGATTATGAGGAGACCTTTGCACCTGTCGCAAGGTACTCTTCCATACGGACGATCCTAGCTCTCTCAGCGCAGATGGGGTGGCACATCCATCAAATGGATGTGAAGACTGCGTTCCTCAATGGAGTCATTGAGGAGGAGGTGTACATAGAGCAGCCCGAAGGTTTCGAGATCTTCAGCAGTGAGTCGCATGTCTGCAGACTCAAGAGAGCACTGTATGGGTTGAAGCAAGCACCTCGTGCTTGGTACACACGGATAGACAGTTATTTCAACGGACTTGGATTCTCCAAGAGTGAGGCGGATCCTAACCTGTACCAGATTGTGGTGGAGGGGAAGTTGCTGATCATTGTACTGTATGTAGATGATATGATTTTGACGGGTGATGAGTTGTTGATACTTTCATGCAAGGAGGATCTTGCTAGAGATTTTGAGATGAAGGACTTGGGCCTCCTTCATTATTTCCTGGGATTGGAGATTTGGCAGCGCAGTGGAGGACTGTTTGTTTCTCAGGGCAAGTATGCCCGAGAGATTTTGGAGAGGTTCAACATGCATGGCTGCAAGCCTGTTGACACTCCTCTTCCTGGTGGTTAGAGGAAGGAGGATGCTACTTCAGCGGAGGTAGTGGATGCCACTGTCTATCGACAGTTGGTGGGGTCGCTTATGTATTTGGTCAATACATGACCCGATATATGCTATGCTGTTAACCAGCTTTCGCAAGCTATGGTTAAGCCTACCAAGCTCTTCTGGAAGGCAGGCAAGCATGTATTGTGTTATCTTAGAGGCACATCGGGATATGGCTTGTGGTACAGACAGGAGGATGAGGTGAAGCTATGTGGCTTCATGGATGCAGATTGGGCAGGGAGCCCAACGGACAGAAAGAGCACATCTGGAGGGATCTTCAGTATCGGGTCGACAGCAGTTTCTTGGTACAGCAGGAAGCAGAGATCCGTGGCACTCAGTTCAGCAGAGGCTGAGTATATGGCAGCAAGCTTGGTTGCATGCGAGGCCATATGGATGAGGAAGATCCTGGTCGGGTTGTTCGGGTCACACTTGGAGCCTACTGTGATTTATTGTGATAACCAGAGTTGCATTAAACTCTCGGCTAATCCAGTATTTCATGATAGATCCAAACACATCGACATCAGGTACCATCATATTAGAGATTGTGTGCATCACAGATTCATGTTACTTTCATACATTCCCACGGAGGATCAGGATGCTAATATCTTGACGAAGGCGCTCACCAGGAGAAAATTAGAATACCATAGAGGCAGGATAGGGGTTGCATATAATCCATATCTTGTTGAGAGGGAGTGTTGAGAATGCAACAAGATGATGGAGCTTAGTGAAAAGAAGTCGCCTTCACTAAGTGGGCCCGCAGGCTATTTTTGGCGCAAAGTCTATTTTTAGACTATGTCTATTTTTAGACATATGGATCATCGTCTATGAGTTGCAGGATGATATTTATGGATTATTGGTTGAGTTGGTAAAAATAGATGGACCTCTATTTTTAGACATTGGGCGGAATCTATTTTTAAACTGCTGAGCTAAAAATAGAACAGTCAAATATTATTAACCCTTAATAATATTTAGACTATAAACATTATCTTATCCTCTTGAAGCACTTCATTTTGATGCTTGGATGTGGAACATGTAGCTAACAGAAGGAAATACACTTTTCCTAAGGGTTAGTTTAGCTACTGTATGGTTGACTTTAGTTAGAACTCATGTGGCAGAGTTTAGTGGAGTTGATGAGACAGTTGGTGGAGTTGTGTTCAGTTTAACTTAGTTGAACTAGTTGTATTTAGTCTAACTGATAAATACACTAGTGATGAGTGGTGTGAATTAATTATTAATTAATTTACTAATTATTAACTCATAAATCATCTAAAGAACACATCAGTTAACTGCAATGCATGGACAGTTCAGTGGAGACCAGTGTTAGAGGTGGGTGAAAGGGTGAGTCTACTATCAGTTGTGACTATGGTTGTGCAAGAGATTTGCACACACATTGATTGAGATTTCCAATGAGGATTGCGCAGTACAAGCCAGGTGGATTCAAACTTGATGTCATCATTATTCATCTTGGATTGTGCAGTAGAGGCAGGCAGACTTGTGGAGGAGATTTGAACCTGTGACTTGTTCATCTTCCGTGCTAGTTTGTGTGTAGCATGTGAGATAGTGCTGAGAGCTATGAGAGCTTTGTAATATGTATTGTTACATGTTATCTATCATTATAATATAAATATAGTTGGGGGTTTTCAGCTGTATGCTTTCCCCATTACATACTGTGTTATATGTGTGCTTGATTATGTTTTAATGTGTGCATGCGACTGCTTCTAATTTCCGCATATTGATGATCAGTTGTAGAAGAGGTTATGTATTATGCATGAAGCTTAAATAGTGTGTAATCATGATAATCTCGGTGAATAATTCAGCTATTATTCAAATTTCTACACCCACCACCATAGTGACTCGGGACGAGTCACAAGATTTTGTTGGGGGACCATTGGAACAGGTTTCCCTGTAAGCTGCGAAACTGCTCCACTTTGTACATGTTTTATTATATTTAGTCTACCATAGGGGGGTGGGTCAAAGCCCTTAAAGCATTGTAAATGAGTCAAGGGTAGACCAAGAGTCCGCAAACCACAGTTTGTGGACCATTGGATGCATAGGCTAAAATAGTATAAGTAGTTGAACCTTTTTGAGTTGTAGGAGAGATGAAGAATGATAAGAGATTGATGCTAAGTGCGAATCGATAGATCTGGTTAGGGTTTTTGGGGAAGGAATCCTGCTACTGTGTGCGTGGAGATTCTCTATCCTGCTGTGTGCGGACCCTACTTCTATGTGTTCAGGTTGGGTTTAGATATTGTAAGTATAGCTAAAGGATTAATGAATGCGGAAGTATTGATGGATACCTGAATTTGTTGGAATTACTCTGTGATTTCTGGTTGATTAATATATGTTGATGCATTATTTATTTAAGCTGCGAATATATTTTTGTTACTTTCTTATGTTGCGATCTAGGTCTATTCGGCAAGAAGATCTGGAATACCTATGTTGTCTTTATATAAGTTCATGATTTGTTGATTACTGTGAATACCATTGCTATTGAGCACATGGATGAGAAAGGAATATGTAGATATAGGCTCTGTAATATAAGATATGGTCACTATAATACTGAAAGCAGCTTGGATTGACTTACCTACCCTCTCCCAGGGTGCGGAAACCTAGTTCCAACACCCACCTAGACTACTTCGGGTGAGACTTTGGCCTGCACAAGCAGGTCACTACCGAAAGGGCCAGTAGTATAGGGGTTTGTTGGCAAACCGTGAACCTTCGAACCTGGGTCAGGACCCCTCGATCCAACATACATGCCTCTAAAATTTGTTACAAAGAAAATGATTGAAACATGCTTACATAAATAATAGAAATGAGTGGGCGAGGTCATTGGTAGCTGTTGGGCTGGAATTAAGGTACTTTTTCACCCTACCTTTACTTCGAATTATCATACATTTTTATAACTTCTCTTCTCTTAACAATAAATGAAAGAAGGGTTAATGCAAAATAGGGACAAATAGACTAATGGTAAGAAGCATGTTTAAGACAACAAGGATTTGACTTATTTCATCTTTATTCACAGGAAATTAAGGCAGTTGAACCAATGATGACTAAAAGACAGCTAACAGACAGAGAACATGAAACCACAATAAACTCCCGGGATGAGCAGAAGGCGGAAATACAGATCCACGTCTGAGAAACTCAAACGACAGCCATGAGAATCAAGCTGTCTTTAGGAAAATACCATTCCACTGAGAAAAATCACCTTTAAAAAGGCCAAATATGGACGAAAGAAAGGGAGGAAGAATATGAATTATCTTTTGTAATAAGCGTGTCAGGACAAAACTGTCCAGTTGTATTCATGTCTTAACGCTTTAATAAATAATTTTGGTATTTTGAATAAGTCATTGCCTGAGTTTTCCATCGCGTTGGACTTCTGGTGGTTTGGGCCTAGCCCTGGGAGTTTCCACGCTCACCTCTGTACTGTACGTTAATTATGAAATCTATGTTCAGTTATCTGATGCATTCTATGAGATATCTTTCTACTTGTTAACTTTGATTCCTGTGATGTAGGTTCCTAAGCCACTAAGGTATTTTATTGCTCATGTATCTGGTTTGTAGTAATAGTTTCATAATGGTTGGACATTTTCATCGTTTTCTCAATTCCTTTATATCTGTATATAATTTTTAGCATGATCTCTGTTCAATGCTTTATATTGCTAAGAATTAGATCTTTCCATCAGTACTATAGGATTTCTTGTTTTTCTTAATACAAAAAAATGTTACCCAGTTAGTTTGCAAGAGAATTCCATTGCAAAATTAAAATAAGAAATTAGTGTTCAATTCATTGAGTTTGTTGTTCCATTCAGTAGGAATGTTGTTCAATTCATCGAGTGTGTTGTTCACTCATAGATTATTCTCGCTAAGCTTATTCAGATAGGATAATTAACGACATTTTAAAAATCCCATTTCATTTTGAGTTGATTGAACTTTGAGAATTATTTGATATTTTTCATAGTAATAGAGAGTAGCTATTTCTGATGTCACTCGCATATACTGTGCTCACACTCTTGAAATAAGAAGACTCGCCCTAGGTTAACAATTGAATGAGAAGCATAAAGGTTGCCTATAATAGTCACCTTAAAGAACCAAAATTTTTGGCGTCGTTGCTGGTGTTGAGATTACAACAAGATGATGAGCTTAGTGAAAAGAAGTCACCTTCACTAAGTGGGCCTGCAAGCTATTTTTGGCGCAAAGTCTATTTTTAGACTATGTCTATTTTTAGACATATGGATCATGTTCTATGAGTTGCAGGATGCTATTTGTGGATGGTTGGTAAAGTTGGAAAAACTAGATGGACTTCTATTTTTAGACATACTGGGCGGAATCTATTTTTAAATTGCCAGTCTAAAAATAGATATGTCGAATATTATTAGCTCTTAATAATATTTGGACTCTAAAAATTATCTTATTCTGTTGGAGCACTTCATTTAAGTGCACAGATGTGGCACAGGAGCTGACAGAAGGAATTACGCTATTCCTGAGGGTTATGTGGAGCTTTTGCATAGATACTTCAGTTAGAACTCATGTGACAGAGTTTGGTGGAGTTGATTGAGGAAGTTAGTGGAGTTGTATTTAGTTTAACTAATCTAAACATAGTTGAGCCATTTGTATTCAGTTGAACTAATTGATACAATTAGTGAGAGTGGTGTGAATTAATTATTAATTAAGTCACTAATTATAAACTCATTAATCAACTAAAGAATGCATTAGTTAACTTCAGTGCATGGACAGTTTCAGTGGAGACCAGTGCAGAAATAGGTGAAAGAGCAGGTTAACTATCAGTTGTGATTATATTGTTTCTATTTGCAACACGCAGATAGGTGGAGAGGCCCATGAGGATTGCGCAGTACAAGCCAGGTGGTTTATCTATTTAATGAAGCCATCCCATAGCATTGATTACGCAATATAGGCTGGCTATCAAGTGGCAAAATATTGGAGCATGTGTTTTGCTAGATCTAGCTTGATAGTGTGTAGAAATTGAGGGTGTGCATGGGATCTTGTGAGGAGCTTTTGTACTATGATTGTTACATGATCTCCATGACATATAATATACAGATAGTTGGTGTTTTCAGCTTTAATCTTTCCCATTAAATATTGTGTTCATATGTGTGATTGTTTGTGGTTTTAATGTATGGATGCAATTGATTTTATTTCCGCATGTGATGATCAATGGTAGAAGAGATTTTGTATTATGCATGAAGCTAAAATAGTGTGTGATCAGGAGAATCTCGGTGAATAATATCTTAGTTATTTAAATTTCTACAACTAGGGAGAGTGTTGAAGAGAAACGTCCTTCATTCCTTGTTCTCTATTGATACGAAGCATTGGGTATTAAAAATGAGAGGTAAGAACCTGCGTACTAGCAAGAAAAATGCTTGCCCCCTGACCCACTTCTCAGTAATTGATCAAAGGTTAGTAGAATAGGTGCTTTTATTTTTTTACTAGGATGAAAAGGATAGAAACAAATCAAAATCATTCACAAAAAGTCTACGAAACCCAAAGGACCGATAATCCTTGGTAGAACAACATACATAGACTAAATCGTTAATAAAGTTGAATCCCAGGCATCTGTAGGACCCAGAATCATTCCCACTCAAATTCCTACTACTCTCCCTTAGGTAGTAGCCTCACTATCTACAGCCCACGCCAATATTCACAGTGAAACTAAAGGGTCTGAACAAAGCCTTCAAACTGCTGAACACATAGGTACAAACCCTTCGAGAGAGGGAGGTTCTTGCAATTTACAAGAAGGAGACGGAGAAACTAGTGGGGTAATACAGGTAAGAGATCTAGAGCCTAAATCCCCTAAAAAATTATTCGATACTAAGATGCCTAGTATTCCAGTTCAAGGGAGTGCTGTAAAGCCTCCTCCCCACTCGCCACCTGATCCTGCTAAGATCACTCCTCCTGAATAAGAGATCCCTGAAGAGTACTGGCATATCTTTGATCAAATGGAAAATAATCAAAACCAGAATCAAAGGTAGGCATCGACATTGGAATATCCCATTGTTTTCCATGCTGCTAATGCCCCTATGAAATCCATTCCCCTGCAAAAAATCCCCACCTTCCATGGGTTGACCTTGGAATATCCTAATGCATTTATTTGAGTTCGACGTCTTATGTAGGGGATACGACTATACCACTGACCCTTGAAACTGAAATTTTTCCCCTTTACTTTGAAGGGGCCGGCATTACGTTGGTTCATGGGACTCGGTGGGGGAACCATCAATAACTGAGACCCAATAAAGAACATTTTTCTAACTAAATATCAAGATTATTGCTAAACTCGGGAATCAAAATATGAAGTCTTCAATATGTCTATGAAAGACAATAAGAAATTAGAAGAGTATGTCGAAATATTTCAGTATAATCTGCAAAGGTCCCCATATACTGAATTATCCAAAGACATCCTTAAAGCAACAATAATTAAGGTAATGAAAGAAGAATGGGTTGAAACACTTAATATAATGGGAAGAGGGGACATATATCAAGAAGAATATGATGAAATTATTTTTCTATGTATCAGGTGCTCTCAGGGTAGTACGCAAAATAAGCCAATTGGGTGAGACTCTGGTGTCAACGTAACCATAGCAGAGTTTGGTAATCTGTTGGAAGACTTCAAAACTGAAATTTTAGGTACTTTGACAACATAGCTTGATGTCCTACAAGCCAAGCAGATGCAAGATATAGTGGAACAGAACTTGGCCGTCTTCTGCCCACACTGTCAGAAGAAGCACAACCAAAGGGAATGCCCCTTAGACATGATTCAAACTTGTGCTATCTGCACTAAGGATCATGCCATGGATCACTGCCCTTCGCTCCCATGACTCAAAGAATTTTACAAATAAGTAGAAGAAGAAACAAAACCAGTCTAATTGATGAACCAACGTCGATAATGGCAAACATGACCAAGTATGCCTCAAGACTTGTCTCTATTCTTTCCTTCTCCAGAATTTAACCAACAAAACCACTCAACAGCTTGAACCACCTTTCTCCACTTTTCCATCTCAGTCATTTCCTATACCACCTTGGCCAATGCAACCCTCTACAGGGAATAATTGGCCAAGCTTTCCCTGTTCTCCTCCTTATTGGAAAAACAACCCATATCAAACCCAATGGCCAGCATCTCCTTCTTAAACCACAAATTGGCCTCAAAATTGGCAACGACCTCTGGGAATGACCCACCCACCAATGGGGATGGGAATTCATAATCAACCTACACTGCTAGCTCTGTACCCTATCCAGCACAAACCTCAGCCTATCATCTGTGCTCAATTACTAGCCCAACCCAATCCTAACCCCAATAACATGTTGGTTCAGCTAATCCAGATTATAGAGAATCCCAACCCCGAAACTGAGCAAACGAAATGTAATGAACTGAGGTTTAGATCAAGACATATTATCTCACCAGCACAATGGATGACCCCACCACAACTAGAATCTAAAACTCCAACAAAGCCTAGATAAGAAAATGTAACTCAAGCAAAGGTGGGGCAAGAAAAAGAAGCGATTGACCAAGATAAGCCTGAAAATATTAGGATTTTTTCAACTCCTTTCCCTGAAAGGTTAACGATTCCTAGACAAATGGTCTCCCAAGATTTTGATATTTTGGGAGAATTGAGAAACCTTTGCATCAAAATTCCTCTTCTACATGCCATACAAGACATCCCCATCTATTCTAAGACAATTAAAGAACTGTGTGGAAGGAAGCAAGCAAAAAGAGAAAAGATTAATCCCACCGTTCATGTGGTAGGAACACTTTCTGACTTATTATTGGGTGAGGCCCCCATTAAATATGATGACCCAGGGAATCCCATAGTAATTTTACAAATCTCCGGCCACTCCTTTACAAACATATTGGTCGACTTAAGGGTAGCCATTAACATATTAACAACAGGCACCTGTGAAAATCTAGGCATATCAGTGTTATAACCCACAGCTACACTGTTAGAACTCATGACAATTCTGTTATCAGGCCAAAAGGAATATTCAGGAAATCCTAGGTATGTATAATTATGGGAGTAGCTGGCTGATTTCTTAGTTATTACCCAAATAATTGAATGGATAGACACCCCTTGATTCTTGGACAACCTTGGTTAGCAACGGCCGATGCTTACATAGGCTGTCGTACAAGCAGCATGACAATTGCTGGGGGAGATTCCATAAAGAACATTATCATTTACCCACCTTCCAAACCAATTTTACCCACGATACACATTCATAAGCATCCATATACATATTGGGAGAAAAATATCCATCCACCTCTGACATTAATCGAAGCTCTTGAATTTTAAGATCAAATTGAAGATGATGTAATGAATAAATTTATGAATCAGCCACCTACATCCAGAAACTTGAAATGCCAAATGCTGAAAAATAATTCTTGAAGAGGAAACACAAGAAGATCTCTTGACAAACCTTGATGATCAACATATACCTACAACCATTGCACGCAACAACATACCTGTTGAGATTGAGTCAGGGAAAAATTTGAATATCAATGGTAATCTGGATAGTGACAAAAGGTAGAAGCTCATAAAGGTGTTACAAAAGTATTAGGGAGCATTTTCTTGGGACGACCTAGACATGAAGGGCATATACCCCAAAATATGCACCCATCACATCTATACCGACAAGGAGGCTCGGCCTATTCGGCAACCCCAGTGTAGGTTAAACCCTCATCTAAAATACATTGTAAAAGAGGAACTACAAAAACTATTGAACATGAATTTCATTTATCCTATTTCAGACAGCAAATGGGTCTCCCCTCTGGTAGTCATCCCTAAAAAGAATGGGAAATGGATAATCTGTGTGGATTATCAAGAACTGAATAAGGCAACATAGAAGGACCACTTCCCCCTCCCTTTTATTGATCAGGTCCTAGATACACTGGCAAGGAAGCGTTTATTTTCTTTTCTTGATGATTTCAGTGGTTACAATCAAATCCAAATAGCCCGTGAAGACCAGGATGAAGCAACCTTTACCTGCGCATGTGGTACATTTTCCTACAGGGTGCTACCATTCAGACTGTGCAATGCCTGAGAAACCTTTCAAAGGGCCATACTCAGCATTTTTGCTGAGCTAATAAATGAGGGGCTTGAAATTTACATGGAGGACTTCACCCCATATGGTGATGATTTTCATCAAGCATTAGAAATGATAGAAAAAGTATTTGAACAATGTATTACTACGACGTAATGCCTAAGAAATGAAAAGTTCCACATTATGATGATTGAAGGAGTAATCCTGGGGCACTATATCTCTGTAGCAGGAATACAGGTAGACCCAAAAAAAATAGAGGTAATCCTTTTATTAGCCACACCTTGCACACAGACAAAGGTGCATAGTTTTCTGGGGTATGCAGGGTATTATCGTAGGTTTATAAAGAATTTCTCACAAATTGTTGCACCTTTGTATGCTCTAACTGGAAATGTCGAATTCCATTGGTATGATAAATGTGACACTGCTTTTGTAGATTTAAAGAGACTGGTCTCAATAGCACCAATCTTACGCAGTCCTAACTGGGAGCTGCCTTTTCACATTTCTTCAGATGCATCCGATATAGCAATAGGAGAAGTCCTTGGTCAAGAAGAAGATAAAAAACCCTATGTTATTTATTATATCAGCAAAAATCTTACTCCTGCTGAATTAAATTACACAGTGATAGAAAAAGAGTTCCTAGCAGTCATTTATGCTATTAATAATTTTATACATTATATAATGGGCTATCAAGTACTCTTGTATACTAGTCACTCTGCCATTAAATATTAGCCAATAAACCAATCACAAATGGGAGACTAACTCGTTGGTTGCTACTTTTGTAGGAATTTGACATAACCATCAAGGACCGCCCAGGAAAGGAAAATGTGGTCACAAACTTCCTATCCAGAGTTCCAAAGACAGATGGCACACTAGCAGTTGACGATCAATTTCCTGATGAACATCTATTTTCCATAGCAGTAAAAATGCCATGGTACGCAAACGTAGCAAATTACTTGGCAGTAGGGAAACAGCCCAGGCATCTAACATCAAAGGAACGGTAATTTATTGTACAACGCAGTTCCAAGTTTTCCTGGATCGATGGATACCTTTTCCACACAGGGGCCGACATACATATACGTAGATGCATCCAGGAAGATGAGATCTATGATATCTTATGGGCCTGTCAAGATGAACCATGTGGTGGCCATTTCGCAGATCGTAGAACATGACACAAATTATTACAATTGGGTTATTATTGGCCTACGATCTTCAAAGATGCGAAAAAAAATATGTCCAAGCCTGCGATAGGTTCCAAAGAATGAGCTGCCCATGCCAAGCAGACAAAATTCCATTACAACCACAATTGGTAATAGAACCATTTGAATGATGGGCACTAGACTTTGTTGGTTCATTCAACCCACCATCAAATCATAAAATATACATACTATTTTCCATGGACTACGTAACCAAATGGGTGGAAATAGTAGCCTTATAAAGAGCCACGGAGGAATCTGTGATTAACTTTCTATTCGAGCTATTTGTGTGATATTTTCTACCACGGGAAGTGATAGCCAATTGAGGAGCATAGTTTATAGGTAATAAAATCTCAGCCACTCTAAATAATCATGACATCATCCATAGAGTCACGTCTCCTTACCACCCGCAGGCGAACGGACAGGTCGAAAGCACCAACAAATTTCTTGAATCAATCCTTACTAAAACAGTATCATCACATCGCCAAGACTGGGCCACTAGACTTCCAGAGGCCCTGTGGGCTTATCACACAACATGGAGAAACACCACGGGATATTCCCCATATCATCTAGCATTTGAAAGAGAGCCCATTTTTCCCATTGAATTCAAAGTCAAAACTCTAAGGACAACCCATGAAGCAGGATTAGACTTAACATAGGCCCAGATTAAAAGACTCCAGCAGATAAATGAATTAGATGAAACATGACTATTGGCTCTACAACTCACATTGGTCATACAACAATAATGAGCTAAGTGGCATGAAAACCTTATCAAAAAGAAGACATTCCAGAAACGATATTGGGCACTTCTCTATGACTCGAGATTCCAAGATTTTCTGGAAAAATTATAGACAAGGTGGCTCGGTCTATACGAAATCCAAGAAGTGCATAACAATGGTACCGTCACCTTGACTACCATAGGTGGGTCTAGTTCTACATTTCGAGTCAATGGGCACAAAGTACGCCTCTACCATAAACCTCTCACAAGGGAGTCTTTCTGCCAGCAGGTACGAAATGATCCCACCATCCAAGTTGTGGTAGAAGGGGGTGATAACCCCACAACCTCAAGTACATAAGAGTTTGCTACCTTCATTTGTAAATAATTTATATAATCTCCTTGCAATTCCTAGTTCTTATTTTGTTGTACATTCTTCATACTCACAATTGTACCCTTTTTCTCATCCTCTTGTGTTTTTATCTTTCCTTGCTATTTAAATTCTTTGAACGGTTGATGTTTAATCCAATTGAATAGCTGATATTCAATCAGATTGAATAGCCATTTTTTTCTTTTCTTTTTTCTTTTCCTTTTTTTTTAATTCTTTGAACGGCTGTTGTTCAATGTAATATTCCAAATTTGGAATAGCTACAACAAATAGAATATCTTAAGATATCCCAGAGTTAGAGCTTCATCAAATCATGAGCATGGAAATGTAGATCAGCTCATTAGATGTAAGAGAACATCTCACTAGAAAATGTAAGAACCTCAGCAAGAATATGGCCTATATTCTCCTTCCAAAGTAGGGAAATGCAACAATATAGAGCATAAAACAGTTGTCTTCAGAAAATAATGTTATACATGTGAGGACGGGGACCTGGATCCCTTTGAATACATCATATGCAACTCACATGTAGAATTATAGGTGAAACAAATCACTCTAGCCAACATAAACAGATCTCCCAAAGTCAATATGCCTCAAATAAGCCCAAACCCCATAGCATATGTCATGCAGAAAGTACTGAAGAAAGAAAAACATTATTTTATTCGGGGTTTATGCAGAAAATAATTTGACATAAAATATCTAGATTCTACAAGTATCCAATGGCTGAGAAAATGGAGATCCATCCCTCTTTATACAAAAATAAGATCAACCCGGAAAGGGTTTCATAAGAGACAGTTGTACATAAGAGAAGATCTGCAATTCTGGATCTGAAAAATAAAGTTTTACTGCAACAATAAATAAATATGACGAAAATATACAAGTGACAGAAGAAGAATGAAGTACAGAGCTTTCCAGGACAAGGGTTGGCCCTTTCTCCAAGGAATGAACTCACAAGAAAGGGTTCAAACCCTGCTATTGCAGCTCTGGAAAAAATGATGCAGTTTCCCCAGTAAAATGCACTGTAGTGGATGGGAACCAAGTTGGCCTTGTTCCAAGATGTGAAATGTGCTCTGAAACCTCCTGTATAGATCTTTCAAATAAAGGAGAGCTCGCTCCTCTGAAATATAAGCTCAAGAGCTGGTGTTGTGAGTCTCCCACTACAACACCCTGCAACACAGTACTATTCTCTACAAAAATAACATTGTGGCTAAAGGAGGATGCTTAGTCTCAAGCCTGGATATGGGAAATGAAGAACATAACCCCTCCAAGAGATCACTCAATGAAGGAGAAGGAAATCCTAAGCAGGAATTCCTTCTTCTGAACAGCACTGCATACTCAGCTCAACAGCTGAATAATGCTCAATAGTTTAAGCAGAAAAAAAATAATAATCCATAAGCTAACCCCAAAAGTCTGCTATCTTCCTCCTTACATTTTTTATGAGCCTCCTCACCTTGGGTCCCACCTATTAGGGTTTCCAACACCATGTGAATCCTTTCCCTCCAAAACTGTGTTGTCTTCCCAAGCAAGCCACACCCTCTTAGGCAACGTTGTTGACTTGGTCAAACTTGACCTTGTCCTCATGAATTTTCCCCTTTTCACATTGGAAGGTGCAAAATAAAGCTGCTCCGTTGATCCCTTTCACACTATGAGGTATTTTATTCCTACTCATGGGTCTCCTCACCCATTTTATTCACCTCCTAGATGGCATGATAAAAATTAATGTTCAAATTAGCTTCATGCTAATTTTGGAACATTATAGTCCTCCCCTCTCAAATATTTCTTGTCCTTAAGAAGTGCAAGGATAGACTGAGTTATGTCTCCTCCTCTCCCTATAGTATCCATGTATGATGATCTCCTCCAAGTAAATAGATGCTATCTCAACAATGAATCCTCATAGTGCCTCTTCCAAGAAAACAAATTAGCATTTGGTGGACACCCCAAGTGGCTATCATCATGCAGAAGTAGCATACTCAAGGAGACAACTATGTGTTGTCTAGAGCTCCTCTCAAGGCATGGAGTATGAAATGCATGGGAAATCCTCATTCCCAAGTGAAACCTCCACCCCCAGACTATCATCCATATGAAATGAGTCACCCTCAAACATGGAAACTCATGAAGAATCTCCTCCACCTTTGGCTCCTGAAGTATAGGTGGGCTAAATCAATTAACATGGTAGGAAAGAGGGCCTATCCCACACTATCCTCCTCTACACTTATGATAATTGTAGAGGGCATGCTGATCTTGGGCTACAACATGATTGCCCTCCAATGGCAAGAAGAATATTGAGTCTCTAAGGACCCTCCCTCGAAAATAATGAGCCATGCCAACCCAAATCATTCCATACAAGATGAATTGCACATCATCACCATATGGCATCCAAATAAGAAAATGGCTAAAGGTTATGTGTAATTTTGGATGATACACATGGTCTCTCTGATGGATACATCGTAGTCTTCTCAACTGTTGATTCAGAGCATCAAGTGGCAAGTTGTCCTCTACGGAATTTTCAGCTATGCATAGTAAGCAGAAATATAGACTATTTGTATACAGTCAAAACAATAAAACACTTGCCCAAAGTCATGTAGAGATGGGTTATCATCATAAAAAAATTTGGCCCTAAAGTGAGCATGAAACCCATAAATAATATTGCTCTCTTGTGGAGCAATTCACTACTTACATAAGGTGAGAAAATAAAAATACTCAATAGAGTAACCAACAAGCACATAAATGTATTTCTTACCATGCATCATGTGTGAGATGAAGGTGAGGTCCATGAGTGAGTCCTCCCATGAGAATATTCTCATAAAAATCTGCAAGAAGAGAGGGTGCATACTCCCTTTGGAACAATGCATCAATAGAAACATGCTCTCAAGTGAAAGCATTGTAGGTCTTAGCAACAAGGCTCTTGTCACTCCATGACTTCTCCCTTTGAAATTCCACATGCCAAAGCCATCCATCATCATGCTGCTATGTGATAATATCTTCTTCCAACATGGAAGCCTCTCATAATCCTCCAATGTTGAAGGGTAGCCCCCTTGCACCATGAATGTGCCTTCCTTCTCTCCAGAAATATCATGAAAATTATGGGAAAATTTCTACCCATACTCTCCCAAGTGTAGCCATATCAAAAAATACTCTTGCTTCTCCCTCATCTCTCCCTCATACAAGCCATAGAATAAGATCATGATGGTTATCTTGTATGATTCTCCATACAAACAATTTTTCCGTTGTTCTATCATATGGGTGCCATGTCATGCCTCCATCCACCACATACCCTTTGACAAAGAGTATGATCCAAGAGGGCCAAACTCTCTCAAGAGTAGCTAGCGCAGCTTTGCTTCTTGCTGCCCTGTGTCATAGAGATGCAAGTGGATCACCAACCGCTTGCCCTCTATCCACCTCCATTCATCCAAATGTGGATGTCTCCAACCATTCTCTCCTTGGGTATCTTCCCAATGAAGACTACCATTCTCCCAAGGTGTAATGTTCCAAATTTTTATGGAACATTAATTTTTGATAAGAGATGAAAAAAAAGGGTAGGGGACCCATTCCTTGCTTTATTAGAGAATAAAAATCCTCTAAGTATGGAAGAGGATCATATTAGAGCTAGATTTCACACCTCCATGTGTGAAAAGAGGTTTTTGCATACATGCTTGGCCAAGGTTGACCAAGTCAAACTGTGTTGGCATGAGTTGGAAAGCACTATGTGGGACAACATAGGAGGGAAGATTCTAGAGGGAGGAAACCATAATTCAAAGTAGGCCCCATGGAGGGAAGGCTCACTTGTTTAAAAGAGGAGCAAGGCAGCCATTGAGATTATCTTTGATCATTTTACATTTGAATCTTAGAGACTTGTTGCCTCTTGTTGTTCAGTAGAGCTGCAGTGCCTTCAGGCACGAGGGAGTCCTATTGAGGATTTCCTCTCCTTCTTGAGTATCTCATGAAGGATTTCAATCCATTCCCCATACTCAGGCATTCAGGCCATAGCTTCAACCATCTACATCAGCGTAGTTTTGCAGCAGATATTGTGCAGTGTTGCTGGGTGTTGCTGGGGAGGTTTCCACACACCATCCAGAGCTTGTTTTTTAGTGGATAGAGGTTCTATTAATTGGGAGATCAGAAAAGGTGGTTCTTGAGCATATCCCACCATATTTGGCATTAGGCCAACCACTTTCCATCAGAGGCAATGCAGTCCCTCTCTTAGACAGTGTTCTCATTGGTGATTATTTGCTGTGAGGGATTGACATCCTTTTGAAGGAGAAGTCTTGGGTTAAAGGATCAGCCTTTAACTTTAGATTTATATTGGAGGAGGATTATTCAGTTGTTGTAGACATTTCATCCTTCTCCATCCATTTCCAGTTCTTGAGTTGCCACTGCCCAGGAACTCCGGAATTTCTGTAAAATGCCATTTTCGTATAGATTTCAGCCAATCCTTTTAGAGGATTGATGTATTGTATTTTTAGGGGTTGAGATCATGCTCCCCCTTCTTATTTGAGCCTACCATTTTCATATCATTATAATTATATTATTTATGTAGTATTATCTCATGTAACTGTGCATTCATGGCCTAGGGCTTTATTTATGCAGCTATGTATTTCACATTTTCATGTACAGGTTTCTTGAGGCTTCTAGTGCCTTTCTTGGGTGATCATTCTTCCTCAAGATGATGTATATATTATGCTACTATTTCTTAATATGATGGCCATTTTATTCTCCAGCATTTCATGTGTATATGATTCACTGCTATTTTCCATTTGATGTATTTGTTATTGATGTAGCTGCAATGTTGGGGTTATCTTAAGAGATTCCCAATCTTGTTGTCTTTCCCTATTGGGGATATTTTCCTTTGAAAATCACTCTATAGATAGAGTCTGATAGTGGGATAGGTAGCCTCTGTAGCTCATCCTTCTCTATGAATGTGACAAATCCAGTAAATTCCCCTTCAGTCTATCTCTGGAATAGATTTGCCTTGTCAGTTGACAATGTTTCTGAAAAAGGAACATTACAATGGTATCAAAGCATCGAACTGGCATAGCCTGTGAGTTTGATTTTAGAGGAGAAGGATGAAGAAGATGATTCTATCCTCATCTAATTTTGGAATAAATAAGAGCATCCCTGAGGAGGAAGAGAAGAAAATGGGAGAAGAGGAAGGTCGATTCACTTCCTATTCTCTTGAAGACCATCATAGGAGATGCTTGGATTTCTAGATACTAAGCAAGTACCTAGGTGACTATAAACCCCATTTTGTAGCATTTAGGGGAGCTAAAACATTCTCAGAGTCTATTCGATAGATGGAGGAAATAAGGCCTTATGGAAAAGGAGAAATCAGAGGCAATAGGTTTCTATTGTCTACATTTGATGGGGTTACTTCAGCTAGAGCTTGGGAGAAGAAGCTGGAGGCATTTTATTTGTTGCATCCAGTGGCAGAGAAAGAAGCAGTGGAGATGGCAGCACTTCACATAGAGGAGGAAACCTCTATTTAGTGGGTCAAACCCTTGGTCCATTCAAGGGTGAGTTATTTTGCAGTCTTTTCTCAAAGGTTGATCCAAACCTTTGATGGAGAAAAGAAGAGAAACTCACACCACCATGGGAGGAGGTTGCACCAACGCTGCTACAGCTTTGGAGGAGTAGCCTTCTATGTCTATGGATGAGGCAGCCATTGCATTAGAAGAAGAGGCCATTTTAGCCACACAAGAAGGTCCCAAGATCCACCAAGGTATGAGTAAATTTCCACTTTCTATTTCAACAAATAATCTAAGGATGGTGGAATTTCGTATGAAGAGGTCCAAGGATCAAACCACATGACCAATTTAGGGCCTCATGTTTTCACTGCGCTGTGCAAAAGGTTCAAGGAGGAAAAGAACCCTCATCCTCATACATATTTGATGATTTGAATTCAGCCTTAAAGGTGGGAGTGCAAACTTTTGGAGGATGAAGTAAACCATGACACCTCCGTGGAGAATCATGAAGCAAATTGTAAAACCAGAGGAACAGACAGCTGCTACATCATTGGAGGAATCAACAACGATGTTGAACATGGGTGGAGAGGAGACATCACCTCCATCACATTTGGATCCTCATATATCCAACATAGTCATAGGAGAGAGGCATTTCCTAAGAGGTCTCCAAGGAGTTTCATTTAAAACTCTCATGAAATGCAAGGAACAAAAATTGGTCTGGGAGGATGGTAGCCCTCATGGGAGGAGTACCAAAAGAATGGAGAAGAGATTGAAGGATGTTTACATCATTGGGAAGAAAGGAGAAGGGATACATATTTCTGATATGACATATATATATATATATATATCTGTCATGGTACCTTCATCATATAAGTTACATGATGTGAGCATGAGGAGGCAGCCAGCACTTGAGTTGCTTGGCATTGATGGGAGAGAGCACAAGCATATTTTCTCTCAGATGCTTGATGGTGTTGCAGAAGTAGAGGAGGGCACTCTCATAGTGAAAGGGGATCACTCCTTAGCTGGGAATGATTGGGAGGAATTTCCCTCTTGGGAGAAGCTTCATATTTGCAGCAGCATCACCAGAGTTGTTCTTGACAAGGAGCATGTCAAGGAATAGAGATTGGCATGGGCAGGAGCCTTTTTGCATGAGCTCACAGTGCTATCATTTGGGAGGAGGATCACATACATAGGTCCATCTATCATCTCACTTCCAGCCTATGGTAAGAGTCTTGTGTGTAGCTTGCTAATTTACATACTCTTATCATTATGATGTAGTGCCAAGATTTTCACAGGGGCGGATTTTTCATGTTGCTCCATGAGAAAAATTGGGCCAACCTGTATCATGGAGACCTACATCCTTTACATGGCCTTGGGAAAGTGTTTTCCTTCATGTATGATCAGTTTATATGCTCAACCATTTTCTATTTATCAGTAGCTATCATGACATACATAGCTATTCATGTAACATAAAACAACTTGCCATGTGATTTTCTAAAGCAGCAATATGGAAAATTGTGCTGTCACCTTTGGGAAAATTGTCGGTACATTCTTGCAACACATGAAACCTTCAGAAATTTCCTCATTGTATTTCTAATCATGACTTCCTTTCTGATATGGATTATATTTTTATAAGAAGCATGATTATGAGAGAGGCACATGAGTTGGATGTGTCTTTGAGTGAGAAAAACTCTCACATTTTTTTACAGTGCATGTTCTAAAGGGAACATGAGAGGAGGCATGGCTGCAGCCACATATTTGCTTAACTGTGGGGTAAGCCATGGGTTTGGTAATTTTATCCATCCATTTTATGTATATGGGTAGGTTTTTTACCTTATGTTTTTTATTCATTCATCTATTTACTATTTAGATATTTGTTGTTGTGCAATGCTTGCCATGCTATTTTCTGCAACTGCAGTCGATGAGGTTGCATTATAACCCTATGAGGCATTGTTTGCACTTGCTGTACATGGTATAACCTACAGAAAACATGTCATGGTGACATTCTATGGTGATCTTTTCCTATTCATCATAGATGACATGTCTTGGGCCAGTTGATTTTTCATTGATAGAGGGGAGGTTCTTGGGGGAATTTCTCTTCATTTTTCCATTTGAGGGCAATACATTTGTAGCCTAGGATCAGCACACATTCCACACTTGTCATAAGTGGGGGAGAGGATAGCATGGGGAAAGTTATAATGCTTGCCATGATCATATTTCAGCCCACCTTCCTTTCCAGAGCTCAAGGTGGAAGGAGATTTTCCATGAGTTGCCTTGTTGGGAGGAAGCTTATTTTCATAATTGATGGCTTGGGGATGAGAAATTCATATGGGGAAGGATAAGTCCCATTATATATATCATAACTCATGCATCAAGGAGGCCCTTGGACAACTCTTTGTTCCTTCATGGATGTTGTTTCTACATGATAGCCATTTTGGGAATGTTCACCCCAAGGCTAGATTGCATATGTTGGAGGTACAATTTGGAGACTTGATTGCTGATATGGCATCCTTTTCTTGAGGATATCATCACATAAGGATGCTACAGGAGGAAAGGGGAGAAAGAAACTCAGGTCATCCTTGCAATTTCTTGAGGGCAAGAAATACTTTGAGAGGGGAGGACTGTAATGTTCCAAATTTTTATGGAACATTAATTTTTTATAAGAGATGAATAAAATGGGTAGGGGACCCATTCCTTGCTTGATTAGAGAAAAAAAATCCTCTATGTATGGAAGAGGATCATATTAGAGCTGGATTTCACACCTCCATGTGTGAAAAGAGGTCTTTTCATACATGCTTGGCTAAGGTTAATCAAGTCAAAGTGCATTGGCATGAGTTGGAAAGCACTATGTGAAACAACATAGGAGGGAATATTCTAGAGGGAGGAAACCCTAATTCGAAGTAGGGCCAATGGAGGGAAGGCTCACTTGTTTAAAAGAGGAGCAAGGCATCCATTGAGATTATATTTTATCATTTTAAATTTGAGTCTTAGAGACTTGTTTCTGCCTCTTGCTATTCAGCAGAGCTGCAGTGCCTTCGGGCACGAGGGAGTCCTGTTGAGGATTTCCTCTCCTTCTTGAGTAGCTCATGAAGGATTGCACTCCATTCCCCATACTCAGGCATTCAGGTCATAGCTTCAGCCATCTACATCAGCGTAGTTTCTACAGCAGATATTGTGTAGTGTTGCTGGGTGTTTCCGGGGAGGTTTACACACACCATCCAGAACTTGTTTTTCAGTGGAGAGAGGTTCTATTCATTGGGAGATAAGAAAAGGTGGTTCTTGAGCATATCCCACCATATTTGGCATCAGGCCAACCACTTTCCATCAGAGGCAGTGAATTCCCTCTCTTAGAGAGCATTCTCATTGGTGATTATTTGCTGTGAGTGATTGACATCCTTTTGGAGGAGAAGTCTTGGGTGAAAGGATCAGCCTTTCACTTCAGATTTCTATTGGAGGAGGATTCTTCAGTTGTTGCAGACATTTTAGCCAATCCTTTTAGAGGATTGATGTATTGTATTTTCAAGGGTTTAGATCATGCTCCCCCTTCTTATTTGAGCCTACCATTGTCATATCATTGTATTTCTATTATTTATGCAGTAGTCTCTCATGTAACTACGCAGTCATGGCCTAAGGCTTTATTGATGTAGCTATGTATTTCACATTTTCATGTACATGTTTCTTGAGGCTTCTAGTGCCTTTATTGGGTGATCATTCTTCCTCAAGATGACGTATATCTTATGCTGCTATGTCTTAATATGATGCCCATTCTATTCTCCGCCATTTCATGTGTATATGATTCACTGCTATTTTCCAATTGATGTATTTTTTATTGCTGTAGCTGCAATGTTGGGGTTATCTAAAGAGATTCCAAATCTTGTTGTCTTTCCCTATTGGGGATATTTCCCTTTGGAAATCACTCTATAAATAGAGTCTGATAGTGGACCAGATAGCTTCTCGAGCTCATCCTTCTCTATGAAGGTGACAAATCCAGTAAATTCCCCTTCAGTCTATCTCTCGAATAGATTTGCCTTGTCAGTTCACAATGTTTCTAAAAAAGGAACATTACACAAGGCAAGTATTCCTCCTTACACCTCATGGTAATTTTAGATGTAACACCTTGGAGATCTTTTAGAAAATACATTTCATCAATCAATCTCTTGAATCCGAAATGATCCAGGTGTGCTGAAGGAAAAACATCATTAGGAAGTGGCACAACACTCAACATGCCCACCAAAGTCTTACACCCTAACTCCTCATGTTACATGCAAATCAATAGGGGTGTAATAGAATGAATGATCATCCTTCTAAGCTCACATAGCATAGTGCAAGCTTGCTGCTCCACCACAGCAATGTGTCTTGATCCTTGACCTTGTGAGGAAAATTTTCCAAGGTCTTCCATAAGATTTTCTGAAATGATCGGAAATGGAAATACATGTTGTTGACCAGATAAATCAATCTTGTGGGCAAGATCGATCTCCCCAGTACCAAAAGGTAATCTAGCAACAAACAACCAAATAAGCATATCTTTCTCTAGACATATGAGATTTACAAAAGAATACTATAAAGGTGTTAAGGTCTTACCGTAGATCCAATGCTTGCTCGAAGTAGTTGTCCTTCGATCACTTGAAGGAAAGTTATCTTTAAAGACCTGCAGTCAAAAACAAGAAAACATTAAATAGCACTTGTATAGTAAATATTATAAATCATGCCTATCATGTTGATCAATGAATCCATGAAATAAATAGTTAATTAACAGCTTATTGAGAAAAATGAATTCATTTGTATTAACTTTGAATGAAGAAAACCTTACAACCTTAGCCTTGATGTTGAACAGGCCTTCCCAAGGTCCGAAGTAGGAATCTCCTCTACTCTGACAAGCATTGCACTCTTCCAATCAAGACAGATAGAGGTATGTTATATCTCCTCACAAAATCTCAGTTAAGTGATTCTGAATCCCAACAGCACTTAACCTCAAATAATTCTAAAGCTTGAACTCCCCTTGAGGCTATCCAATGCCTCTTTTTATAGTGCAAAAGAGGAGGTTTCAGTTCCAACTATGAAGGGATAGAATCCTCCTTCATAGGGATAAGCTCCTCACGTCAAGGGGTTAGCTCCTTAAGGTAAGGGATACATGAACCTCAAAAGAGCGGTTCTGCCACCGCAAGATTCTTTCTAGAGGCTTCTAGAATTTACTGAAAGTGAGCTTTTTGAGTTTACTTGTGCCTTTTTAATCTTTTACAGGGGTCTACACCCATAACACAGAGAAAGTGCATTCAGGTACATAGGAGTTATGAACATTAGGTGTGGGACCACAGGCAAGATAAAGAGAAAGTGCGATACCAAAGTTAAGGAGATTTTTGAGAACTTTTCTCTTATTTTCAAGGCTTGACATGAGGAACTAATGTGTTAGACTTGCAAAGGAGGAAGTATGAGTGATAATAAGCTCATACATATAGCAAAATTCCAAGATGACAATTTTCAGTGCAACACATGCATACCTTGGTGAGCCTTGGGAACATCTTGTATGGCTGCAAGTGTTCCTTCTTCCATTGAGTTGGCTTACCCAAATACTGCTACAGATGGTTTCCCCTCCATTATTGTGACAACGTTGGTACAAGGCCCCTCAAGTGGAGAAGAGAACTCCTCCTCCTCTGATCTTCTACTGCCAAATATTCTAATTATATGATAAGTGAAATCAGAAAAATTAGGTATTTTGGCATGAATTACATGGTTGATCCACCAAGAGCTTGCCTTGCCCTCCAAGTGCGGCGCTGAGATCTCCACAATCTCTTTTTCCACTACTAGATGCAGTAGGAAAAATGCCTCTAATTTCATCACCCTAGTCGCTACTGCACACTTGAGTGATCCATCAAATGTAGACAATAGGAATCTGTTGCCTCTTATCATTGTCTTACTGCATGGTCTTCTCTCTTCTCTCGGTTGAATAAACTAAGGAAAATCTAGGGTCTCTTTGAAAGCCCTAGGTTGGCACTCGTATTCTTCCAAATACCCACTCAGGACCTCATGTTCTAAGTGGTCTTCTTGCTCTCCACTTCATCTATGAGAATGGGAAGTGCATGGATCTTCTTCTTCCTCTTGAAACCTTCTATAGGTCTCACCATATCTTTCTCCTTCTTAAAACCCTTTTGGAGTTTCATTGCATTTTTCTTCTTCCATCGGTTGAACCTCCTTGGAGAGGCTCTTCTTAGATCTGAAATGGATGAGAGTAATCTCATCCTCTCCATCATTTAGTTCTCCTCTTCTTCTTATTTTCTGATTGGATCTAAAATCCACAAGTTGAGCCAAGATGGCAGCTTTGATACCACTGTAATATTCAAAATTTGGAACAGCTACAACAAATAGAATATCTTAAGATATCCCAGAGTTAGAGCTTCAACAAATCATGAACATGGAAATGTAGATCAACTCATTATATGTAAAATAACATCTCACCAGTAGATGTAAGAACCTCAACAAGAATATGGCCTATATTCTCCTTCCCAAGTGGGGAAATGCAGCAATATAGGGCATAAAACAACTGTTTTCAGAAAATAATGCTATAACTATGAGGATGGGGACTTGGATCCCTTAGAATACATCATATGAAACACACATGTAGAATTATAGGTGAAGCAAATCACTCTAGCCAACATAAACAGATCTCCCCAAGTCAATATGACTCAAATAAGCCCAAACCCCATAGCCTATCTCATGCAAAAAGTACTGAAGAAAGAAAAACATTATTTTATTAGGGTTTATGTAGAAAATAATGTAACTTAATAGATCTGAAGTCTACAAGTATCCAATGGCTGAGAAAATGGAGATCCCTCCCTCTTTATACAAAAATAATATCAACCCGGCAAGGGTTTCATGAGAGACAATTGTACACAAGAGCATATCTGCAGATCTGGATCTGAAAAATGTATTTTTATTGTAGTGCTGAATAAATATGACTGAAATATACAAGTGACAGAAGAATAATGAAGCACAGATCTTTCTGGGAGAAGGGTTGGCCCTTTCTCCAGGGAATGAGCTCACAAACAAGGGTTGAAACTCTGTTGTTGTAGCTCTGGAAAATGTGATGCAGTTTCCCTAGTAAACTATGTTGTAGTGGATGGGAACTAAGTTGGCCTTATGCCAAGATGTGAAATTTTCTTCGGAACCTCCTGTACAGATCTTGCAAAGAAAGGGGAGCTCCCTCCCCTAAAAGATAAGCTTAAGAGCTGGTGTTGTGAGTCTCCCACTGCAACACCCTGCAACACAGCACTATTCTCTGCAGAAATGATGTTGTGGCTGAAGAAGGATGCTTAGCCTCAATCTAGGATATGGGAAATGAAGAACATAACCCCTCCAAAATATCACTCAATGAAGGAGAAGTGATCCCTAAGCAGGAATGCCTTATGCTAAACATCACTGCATACTCAGCTTAACAGTTGAATAATGCTCAATAGACTAAGCAAACAAAAAATAATAATCCATAAGCTAACCCCAAAAGTCTGCTATATTTCTCCTTATATTTTTTGTGAGCCTCCTCACCTTGGGTCCCACCTATTAGGGTTTCCAACACCATGTGAATCCTTTCCGTCCAAAACTTCATTGTCTTCCCAAGCAAGCTACACCCTCTTAGGCAATGTTGTTGACTTGGTCAAACTTTACCTTTTTCCCTTTTCACACTGGAAGGTGAAAAATAAAGCTGCTCCATTGATCCCTTTCACACTATGAGGGATTTTATTCCTACTCATGGGTCTCCTCACCTATTTTATTCACCTCCTAGATGGCATGAGAAAAAATAATGTTCAAATTATCTTCATGCTAATTTTGGAACATTACAATCCTCCCCTCTCAAAGATTGCTTGTCCTCAAGAAAGTGCAAGGATAAACTGAGTTGTGTCTCCTCCTCTCCCTGTAGAATCCATGTATCGTGATCTACTCTAAGTAAAGAGATGTTGTCTCAACAATGAATCCTCATAGTGCCTCTCCCAAGAAAAAAAATTAGCATTTGGTGGACACCCAAAGTAGCTATCATCATGCAAAAGTAGCATACTGAAGGAGACAACTATGTGCTGTATAGAGCTCCTCTCAAGGCATGGAGTATGAAATTCATGGGAAATCCTCATTCCCAAGTGAAACATCCACCCCCAAGCTATCATCCATATGAAATGAGTCACCCTCCAACATGGCAACTCATGAAGAATCTCCTCCACCTTTGGCTTCTGAAGTGTAGGTGGGATGAATAAATGAACATGATAGGCAAGAGGGCCTATCCCAGGCTTTCCTCCTCTCCACTTATGATAAGTGTACAGGGCATGCTGATCTTGGGCTGCAACATGATTTCCCTCCAATGGCAAGAAGAATATTGAGTCTCCAAGGACCCTCCCTCCAAAATAATGAGCCATGCCAACCCAAACCATTCCATACAAGATGAATGGCACATCATCACCATATGGTATCCAAATCAGAAAATGGCTGAAGGTTATGTGTAATTTTGGATGATACACATGGTCTCTCTGGTGGATACAACACAGTCTTCTCAACTGCTGATTCAGAGTATCATGTGGCAAGTTTTCCTCCAAGGAATTTTCATCTATGCGTGTTAGTTCATCTACTATGAAGTAGTAAGCAGAAATATAGATGGGTTGTATACAGTCAAAATAATAAAACACTTGCCCAAATTCATGTAGATATGGGTTATCATCATCAAAAAATTTGGCCCTAAAGTGACCATCAAACCCATAAATAAGCTTGCTCTCTTGTGGAGCAATGCACTGCTTACATATGGTGAGAAAATACAAATACTCAATAGAGTAACCAAAAAGCACATAAATGTATTTATTACCATGCATCATGTGTGAGCTGAAGATGAGGTCCATGAGTGAGTCC
The DNA here is from genome assembly GCA_034641835.2 of Pinus albicaulis. Taxonomy (NCBI): domain Eukaryota; kingdom Viridiplantae; phylum Streptophyta; class Pinopsida; order Pinales; family Pinaceae; genus Pinus; species Pinus albicaulis. The sequence continues at coordinate 249,019,786 of CM076575.1, read as the reverse complement.
TCCCATGAGAATATTCTCATAAAAATCTGCAAGAAGAGAGGGTGCATACTCCCTTTGGAACACTCCATTAATAGAAACATGATCTCAAGTGACAGCACTGTAGGCCTTAGCAACAAGGCTCTTGTCACTCCATGACTTCTCCCTTTGAAATTCCACATGCCAAACCCATCCACCATCATGTTTTTATGTGAGAAGATCTTCTTCCGACATGGAAGCCTCTCATAATCCTCCAATGCTTAAGGGTATCCCCCTTGCACCATGAATGTGCCTTCCTTCTCTTTGGAAATATCATGAAAAGTATGGGAAAATTTCTGCCCATACTCTCCCAAGTGTAACCACAGTAACAAAAACTCTTGTTTCTCCCTCATCTCTCCCTCATACAAGCCATAGAATAAGATCATGATGGTTATCTTGTATGATGCCCCATACAAAGATGTTTTCTGCTATTCTATCATATGGGTGCCATGTCATGCCTCCATCCACCACATACCCTTTAACAAAGACTATGATCCAAGAGGGCCAAACTCTCTCGAGAGTAGCCAGCACAAATTTGCTTCTTGCTACCCTATTTCATAGAGCTACAAGTGGCTCACCAACATATTTCCCTCTATCCACCTCCATTCATCCAAATGTGGATGTTTCCAACCATTCTCTCCTTGGGTATCTTCCCAATGAAGACTACCATTCTCCCAAAGCAAGTATTCCTCCTTACACCTCATGGGAATTTTAGATGTAACCCCTTGGAGATATTTCAGAAAAGACCTCTCATCAATCAATCTCTTGAATCAAAAAGTATCCATGTGTGCTGAAAGCAAAACATCATTAGGAAGTGAAACAACACACAACATGCCCTACAAAGTCTTACACCCTAACTCCTCATGCTACATGAAACTCAATAGGGGTGAAATGGAATGAATTCTCATCGTTCTAAGGTCACACAGCGTAGTGAAAGCTTGCTGCTCCACCACAGCAATGTGTCTTGATCCTTGACCCTGTGACCACAAATTTACAAGGCCTTCCATAAGATTTTCTGCAATGATCGGAAATGGAAATACATGCATACCTTGGTGAGCCTTGGGAAAATATTGTATGGCTGCAAGAGTTCCTTCCTCCATTGTTTTGGATGACCCAACTACTGCTACAGATGGCTGCCCCTCCATGATTGTGACAGCATTGGTACAAGGCTCCTCAAGTGGAGAAGAGAACTCCTCCTCCTCTGATCTTCTACTGCCAAAAATTCTGATTATCTAATGAGTGAAATCAGAAAAAGTAGGTATTCTGGCATGACTTACATGTCTGATCCACCAAGAACTTTCCTTGCCCTCCAAGTGCAGCATTGAGATCTCCAAAGCTTCTTTTTCCACTACTGGATGCAGTAGGAAAAATGCCTCTAATTTCATCACCCAAGTCTCTACTACACACTTGAGTGATCCATAAAATGTAGACAACAGGAATCTGTTGCCTCTTATCATTTTCTTACTGCATGGTCTTCTCTCTTCTCTCAGTTGAATAAAATGAGGAAAATCCAGGGTCTCTTTGAAAGCCCTAGGTTGGCACTTGTATTCTGCCAAATACCCACTCAGGATCTCATGTTCTAAGTGGTCTTCTTGCTCTCCACTTCATCTATGAGAATGGGAAGTGCATGGATCGTCTTCTTCCTCTTGAAGCCTTCTAGAGGTCTCATCGCAACTTTCTCCTTCTTGAAACCCTCTTGGAGTTTCATTGCATCTTTCTTCTTCCATCGGTTGAACCTCCTTGGAGAGGCTCTTCTTAGATATAAAAATGGATGAGAGTAATCTCATCCTCTCCATGATTTTGTTCTCCTCTTCTTCTTATCTTCTGATTGGATCTGAAATCCATAAGCTGAGCCAAGATGGCAGCTTTGATACCACTATAATATTCCAAAGTCTGAATAGCTACAACAAATAGAATATCATAAGATATCCCATAGTTAGAGCTTCAGTAAATCATGAGCATGGAAATGTATATCATCTCATTATATGTAAAATAAAATCTCACCATAAAATGTAGGAACCTCAGCAAGAATATGACCTATATTCTTCTTCCCAAGTGGGGAAATGTAGCAATATGGGGCATAAAGCAACTGTCTTCAGAAAATAACGCTATGCCTATGAGGAAGGGGAGTTGGATCCCTTATAATACATCATATGCAACTCACATGCAGAATTATAGGTGAAAAAAATCACTCTAGCCAAAATAGACAGATCTCCCCAAGTCAATATGCCTCAAATAAGCCCAAATCCCATAGCCTATCTCATGCAAAAAGTACTGAAGCAAGAATAATGTTATTATATTAGGGGTTTATACAGAAAATAAATTGACATAACAGATCTGGAGTCTACAAGTATCCAATGGCTGAGAAAATGGGCATCCCTCCCTCTTTATACAAAAATAAGATCAACCTAGCAAGGGTTTCATGAGAGACAATTGTACACAAGAGCAGATCTGGAGATATGGATCTGAAAAACGCAGTTTTACTGTAGCACTAAATAAATATGAATGATATGTACAAGTGACAGAAGAATAATGAAGTATAGATCTTTCTGGGAGAAGGGTTGGCCCTTTCTCCAAGGAATGAGCTCACAAGAAAGGGTTCAAACCCTGCTGCTGCAGCTCTGGAAAAAATGATGCAGTTTCCCCAGTAAAATGTGTTGTAGTGGATGGGAACTGAGTTGGCGTTATGCCAAGATGTGAAATGTGCTCCGGAACCTCCTGTACAGATCTTGCAAAGAAAGACTAGCTTCCTCCTTTGAAAGATAAGCTCAAGAGCTGGTGTTGTGAATCTCCCACTGTAACACCCTGCAACACAACACTATTCTCTGCAGAAATAATGTTGTGGCTGAAGGAGGATGCTTAGCCTCAAGCCCAGATATGGGAAATGAAGAAAAAAACCCCTTCAATATATCACTCAATGAAAGAGAAGGTATCCCTAAGCAGGAATGCCTTGTGCTGAACAGCACTGCATACTCAGCTCAACAGCTGAATAATGCTTAGTAGTCTAAGCAGACCAAAAATAATAATCCATAAGATAACCCCAAAAGTTTTCTATCTTCCTCCTTATATTATTTGTTAGCCTCCTCACCTTGGGTCCCACCTATTAGGGTTTCCAACACAACGTGAATCCTTTCCCTCCAAAACTGCGTTGTCTTCCCAGGCAAGCCACAACCTCTTAGGCAGCGTTGTTCACTTGGTAAAACTTGACCTTGTCCTCATGCATTCGCCCCTTTTCACACTAGAAGGTGAAAAATAAAGCTTCTCCATTGATCCCTTTCACACTATGAGTGATTTTATTCCTACTCATAGGTCTCCTCACCCATTTCATTCACCTCCTAGATGGCATGAGCAAAATTAATGTTCAAATTAGCTTCATGCTAATTTTGGAACATTACATTCAATCCAATTGAACATCTGCTATTCAATTGTATTGAAAACCCATGTTTTTTTGTTTTTATTTATTTTCCTTGCTATTCAAATTCATTGAAAAATCGTATTTTTGTGTTTTTATTTTTATTTTTCCTTGTTGATTAAATTCTTTGAATGGATATTGTTCAATCAAATTGAACAGCTGTTGTTCAATCAGATTAAACAAACATGTTTTTGGGTTTTTATTTTCCTTATTCTTCAAATTCTTTGAACGACTGATGTTCAATCGGATTGAATAGCCGTGTTTTTGTGTTTTTATTTTCCTTGATGTTAAATTCTTTAAACGGCTATTGTTCAATTCAATTGAACAACTGTTGTTCAATCGGATTGAACAACCGTGTTTTTGTGTTTTTTATTTTTCCTTGCTGTTCAAATTATTTGAACGACTCTTGTTCAATCCAATTGAACAGTCGTGTTTTTTTGTTTTTATTTTTCCTTGTTGTTCAAATTCTTTGAACGGCTACTGTTCAATCCCATTGAAAAAATATTGTTCAATCGGATTGAACAACCGCATTTTTGCATTTTTGTTTTTTTTTCACTATTCAAATCATTGGAAAGCTTCTTAATTGAACAAATATTTTTCACAAGGATTGAACAACTGATTTTTTTTCCTCCGTTTAAAGGAGCATGACCCTTTTTTCCTGTGTCAATATCCTCCCCTCGATCCACACCCTAGCTATAAAATACGTCTCTAAGTAGGAATGGGTAGATGAAAAGAAGAGGAAAGCAATAAAGCTACCAATATGATGATCCTTTGACACTATAATCTCTAACCCGGAAGACGACATTGTACATATATGAAATGAAGGAGTTGTTAGATCTCTGTAGTTTGCAAGATTGGAAAATACAAACGCTGCAGAACCTACATATGAACCACTTTGGGATTATAGGATCTAGCCCTCTTGAACCCAGAGAGGGATCTCTCTATGTATGAGTTTAAAGATATGATCTTTAAGGTTTTTGAATGCGATTTTAGGCTAGTTATTAATAACAAGGGTTTTTGTTTTTTTGGTTGGTTGTGATCTTTAATTGAGTGGAAAGTCCTAAAAATGAAAGGGTTTCATAGGGTTAAAGATGTGAATAATCAAAACAAGGTTCAACTGATAGGATGGGTGTGAAACAACACTTAATCCATTGGGCTATGGAGTCATAAATTTTTTAATTGTGCAACATTTATCAAGAGTGTTCCATGGGGCAAGTCATCTAAATCAGAAGACTATTTAGATTAAATGATGGAATGGAACATTAAGAGTGTTGTGAAAGTGGAAAAAGCCAATAATTTCAACAAGGATTTATCAACTTTCCAAACAGGAAAAATCCTTTTTAAGTAACTGTTTTGAAGTAAACCAAAGTACAGGGCTAACCATAGACTTCTTTGGACAAACTTTTACTAAAGCAAACTTATCAGATAAACAATTTAGTAATCCACATGACTACTTTCAGAAAGAATGAAAAAATATAAGAAATAAAACTATAGCTTAAGATCAAGCAAGATATCAATAAAATATTGGCCTGATTTCAACATACTCTTAGGGAAACTTTAAAACAACCTTTGGAGAAAGAACTAGGAGACAGGGAAAACCATAAACTTTCCTAGTCCAACTCTACTTAGCATGTAATGAAAATATCATTCAAGAACTTCCTTTCAAGTTTAGCACTTCAAGACATGGACTAACCAACATTCCTTGATAATGTTTACACTTAATTTAAGTCATTCTTAAATACACAAAGGAGGAAAAGATAAAGATAAATCTTATCAGTGAGAGTAGGGTACTTTTAAGAGTAAATCCTAGCTCTATATTTGTTGTTCTCTATCAGAGAAAAATGGACAATTTTATGGAAAAGATAAGAAGGAAAACAAATACAATGAGAAGTACATCACCAATGGTATAGACCAGGATCGCATGAATCAGCTTGTGTATTGATGTCAATCCAGTTACATACTTCAAGTCCAATATTTCAATACAGCAACAACTTCTCTTCTCAACCTAACTTCTTTGATTACAAACAGAGCTTCAACAGCCTCTGAGAACTATTTACATGCAGAAAGTTTTGATCAGCAAGTATTACATCAAATTCCAACCACCAACAATGTGCTCCTCAAGGAGATTTTATAAGAAAATGACGAGGTGGAATAAAAAGGAAGGGTCTCTAGGTTCAATTAATACAAGTTAATGCTTCTCTGGCTTTGAGGGGCTCAATAGAGAAGATTTATGATATTTTCCATGTATTAATTGGTTTTCATTTAATTTTGAGCTACTTGGCAGATTTTTTTGACTTTAAACTCTTTCACACAAGTTGGAAATAACTCTGGCTGTCTTTAACAAAATATCATTGACTAGGCAATAAGTATGCCTTCTTTTGATTTATCGAGGCTGCAGGTGGCACTTTCGTAGTTGAAGAGGATATTTTTGGCCTTTGATGTGGTAGTGGAGGCATATTTACTGATATAACTCTTTGTTTTTCCTTAAAACACTTTTAATTTGCTTTTGGTATATGTTTAGGCTTAATTAGCCTTCATCTTCGTCTTTAGGTCTTCATTCTTTAACACTATATTTATATATTTATTTGGTGGATTAAAAATTTGATCTTCAGGCTTTGGCTTTAATCACCTTTTAACATTAATTTCTTCACCCCGATACACTTTGTTTGTTTTTTTTATATAGGTGGCTTTCTGCTATTGGAGGGTCTCTGTTAAACCCTGGATCATGATCCAATTGATTTAAACTTGGATTTCGAAACCCGCAGCTCCTTTCTTCTTTGATAAAACCCATAGAATCATCATTCTGGGCTGAAAATGTCACCTGAATGTCACTCTGGAAATTCTCAGAACAACCACCGTTAAACCCTTCAAAAAACACAAAAAATAATTAAGAAACCCTGCGGATGTGGTAAAGACTGCTTCAGAGGCTCATGAGGGTGGAGGAGCAGTGAGGAAAAAATGTGGATGTAGTGGAAAAAAGGGAGAAAAAATTTGGTAAAGCAGCTAACCAGGTGCAAATGGAAGTTTGGGTGTGACGGCGAATAGGAGTAGTTGGATTAGAACAATCAACAGTGGAGATCTTTCGATGAAGTCGCTTGAGAGAATAGATGAAGGGCTAACAAATGGGGTTGCGATATAACACAAGCTGTCTGATCTTAGAGATCGATGGCTAAGATTAAAAGCGAAAATGATGTTGAGGAGGGGCAGCGGTATGGCAGAAAACTGGCAGTGGTTTTCGCATTTCATTTGGGGGGGTAGGAGGTATTAGCATTTGGAACGCGATACCATACATCACCTGACACGCGTCCCTCCGAATACCGCCCATTTCGCAAATTTTTTTGGCATTAACCTTTAGGCACAAAAATTTTGCGATATGTAGTATATGCTATCGGATCATCGAAGGTAGATAGGACGGTGTGGAAAGCGTGTGACAAGGGATAAGATGTGTGGATGAGGGATGGTGGGACCGATGATTTCTTCAGTGCCTTTGTCACGTAGCAGACGAGTTTATTGGGTTATCGGGTTTAGTCCTGATTGTCTGATCTCTCGAATGGATGGTGGAAATTAACACTATGTTAGAATGAGTAGATACAAAAGGTGTTAAAAATATTTAATATGCAGAATGCAAAACCAATCAGTACACCTTTTGCTATCCATTTCAAACTTAGTAAGGAGATGTGCCCCAAGACCCAAGAATAAATGGACTATATTTCTAAAGTTCCATATGCATCAGTAGTTGGAAGATTAATGTATGCAATGGTCTGCACAAGGCCTGATATTTCACATGTAGTGGGAGTTGTAAGCAGGCACATGAAAAATATAGGAAAAGAACATTGGATGGCAGTGAAATGGATTCTCAGATATTTCAGAGGTACCACAAATCAAGCATTATGCTTTAGTGGTTCAAAAATTGCTCTATAGGGATATGTTGATGCATATATGGTAGGTGACAGAGATAACAGGTGGAGCACTACAGGATATGTATTTACTATAGGTGGAACAGGTGTCAGTTGGGTTTCAAAAATCCAAAGTGTTGTTGCACTTTCAACAACATAAGCAGAGGCTAGTAAAGAAATGATTTGGTTACAAAGGTTTATGGATGAATTGGGTAAGAAGCATGATATGAGCACGTTATACAGTGATAGCCAAAGTACCATTCATTTTGCAAAGAACTCAGCATTTCATTCTAGGACTAAACACATACAACTCAAGTACCATTTCATATGGTCAATATTGGAAGATGGACAGTTGAAGCCGGAAAAGATACACACTAGCTAGAATCCTGCAGATATGCTAACAAAAGTTGTAACCGGGGAGAAAATAAGATTATGCTCAATTTCAATTGGTCTTCAAGGATGACGATGAAGATGAGAAACAGCCAGGTCCAAAGAGGAGTCACTTTCTAGCAAATGAAGCAGAAGTGGAGTTGCTACAAATCAGTCTCCAAGTGGGAGATTGTTGGGTGTGGAGCCTAATTATCTTGTTTATTTTGTATCATAGTGTTGGACCTCAGTACCTTAATGGGGTGGCAACGCCACTCATAATTAAACGCTACCATGGGGGTGGCTGTGACTTTATGGAGCCTCTCCCCCCCCCTTGGAAGGGGGTTTTGGGGGAAGTGCCCACAAAGCTAAAAATAGATGTAAATTTTCCTTTTAAAAGTGTAGTAATTTCTAGTCAATCTGGGGCATTCATTAGGTGGAGGATCTAATAGTAGAATCTATGTTTATTTTAGGGTTTTTTCCCTAGAAGGCAACCCCCTCACTTGTATGAGGGCATGGTATTGCAGCTGTGTATTGTACGTGTATTCTCAGAGCAAGAAACAGATAGGGAGACTGTGCGGGAGAAATGAAGATATTATAGCGGATCTGTTGTAGGTTGTGTCTCTTCATTTTGCTGGATAATAGAAAGGAAGGACTCATTGTTTGGGGTGGACGTAGCCCAAACTGGGTGAACCATGTATATCTGTGTCTCTCTAGTTTTATGTGTTTTGTGTGCTTGTGTTTTCCGCATATTTTATTTGTCACATTTCTCTGTAATATATAATTATCTAACAATGGTGGTGTGGAGTACTAAAAAGGTATGCTTTTGATCATTATTTCAGTGGCTTTTTAATAGAATTTGTGAACCTTTTTGTGTCATGAATTTGGGAATTAATAAGTAACCATAACAAAACATGTGAGAATCGATATACAAGACTTAGCCACTGATAATGGTTATTTTCTATACAGGAAAAGGAGAAAACAAGGGATTGCCGTTCCAAAGGGAAAGACAAAGTCGAGATAACTGCTGTCTCTCTGGACGAGAACCAACCGCAAACAAAGGTAAACAGATCAAAGCAAATCGGCTCGGAAAAGAAGGAGAGGACACCAGCTCAGCGCAAAAGAAAAGACAGGATGAAGAGTTAACAGTTTGGCGAATCCCTCAGGATCTTCGATCCTGAGGGATCGCTGCTTTATTTACCTTGTCACTTGGACATCTCCGCCGTCGTCTTTATATAAAGAGACAGCACTGTTAGCTTGATATATAGATAGATAGATATAGAGATGAAGAATACGCTTTTATGTAATTTCTGTAAAACATCAGCTTTGGTTATTAAGTTTCGTTGAAGATTGGTTCAATGTATCTTTGACCAATGCATTAATGGAAGTTTGGTGATTATTTCATCTCTGCGACTGGATTAGCTTCAAGCGGTGTATCCTTGGAGGCTAAGGGCCCGGCCCCGAAGGACACTTGCTTCTGTACCATTACGACTTTACTTCTGTGTGGTTTGTTTATCATTGTCATTTGGTAATTTGGTATGTTTTACAAGTTCATATTACATGCTCTGTTAAAGATTGAATCATTGAAGTTTTTGCAGATAGAATCGTGTGTTGACTCCGCATTAAGTTATTAATCCTTTCAAGAGCTCATTACATGTTCTTACTGTTATGTTACAGAGCTGTCATATTAACGTTCGTGTTGTGTGCGTTTCTAATGAATCAGATTGTTCCATAATTCATTAATCGTTGTTGTTGTTCCATTAATATGATTTGTGTGAATTGCCTTTAGAAGTAAAAGAATGTTATTCGATTGCAAAGAGAGTATTTGAATAGATTAAGTTTGGTTACAACCCGCGGGACTTAGTTATTCAATTTCTGTTCCATTTTAGAGTTGCTGTTCCATTCCAGAATTGCTGTTCAATCCTTTATTCGCTTTGCTGTTCCATTTCCTTACAGTTGTTGGTTTGGTGTGAGAGATGATCTAAGGCTGTAGTGAGCAGTGGCAGTCACTGTCTAGCTCCCAGGCTCATGGTCTATGCTCTAGTTTCCTTTCCATCGGTTTCCTAAGGGATGGGTTATCACTGCCGAACCCTTGACTGATAAACTATTGAGTTTTCTGAGTGTGTGATTTATTCTTTGAAGTAATTTAGTTATCAGCAAGCATCCGTTTACTCTTGTATTTCTTAAGAACTGTACTACTAGCATTACTCTGACAAATGATAGCCTCGGATTGAGTCACTCTTTGTAATAACAAAACGCTCCCGGATTGACATATTAATGTGAGGTAATTAGAGGTGAAAGAGACCCTTTTTATAGCTCTACATTTTGGCGCCGTTGCCGGGACAAGAGTGTAGCCATTTGTCTTTTTCAGAGTAGTGTACGAGCCTGCTAGGGAGGAGTTGGATCCTAAAAACGGAAGGTAAGAACCTACGTACGGAGCATGTAAAAGACCTGCTCCACTATCCGCTTTCCTAACAGATTCGTTTTTTTTTTGCTTGTTTGAATAGAAGTTGGTAGTTCATTTTTTGAGTGCATGACTAAGAAGAAAAGACCAGAAAAGAATATCAAACCCCCATCCAAGCCTGAAAAAGCTAAGGGGCCGGTGACCCTTGGCCGAACGACCTTCATAGACGAAATCTATAAGAAAACAGAATCTCAGCCATCAGTAGGCCTCAAGAAAAACATTTCTAAACCGCCTACTAGTTCCCTTTAGGCCACAGGATCACCATCTGTAGCCTGCGCTGAGGTGCATAGTCAAACTGAAGAGCAGGACTTTCAAGAAATTGAAAATTCTACTCCAGAATTATTGCAGGAAGGGAACTCTAGCAACTTTTGTGAGGGAGAAGGAGAAACAGGGGAAACCAAGGAACCAAAATCCCTTATTGAAACGAATCAGCCATTAGATAGCCCAGATAAGGGGAGTGCTACGAAAATCATTGGTGAAGGAACTCAATCTCCTCAGACACCTGGTATTCCCATTATTCCAGATAAAGGAAGCGCTATTAAAAAGATCCCTGTCAAAACTGTTCCCACTCAACCTAGGAATACCCTCCTAGATATCCCAGAAGGTTATTGGCATATATTCGATTCCATGGCTCAAAACCAACCAAACGCTCAAAACCAACCAAATACTCAAACCTCTACATTACAATATCCTATAGTGGATTCTGCAGCAAATGCACCCATGAAAGCTATCCCTCTTCAGCATATCCCTACATTCCACGGACTCACATCAGAAGATCCGGATGCATTCTTATTCGAATTCGATGTGTTATGTAGGGGGTACGATTACATCACCGATCCCCAAAAATTGAAATTATTTCCCTCTACATTAAAAGGGGCTGCTTTAAGATGGTTTATGGGGCTAGGTGGCGGGGTTATCAACAATTGGGATCAAATGAAAGAATCCTTCTTAAAAAAATATCAGGATTATTGTAGGTCCAGAGAATTAAAAGACGAAATATTTCAAATGACAGCCAGACCAAATGAAACATTAGAGGAGTATGTGGAACGTTTTCAGTATAATCTACAAAGATCTCCTTATGCATCGCTACCTTTACCTGATAATGTGTTAAAAACTGCATTAATGAGGGGTATGAAGGAACAATGGATTGAAACATTAAACATTATGGGCAAAGGGGATATTTATCAAGAGAATTTTACTGACATCCTTGACTTATGTATCGGGAGTTCGAGAGGCAGCACAAGAATAAAACCGACAGAATATGATCGGTTTGCAAGAGATAACAAAGTATCAGCAGAAGGAGTAACACGTGCAGAAATTGGAAATTTATTAGAAAATTTTAAAACTTATATTATGGGGACACTAAATACACAACTTGATATTGTGCAGGCTAAACAGAAGCAGCTGGAGGCAGAACAGAATTTGGCAATCTTCTGCCCCCGATGCAGAAAAAAACATAGCCACAAGGAGTGTCCATTGGATAAAGTCCAAACATGCGCCATCTGTACAAAAGATCACCTTACGGAGAGTTGCCCCTCACTTCCTGGATTGAAAGCGGTATATAAGGAAGCAGAAGAGGAACCAGAATCGGTGAATTCGATCAACCAGCGCCGCCCGTGGCAGCCGAGACAACCTGGTATGTTTCCGGACCCAACCTCTTTCTTTCAAAACCCACAGTATAATGCTCAACAATATGGTATGTGGCAAAATCAATCTCAACCCCCATTTACAAACTGGTCACCACAATCGTTTCCTTCTTCAAATCCATGGCTGAATCAAACAAGCCAAACTGGTTGGCCAAATTTCCCTTACACTCCACCATATTGGCAAAATGGCCCATATCCTTCACAATGGACTCCCTCTACTTCACAAAGTTCACCCTGGCGGACAAGCTGGCAAAGACCAATGTACCACCCAGCTGGAACTATTCCGCTCCCTCAACCTACTTTGCCAGCTTTACAACAAAATCCCCAGTCTAACCTGAGACCGCAACTCCCAGCCCAACCCGATCCCAATCCAAATAACAGACAGGTCCAATCTATCCAAATCATAGAATCACCAGAAACAGGACCTGACTTGAGGGAGTGCAATGACCTTCAGTTAAGATCTAGACGTATAATTGAAACTGAGGGAGATAAAACAGTTCATATTGAAGATCAGTTACCTAGAGAACATCAATTACAACAAGAGGATGTAAATAAGCAACAAACTCATAATCAAGCAACCACATCCTCTCCTCCGTTCCCAGAACGATTAGCCATACCTCGATCCATACAATATCCTGACTTTGACATTCTGGGAGAATTACAAAATCTGTACATAAAAATTGCATTCCTCCAAGCCATTCAAGACATTCCCATATACGCCAAAACTATAAAAGAATTGTGCATAAAGAAACCAAGGAGGAATATAACAAATAATCCAAGAGTCCAAGTAGTCGGTACCTTATCTGACCTATTGTCTGGAAGAGAAACACCCCTGAAATATGAAGACCCCGGGAACCCAATTATAACTGTTCAAATTTATGGTCAGACCCTATCTAATGCCTTAGTTGATCTAGGGGCTGCAATTAATATTTTAACGACCACAACTTGCCAAAAGCTCGGCATTACATCTATAGAACCCACCTCCACTCTGTTAGAATTGGCTGAACGATCTGTGGTTAGACCAGAGGGTACTCTACATGATGTCATGGTCTCTGTAGAATCCTGGGAGTATCCAACCAATTTCCTGATAATTAATCCAAAAACCCGACTTGATGGACATCCGCTAATTTTAGGTAGGCCTTGGCTTGCCACTACCGATGCCTACATTGGCTGTCGGCAGGGAAATATGACCATAACCAGAGGACCGAATAGCAAAAATTTAGTTCTATATCCTCCAGCGCAGCCAAGTGTCACAATGATTAAAACTAATAAACACCCTGTATCATACCTTACCGATAACATCAGATCTCCATTAACTATACAAGAGGCACTCGATTTCAAAGATCAAATAGAAGACGATGCCATTAATAATTTCATTACTCAAACTGAACCTCGCACACAGTGTCACATGATAGAAGCAGCATTTGATAATGAATTGGAAGAAGATCCCCTGAAAGATATTCATGACCAAACGATACCTGTTACTTCTGTTAAAAATAGTAAAACTGTGGAAATTGCACCGGGGAAAACTTTAAACATCAATGCTAATCTCACACCTGAAAAAGAAACAAAGCTCATCCATCTGTTAACAAAATATCAAGAAGAATTTGCATGGGATTACCCTGATATGAAAGGAATCGATCCCCAGTTATGTACACACCACATTTATATAGAAAAGGATGCCAGACCTGTGCGTCAGCCGCAAAGGAGACTTAATCCCCATCTAAAAGATGTCGTAAAAACGGAACTTCAGAAGCTTTTAGATGTGAATTTTATCTACCCCATTTCTGATAGTAAATGGGTCTCTCCACTTGTGGTAGTACCAAAGAAAAACGGGAAATGGAGAATTTGTGTGGATTATAGGGAACTAAACAAGGCAACACAAAAAGATCATTTTCCTCTTCCTTTCATAGATCAAGTATTGGATACTTTAGCAGGGAAGAAGTTCTTTTCTTTCCTGGATGGCTTTAGTGGATACAATCATATTCAGATTGCCCCTGAAGACCAGGATAAAACTACCTTTACTTGTCCCTGGGGAACATTTGCCTATCGAGTTCTACCTTTTGGCCTATGTAATGCTCCTTCCACATTTCAAAGGGCCATCCTTAGCATTTTTGCAGATTTAATAAATGATGGACTTGAAGTTTACATGGATGACTTTACACCATATGGAGATGATTTTGATCCGGCTCTAGACACCCTAGAAAAAGTCCTACAACGCTGCATTGTTACCAGGCTTTGCTTAAGCCACGAAAAATGTTTTTTGATGATGACTGAAGGACTTATCCTAGGACACTATGTCTCAGCAGCCAGCATTCAGGTAGACCCGGCCAAAATCCAAATACTTTTGCTTATTCCCACTCCTACTACTCAAACAGAGGTACGCAGCTTTCTTGGATTTTCCGGTTATTATAGACGATTCATAGAGCATTATTCGCACATTGCTGCTCCTTTATATGCACTAACTGGTAACGTTGATTTTCTTTGGACAGACAAATGTGACCGTGCTTTCGAGGATATAAAGAAGCTTGTATCCACAACCCCAGTCCTTCGAGGACCAAACTGGGACCTACCATTCCAGATATCATTTGATGCCTCAGATACAGCCATTGGCGCAGTCCTTGGGCAGGAAGAGGATAAAAAACCTTATGCTATCTATTACATCAGCAAAAATTTATCCCCTGCTAAATTGAATTACACTATTACTGAAAAATAATTCCTAGCTGTAATACATGCTGTCAATAAATTTAGACATTATATTACAGGCTATCCTGTTATCTTGTATACAGACCATTCTGCTATAAAATATTTAGCAAATAAGCCTGTCACAAATGCCAGAGTAACTCAATGGTTAATCTTATTGCAGGAATTCGACATCACAATCAAGGACCGCCCTGGCAAAGAAAACCCTGTAGCCGATTTTCTTTCGAGAATACCAAAATCCAGCGATGCAGCAGCAGTTGAAGATCAATTTCCGGATGAGCACCTGTTTGCTGTTGCCGTTAAAACACCCTGGTATGCTGATGTTGCCAACTACCTCGCAGTAGGTAAATTACCAAAACATTTAACTCCGAATGAGCGCAAGCAGGTCATTCAGAAAAGTTCTCGATTTCGTGGATTGGAGGCTATTTGTTTCACACAGGAGCAAACATGCATATCAGGCGATGTGTTAGAGAGGATGAAATCTTTGACATCCTAAAAGCTTGTCACGATGGACCGTGTGGGGGGCACTTCGCTGAGCGTAGAACTGGACATAAAGTATTGCAGACAGGATATTACTGGCCTACGATCTTCAAAGATGCAAAGAAGTTTGTCCAAGCCTGTGACAGCTGCCAGCGAGCAGGACGACCTGGTCAAGCTGATGAGATGCCTCTAAAACCACAGTTAGTCATCGAACCATTCGAACGGTGGGCTCTTGATTTCGTTGGACCCATCAACCCCTCATCAAATCAGAAAACATATATTTTGGTGGCAACAGAATACGTCACCAAATGGGTTGAGGCAGAAGCATTGCCAAGAGCCACAGAGGACTCTGTCATATAGTTCCTGTTCCTTCTATTTGTTCGTTATGGCCTTCCTAGGGAAATAATTACAGATGGAGGACCACAATTTGTTGGGCATAAATTAGCTGCAACACTTAACGATTATCATGTCCAGCATAAGATCACTACTCCATATCACCCACAGGCGAATGGGCAGGTAGAAAGTAGCAATAAGATAATAGAATCAATCCTAACGAAAACTATTGCATCACATAGGCGTGACTGGGCTACCCGACTACCTGAAGCACTCTGGGCCTATCGAACCACATGGAGGAGCACCACTGGTTACTCACCTTATCAACTAGTGTTTGGAAAACAACCTATTTTTCCCATAGAATTCGAAATCCAAACACTGCGAACAGCACAGGAAGTTGGCCTAGATTTAACTGAGGCACAACTCAATCGACTACAACAGATCAATGAATTAGACAAAATTCGGCTCTCTGCACTACAAAATAAAGCATTAATTCAACAGCAGCAAGCCAAATGGCATGATGCGCTCATCAAGAACAAAGTCTTCCACGAGGGAGACTGGGCTCTGTTATACGATTCTCGGTTTCGGGACTTCCCTGGAAAACTTCAGACTCGATGGTTGGGACCATACGAAATCCAGAAGGTGCATGACAACGGAACCCTTACTCTAATCACCATTGACGGTTCTGGATATGCATTCAAAGTAAATGGCCACCGAGTCCGTCTCTATCGTAAACCACTCACTCGGGAATCCTTCTACCAGCACCTACGCCGAGACACTGATATGGAGATCTTAGGAGAGGAAGAGAAATCTTCCTCACCTGTAATTCATTAAGGGTTCATTTCTTTTTTGCAATTTGTACATAAATTCTTTTTTTTTTTGAGTGATTCTTGTACATAAGTTGAATTAAATATCTTCTTGTCATTTTTGCTGTTCCTTTTCTTTCATAAAGTTCGATTTTTGCTCTTCTCAAAATAGCATATGCGTGTTTTTGTTGGTTTCGCTTGTTTTGTTGTTCCTTTTCTAAAGGAACAGCATTCGGGATCTCTGCTGTTCCTTTTTCAAAGGAACGGCATTGTTGCATTTTCCGCTGTTCCTTTTGGTTACCACTGTGCTTTTTCTTCAAAGAAACAGCGTTCTTTTATTTTTTTCAAAGGAATGAAATTTTGAGTGTTTTTATATAGTATTTTTATTTTTGCTGTTCCTTTTTTCCAAAGGAACGGCATTTTCATTTTTGCTGTTTTTTTATCATTCGTTGTTGTTTCTTTTTCAAAGGAACACCACTCGCATACTTCTGCTCTCCTTGTGAAACATCTTATTCTTTTGCTGACCTAAATTGAGGATGCTTCTTGCCCGTCTTCTTTCTAGTCTTTAAGATACAGCTATGTATTTGTGCAATGAAATATAAAATCACAACATACCGAAATCTGCAAACCATAAATCGCTATATCTATAAGGCTCTGCATTAGTAAGAGGACAAATGGAAGGACATACTTATTTCTTACCTTTTGTTGACATGGTTTTACTAATTTTGCCCTGATTGGTTATTTTTATCATGCTGATTCCCTTAAACTTGTTTTATTAGTACTTGGGAATAAGAGCAAAGAGTTTATATCTTCCTATTGAGATAATAAGACTTCTTCCACCATTCCTACTCTTAAGGAGTGTTGAGCCACCCTTTGTGTATAAGGAAAAGTATTCTATGAAAAAGAAAAAATATGTGAACATGATATGTCAAGTGTCAAATGCAAGATAGGGGGTCTCATCGAGAGCCAGCCTACCATGATCATGAGGATGGAAGTGAAGTGGCATTCCCATTATGGCCACCACACCAGGGATATGGTCCAAACGGTATATCAACTAAACGAACCTTGGAACAGGAGGTCTCATCACGAGCCGGCCTGTCCACATTTCGCTCCTTCCTCGTGAATGGCATTATGGTTAACTGGTCACCAAGCCAGCATAATGGCCTACATTTTGACATAATAACATTCCTAAGTATACACAAAGGATCATGGTTCCGAGGGTGAAAAAACAACTCTGCCAAGGTTATGAACACCTGTTGGCAGCAGAGTACTGTTAATGGTATTGAAGTCACCTTGCTTACACCAATAGGTAAGATACTAATACTCTTTTGTTTCTTATATCCGAGAAACTAATCATATGTCATTTCCCGATTTATATATCGCATGAATATTTATCATTACCAATCATGGCAACGGAAGTGACCATGACCACTTGAGATTGGCAAGTACGATACATGTCCTATCCATCAGCCTCAAATCATAACACAGCAGCCTCTTATATCATACGCGATCAATTCTCCGCCTCGATTTCGGTAATTCGTTGTCCTTTTCAACATAGCATAATTCCATATGATGTTCCTTTCTGACTTGATTGCAGACCGGGTGCCGCTCCTTTATTTGCCGGCTGGGACAACCTATCACATTGCGGGGGGGGGAGGTTCACCTCATCATTCCCTGTATTACGTGTCAACTTACCATTCGGGAAAGCTAGCATACGACGGTTTGGCATGGTTTAACGGCATGGCATTTCTATTTTTGTCACAAGTTACTTTCTGTTGCACTGTTGCATACTCTGTGTTTTTTCGAAACCTTGCTGTGTTTCATATAGAAAACGTAGTTGCCGTTCCATTTAGAATCTACAGTGAAACTATGGGAGGAAGAGCAATTCGAAGCGAGCCTCAACAGTTGACGATATCTGCTGCTGCCCGGGAGATCCTGAAAAGAGCAGGATGGTTGAATTATTTCAATCGCCTACAGGAGTCCAACGAAATAGTGGCGATGGAATTCTTGCAGAACCTACAAGATGATCACTCCATAGTAAGAGGGAAGCGGATAGCGGTTACTGATGACATAATTGCAGAAGTTTCAGGGCTCCCAGCCACCGGACCGGTATGGACATTAAAAAAGGAACGATTACAGAAGGTCATGGAACTGTTTCAGGACGAAGGCCAGAATTTGACAATTAAAGGGAAGGGAGTTCTGCCAGCAACCCTAGGTGAACCCTGGATGGAGCTAGCAAGAATGGTGCAGAGTTATATTACTTGCGAAGGAAGAAAAGACGTGGTAAGACCACGACACCTTAAACTTTTAGCTGTTTTAAAGCAGAGATGCTCTGTGAATTTACCCGCACTCCTGAACTCCTTACTGCATGATGCTGCACAAAGTATGAAAAAGGCACAGCACGTAGAATCAATCGTTAGTCATCATGGGTTGATACGACTAGTTGTTAGTTATGGTCTCAACCAGCAGCAGAGTAGCTGGGAAGAGTTGATTGCACAAATTGAGGGAGGATTGACAGAACCATCCCCAAAACGCAGACATTCTATAAGCACACCGGAGTGTCCGGCAAAACGCGGAGAACATGTTGCTAGTACATCAGAACAACCAGAGTTACATCAAGAATCGGCAAAGCGTAAGCATGCCATTGATTCACCCGAGCAACCAGAGGAACCCAGAAAATCAGCTCGGTTAGCTCAGATGAGAGGAAGCATAAATAAGCCCAGGAAATCAGCCTGGTTGGCTCGGATAAGAGGAAGGCTAGAAAAGCTTCAGGGAAGTACCAGCCAACCAGTGATAATTGAAGATGAGCAACCCGAAGAAGAAGCAGCCGAGCCTTCGGGAACAGAAATAGAAGTAGAAACTGAACAGGAGGAAGAAATGGGACAGCAGGAAGATAGCCCATTACAAGACCTACTGGGAGACGATGACTTGGCCGCAGTCCTAGCCAATATGAGTAAGTATGGTCAACCTTCTAGTTCAGAGGGCCCCCACGACAAACCCCAGGAAGAGAACATGCCTGTTCATGATGAAGAGGAGGAAAATACTGAACGGGAACAATCTGTTCCCATGTCACAAGAGGAAAATCTAGAGGGAGTAGGAGAAGAAACAACATTTGCTCAGGAAGAGACAGAACCAGTCGAGGTCCCTACTCCGGAACAGCCAGAGCAGAGCAGTGAAGAAGAACCCCAAGAGGAAGATTTAGAAACCAGTCATGATCCAGTCCGCAGCAGACAGACTGCTGTTCCTTCGAAGGAAACACTGGAAATTAAGAAGTTGCGGAAGGAACGGAATAAATTGTTGAATACGATAACCCAGCTCAGACAACAAATTAGGATTCTGAAAAAGAACCAGAAGGTAAGAAAGACTGGAGGGAGGAAAAAGAAGGCCAAAAAGCGGTCTGCTGTTCAAAACCCTACTGAGAATCCAGTTGCCGTTCCAATTGATGCCGAGGAACAGACGGGTGTTCGCGTTAAAACAGAAAAGGATGATACAAGGGTCAGTGACAAACAAATTCAGACAGAAGCACCACCCTCAGGGGTAATAAGGGTTCTGAACTCCAAACAGCATAACAAGAAAGTTCGGGTAAAACTCCCGGCCTCCACTGACCTATGGAAGAAAGATCCGAAAACAAAAACCTTGCATAAGATGGTGAAGCAAGCCCAGCAAGAAGCCGAACAGCTTAGAGAGCAAACGGTTCCCCGAGAAAAATATGAAGAGTTACAGCAGCAACTAAGGGACGTCAGTCAATCCAAAAGCCAGGCCTTTGAAGGCTGGAAAAAGGAACAAGAGGAAGTTGCACAGGTAACCAGTAGACTAAATACTGTTATCAAACGGATGAATGACTTGTGTTCTTTATACAATGATGTTTTAGCATGTAGGGCCCCTGCTAAAAACTATGCTCTATTTTTATTAGAACGGTACTTACAATTAAAAATAAAAGCTGTTAGAGCAGGTACCCCAATACAAATTAACACTGTCAATGACTTTATAGACTGCTGTAAACATTATGGAGTGAAAGTCCAGAGGTTGTTGTGTGAACTTTATTTGCACGACCTTGTGCTAAGTCAGGAGACTGAATTAAACCCTGGCCCTTTCATCGGAGACATCCAATTCCAAGCATTCATTTCATTCGGGGTTAATCAGATTAAGTGGCTCAAAGCCTATGATACTTTCCAGGGTCAGGAAAATGGTCTAGATTTACGGGTTAGGGCTGAGCCTAGGAACCCAGTACAGTTGTGGAGAGTTCATAGAAATCTTATAACGGCTCCTGGTGCCATTGAAAAATTAGGACCTATGCATGAGGTACTCATTCAAGAGAGTTTAGAGTATTTTCTTTCTATCAAAGACTTGGCCATTAATGCAGCCAAATTTCGATACCGAATCTCTAATCCACACATCCAGCTCAGAGAACCATTTAAGTATGAGAACTTTGAGTTAGCTGCCGACCGTTTGAACCTCTATGGCGAGACCATTCTGAAAGCAGGATCATCCTGGTTAGGGTATAGATTTCGCACTCCAATTATTTGGCACCCTGCACCCGGATACCAGGCCCTGTATGATATGCCTGAGGGACAAACAGGTCAGTTCTTTGACTATCTAATCACTCAACATGGTTGAAGGCCTCCGCATGAGACTCCTTCTCTAGCATATTCTCTCACTGCATTACATGTCAACTACAATGTTTTCATGAGGACATGAAACAAGGTAAGCAGGGGGGTGTGTGGAGTACTAAAAAGGTATGCTTTTGATCATTATTTCAGTGGATTTTTAATAGAATTTGTGAACCTTTTTGTGTCATGAATTTGGGAATTAATAAGTAACCATAAAAAAACATGTGAGAATCGATATACAAGACTTAGCCACTGATAATGGTTATTTTCTATACAGGAAAAGGAGAAAACAAGGGATTGCCGTTCCAAAGGGAAAGACAAAGTCGAGATAACTGCTGTCTCTCTGGACGAGAACTGAACGCAAACAAAGAGAAATAGATCAAAGAAAATCGGCTCGGAAAAGGAGGAGAGGACACCAGCTCAGCGCAAAAGAAAAGACAGGATGAAGAGTTAACAGTTTGGCGAATCCCTCAGGATCTTCGATCCTGAGGGATCGCTGCTTTATTTACCTTGTCACTTGGACATCTCCGCCGTCGTCTTTATATAAAGAGACAGCACTGTTAGTTTAATATATAGATAGATATAGAGATGAAGAATACGCTTTTATGTAATTTCTGTAAAACATCAGCTTTGGTTATTAAGTTTCGTTGAAGATTGGTTCAATGTATTTTTGACCGATGCATTAATGAAAGTTTGGTGATCATTTCATCTCTGCGACTGGATTAACTTCAAGCGGTGTATCCTTGGAGGCTAAGGGCCTGGCCCCGAAGGACACTTGCTTCTGTACCATTACGAATTTACTTCTGTGTGGTTTGTTTATCATTGTTATTTGTTAATTTGGTATGTTTTACAAGTTCATATTACATGCTCTGTTAAAGATTGAATCATTGAAGTTTTTGCAGATAGAATCGTGTGTTGAATCCACATTAAGTTATTAATCCTTTCAAGAGCTCATTACATGTTCTTACTGTTATGTTACAGAGCTGTCATATTAACGTTCGTGTTGTGTGCGTTTCTAATGAATCAGATTGTTCCATAATTCATTAATCGTTGTTGCTGTTCCATTAATATGATTTGTGTGAATTGCCTTTAGAAGTAAAAGAATGTTATTCGATTGCAAAGAGAGTATTTGAATAGATTAAGTTTGGTTACAACCCGCGTGACTTAGTTATTCAATTGCTGTTCCATTTTAGAGTTGCTGTTCCATTCCAGAATTGCTGTTCAATCCTTTATTCGCTTTGCTGTTCCATTTCCTTACAGTTGTTGGTTTGGTGTGAGAGATGATCTAAGGCTGTAGTGAGCAGTGGCAGTCACTGTCTAGCTCCTAGGCTCATGGTATATGCTCTAGTTTCCTTTCCATCAGTTTCCTAAGGGATGGGTTATCACTGCCGAACCCTTGACTGATAAACTATTGAGTTTTCTGAGTGTGTGATTTATCCTTTGAAGTAATTTAGTTATCAGCAAGCATCCATTTACTCTTGTATTTCTTATGCACTGTACTACTAGCATTACTCTGACAAATGATAGCCTCGGATTGAGTCACTCTTTGTAATAACAAAACGCTCCCGGATTGACATATTAATGTGAGGTAATTAGAGGTGAAAGAGACCCTTTTTATAGCTCTACAGGTGGGGGTTCAAAAGGAATAGTTGGGTGGCCACCAATATCTACTTGGATCATCAAGGCCCTAAAACGACTCCTTGATTGTAGGACCCTTAAACTTGCTAAAAATTGTAAGTTGTGTTGAAAGTGGAAAGCTACGCAAATTGACGATGAGGGTCGAAATGGAATACGTGGGTGGCCGCCGATATCCACCTGGATCATTCCTCCCTCCTATAATATTCCCAAATGGGGAAGCAATAGTATATGAACATAAAACTAGAAGTACCAGTGATAAATCAACACATAAAATGTAAGAAGATCAAATAGGCATTATATCAATGTCATAGCAGCCAATTTATACAAGATCTTGAGGAAATAATCACTCAAGTTAGGCAACACAAGCCTCAAGAGAACATGTACATGAAATATGAAGAACACTACTACACAAATAATGCCCAAGGCGCAGCACAGTTTTATTAGATGTAGTTGCTGCTAGAGAATGAAAATACATAGATATGCAAATATATGGCTCATACAATGAAGGGAGCAAAGATCTAGAATCCCAAACTCAATTTCAATACAATCCTGAAAGGATTTCCTGAAATATACAAAAATGCAAAAATGTCGAAGTGCAGCCATAGGGTTGAGTAACAGTTGCAACTCAAGAACTAGATGAAGATGGCTATAGATGATACATGAGATGAATGAACCTCATGCAATGGATCCTTTAGGTGAAAGTTTGATCCAATCACTGAAGATCTCACCCTCCAATCAAACACTACAACCCCTCACTGCAATTGCTCACTAAAATAACGCATTCATAGAGGGATACTGCGCTGTAGGAGATGGAAAATATGTTGTCCAAGTGCCAAGATGTGAAATTTTCTCTATAATATTCCTCACTGATCTCCCAAAGGGAAGAACGCTTCCTCTTCTGAAAAAATAGCTCCGGAAGTGGTGCTATCAACCCTCCACTGCAAAACCCTGCATCACAACCTAGCTCTAACATAAACTGCGTTGTAGCTGAAGGAGGTAGCTTGGCCTCAAGCCTGAATTTGGAGAAATGAAGTAAAAATATCCCCCAAGAAGCCTCTCAAGAAAGGATATGGAATTCCTAAAAATGAATACCTTGTGCTAAGCAGCACAACAATATCAACTAAACAACTGAAGAATGAAAAATAGTCATGCATACCACAAAATCAAATAATCAATAACATGTCTTACTATGGCTGCCTTTCCCTCCTTATAAACAAGTGGAAGCCTTATCACCTTGGTTCCCACTCATTATGGTTTCCTACGCCAAGGAATATTCCTCCCACTATTACTATGTTGTCTCCATAGATGATCTCCACCATTCATTCCAGCGCTGTTGACTTGGTCAAACTTGATCTTATCCCCATGTAATTTCCCCTGTTCACACATGAGGGTGTAAAATACAACTATTATAATGATCCATTTTCACATCATGAGGGATTTTATTCCTATTTTAGAAGTGTATGGGCCTCCTTACCCATTTATTCATCTCCTAGGTGTCAAAATAAAAAATCAATTTTCCTATTAGCTACATGTTAATTTAGGAATATTACACCTCCTTAGGAAGCAATGGTCCCCATTACGTTAAGTTCCTCCATGAGGTGAAAATTCTGCTGAACTTGTTATTGGATTTGTCCACAATTTTGTAGACATGTTGGTAGATGTGATGGATGTAGATGTGTCGTCGGTGGGCAGCCATTGAAGGATCTGGGCAAAGTTATCCATCATCTCATTCCTTTGTTTCTCGACGACCTCCTCGAGCAATATTTTTATAGGATATCATACTCCCTCATATTTATTTCCTTTCTCTATGGGTGTTTGTCATGGTTTGCGATGCTAATCATGCAACGATTCAACTAGATCGAGCTCTAACTCCATATACCCTGACCGTGTTGGGGACATGCAAAGAAAAACAAAGAAAGAGTAGACCCGCTCTGATACCACTGATCCAGATTTATGCAAGAATGAAAAAAATACACATATAACCATAAACATAGAGATGTAGCGGAAATAATACTTCATTTCATTAATATCAAATAACTGAAATATGGTTACTGAAATAATGGAAATAAACTAGCTAGGGCGATGGTAGCTTATCTCTGAGAAGAGATGTGGTTGCTACATTGTTGGAACAAGGTCCCCTGCAAGCTGTGAAACGGGTCCACTTTGTACATTTTTTATTATATTTGGTCTAACACAGGGGTTTTAGGGTGGTTCAAATACCCTAAAGCATTGTAAATAAGTCAAGGGTAGACCAAGAGTCCGCAAACCATGGTTTGCAGACCATTGGATGCATAGGCTAAAATAGTATAAGTAGTTGAACCTTTTTGAGTTGTAATTGAGATGAAGAATGATAAGAGACTGATGCTAATTGTGAATCGATAGATCTGGTTAGGTTGTTAGGGAAGGACACCTACCACTATGTGCACATATATTCTCTGTCTTGCTGTGTGCAAACCCTGCTTCTGTGTGCGCAGGTTGGGTTTAGATATTGTAAGTAGATCTGAAGGATTAATGAATACGGAAGTATTGTTTGATGTATGAATCTGTTAGAATTACTCTGTGATGTCTAATTGATTAATATATGTTGATGTGTTATTGATTTAGGCTGCGAATATATTTGTGTTACTTGCTTATGCTACAATATGGGTCTGTTATGCAAGAAGATTTGGAATAGTTGTGTTATCTTTACATAAGTTCATGATCTATTGATTACTGTGAATATAATTGCTATTGAGCACATTGATGCGAAAGGACTCTGTAGATCTAGGCTCTGTGATATAAGATTTGGTCACTATAAGACTGAACGCAGCTCGACTTGCCTTACCTACCCTCTCCTAGGGTTCGAAAACTTGGTTCCATCACCCACCCATACTACTTTGGGTGAGATTTTGGCTTGCGCAAGCAGGTCACTGCCGAAAGCATCAGTAGTATAGGGGTCAGGACCCCTCAAGCCAACAAATGGTCTTGTTGTCGGGACCTAGAGCATTTTGAGAGAGTGATCAGGTAATGCTAAGGTCATACTGGAAGCCTGAGAGAAAGGAAATTGATGACTGGTTTGAACAGAAAGTTCAGGAATTTTCTGTAAAAGAAAACCGCAGTGACAGGTTGACCACTGAAGAGTGGAAGAATAAGTACATTTTCACAGAGATCTATGAGATCTTCTTTGTAACGATTGTGATTGAGCTCCAGGAGTGGCTCATAAGGTTGGTAGAATTTCAAAAGTGTTGAAAGGACGAGCGAATCATAGAGTGGAACCCCAAACTAATCCAACAGTTAGGAAAGACTGATAACACCATCACTCGCATAGTGGACCATTGGGTAGACAGTGCATTAGGAGGATTTGTGACAAAATTTTCCATCGATCATTTTATCTCCTACTTTGAGCACAGTGAATATTCTTCATGGGGTTTCGAGGTAAGTTTCTGAAGACCTTACCATTGTTTATCAAGATATTATTATGTGAAAAGAGTATTTTGTGTAGCCGTACCAAGTGAATGACCTCTGGTCTGGATAGGAGCACAACATGAAGTGGCAAATAATACAGGACCAACCTAGAAGGAGATATATTGGCCTATAGTCTGGTAAGGGAAGAAGCTTCGTAAATTCCTCTAGCCACACCGCTTTCAAACCAGCCTAGAGGTAAGAATTCACCTATCCTTTCGCTACCAGAAGATGACATGGATGCGAACATGAAGTGACCTTTAAGGGTGTAGGAGATGAAGACATGGATTAGTTATGGTTTGTCACAGATTCGGTATGGACCGCACAGAAGCTAGTGATGCGGTGAGGCAGGTACAACTATCCCTTGCCTTTAAGGGGAGAGCATTGGACTGGTACATGGGATACATCAGAAAACATGTGAACGCAACAATTAAGGAGGTTAAGAATGCTTTAAGCAACAATTTAAGAAGCCTAAGTCCTACTTGCAAATAGTGGTTGATCTCAAAGATTTCAAGCAAGGGCCCTCTGAGTCTGTGTGGGAGGCCGATCAATGACTGAAGAAAGTGATTAGAGAAGGAAGATTTCAATATTATGACAGACAACATACATAACGGTGCATCGCCATGTTGCTACCTCACCTACGCACACCTATGGGTCACCAAAATTTCGACTCGCAGGAGAAAGCCTTGGAAGCTGTGATGAAGTTAGAAGATGCGCCTCGAGATGAAACCCAACTGGACATCCAATAGATCCAAGGGTAGCTAGAATCAATGAACATGGAGATCCAGAACCTACGACAAGAGCGAGGGGCAGAAGCTAGTCCTGAAAGGTTGTGCGTACGATGCAGGGTGAATAGTCACACCAAAGATAACTGCCCTTTACTAAGAAACTATATGCAGGCATGAGGACCTAGTCCGCTATGTCCAGGATCAAGTAGAGGACTAAGTCTGTTGCATCCAGGCTCCAGCAGACCTGCATTATGGTGTGGGGATTTCTGCGTAGCTAGCCTGCATGATACAAAACATTGCCCTGCCTAGGTGCATACGTCCCAGAACTAAAATATCAATGGTGCAGGTTTTTTCGGTCAGTAGGACATGATGAGCTGAACTATCGACTGTATGATCTGATGATAGATCAAGGAAACTTATATAGGGTGCAAACAAATCCTACGTCGCCAAGGTCTCTGGCAGGTGTAGGTGGCTCCCCGGCTAGGGGTAGGGGAGACGGTCGAGGTGGAAGCGTAGGTCGGGGTTGAGGACAATTGATCTATTATAACTGTGGAGAAGTAGGGCACTTTGCAAGAGATTTCTTGAACCCCACTAGGCAATACTGCCGATACTGCAAATAGTTGGACCATGCGATTGAAGATTTCCCAATATTGATAGCAAAAATGCAAGAAAAGCAGTCGACACCTACACAGAATGTGCAGAGAGTTAAGGCTGAGCTGTGAGACAAGGATGCAAGTGTTAATGTGGTGACACACAGTGGGATGGCCACCAGGGGACATGAGGAGGAGGCTGCGATGGAACCTTTGATCCAACAAGCTATTAGTAAACAAGAAGGTTTGGACCTAAAAATGGGAAAGAAACATTTGTCACAGCTCACAAGGACTTTGCTGATGCAGAGGCAGCTACTGCTCGGCCACCTACGAACCTCAAGGCAGATGAGGAGGTCGAGCCCTTTTTGCAAGCTTGTATGAAGCTACTACATAACCCAAAGGTTGTGGATAATCTTCAAGCATTAATAGATAGTTGCACAACGCGAAACAATATACCTCCAGAGGTCAAGGATGTGCACAAGCTATACATGTATAATAAATAAACTGGAAGAGAAATGTGGTTATCTGTGTAGATTGGTGACTACGAGATGAGTCAGGTTATTTTGGACATGGGGTCAGATGCGAACATGTTACCTAAATGGACTTGGCAACGAATGGGAGAGCCTAAGTTGGAACAGTCCACTATTTAGTTGCACATGGAAAATCAGCAGAAAATCATCCCACTAGGAAGGTTGTCTAAAATTACAGTGGATATTGCAGGAGTAAAGGCCTGAGCTGACTTTGAAGTAATTGAAATTGTAGAAGATGTAGACCCCTACCCTGTGCTCTTAGGGCTGGGCTGGGCCATAGATATGGGCGATATCATCAACCTCAAAAAGAGAAGCATGGTGTTTGAGAATAACGATACAAGGGTGATAGTACCATTAGATCCTATGGAAGGCGAACGATACATAGAGCCAGTGCGTGATGAAGAGGAGGTGGATCACATTTATAATTTGACTACGTGGGATGAATATTGGATCAACCTTGCGGTAGAAGGAGTACTCTGCTGGGAAAAGGACAGTGAATGCTTCTCTGACTCTGACGGGGAGATGGAGAATTGGAAAAATCGATTGCACGATGTCTCGACACTACGATGTCTTTGAGTCACAAGGGACTTCCGCTACATTTCCTCAGAGTTAAGATACCTACCCTACTTTGATGGTTCGAGTAGCATTAAGGAATTTTGGTGAGCATTCGAAGCAGAGGTTCCCAAAGAATGAAGGCTATGGGCCCTTAATCTAGCCTTGCATGGAACACTTTCACTCTGGTGGGAGACGCATGAGGAGGAAATCTGGGATTGGGAGGAATGTAGGGATATGATGATCCTGTGATTTGAAGCCCCAACTGGTGTGTGGGTCAAAACATTTCTTGGATCAGAAGATCCACGCGAATATTTGTTTTCATGGGAAGAACGGTGGTGTGACAGGATGACTAAGGAGTGGTTTCACCTAATGATTCTACTTCCATCTACGTGGTACTTAGATATGGAGCTACATCAACGCACCTACCACTGGGAGACATTGAAGGAAGATTTCCTGGGAACATTTGGGTTAGTAGGCGGGACCGAGGCACTTGACGCATTCCTGTGAAACATATACATTAGGGTGTGGGGTGTATCACACATGTTTATCACACCAGGGGAAACACAGATGCCAAACATGATCAACTACCGTATCCTAGCCCCAACAGAGGGTAAGGATGATCCGGAAGCTGTGTCTGACTTAGAATTGGAAGGGGTGCACATGACTAACGAGCCACTCAGGCTGTGAATGGGTAGCAATGGGACACACCCTACGTTGGATAAGAATAGGGATGTAGATACAAAAGGAAGAGTTATCATATATTTGACGACTCTCACAAAAAGGAAATAGCTGCAGTCACTCCTCGACCATACAAGGTATTACAGAAAGTTTGTTTGGGAATCTGCGCTACTTACAGTGCCTCTGAAAGACTTGTTTCTGCAAGGGGTCCGGTTCAGTTGGGATGAAACCTATCAGGAAAATATGTCTTTGGTTGTGAGGTACCTAGGGAACAAGCCTATGTTGGGGGAGGATTTGCAGAAGTCACAAATGTTTGACCCAAGCATAGTAGAAATTTTGAGTGCACAGGAGATGCGAAAACTAGCCGTTGGCACACTAACGATTGGTAGGAAGCAAAAGTTACCATTGAAAGGCGCGGCCCCCTAGAATTTCATGAGGTAGATCTTGGGGATTTTTTATCATTTACCTGTCGAGAAGTTCCAGCTGAGGTATACCCTACCATTGGATGATCACAGGCACTATAAAAAAGGCATGATAGCTCGGTCGACAGTTCCTTCTTACTTACATAGCTTGCACGTACCATCTTTGCCTTGAATGAACTTAAGCTGTAGGACTTTTGGGGTTGCACTGTCCCTATCATGTCGGCTCAACCACTTCCATTTGAAAGTAATCACCCAAAGTGGGGATTAATTTTTCACACTAGGATGACGGCCACGAACTCTGTTGAACCCTTGGCCCCTAAAAAACTAGAAGCTGAAGACGTAATGGAGATTAGGTCTAAGGATGAAGACGTGCCCTCTACACTAGTCACAAGGAAGGGAAAAGAGAAAGCACAGGGCTCAGGATAGCCCCCAAAAAATGTTAAATGGGCTTCAGGGAAGCCCAAGAACTCCCCAAGGCGAGCCAAGTCCTCGCGATCAACGCCTCGGGCAGAGGCTGCCCAGGAAGGAGCCCTACTTGCCAATCTAACAACTGGTTACCACCCTTTGTCCAGCCACGTAGGCCCTCGATGCACACACCAAATAACCTTGATGGCTTGGTGATCTATTTGCAGACGCCACTAACCCCGGGAGAAGTCCCTGTCCTAAGTGACCCCTGCGAAAAGCTACATGAAGTTAAGTTCGATGACCATGACTTGGCGAACTATGAAGCCCTCCCTGAACTAAACCCCACGTTGTACTTCAACACAATTTGCTTGGATGATGAGGTAAAAGTTGTTCCTCAGTGATGGGTAAGCGGATTGGCCGGATCCAGGCTTTTTAACTTGCTATGTATGCCCCACTTTGGCCATTACAATATCACGGATCGACTAGCCTGACAGCTACTCGCCCTAATTCATAATGGTTTCTTGTGGATTATGGATAGGATCCCCATAGATGCTGCATTGGTCCACATAATCATGCATCTTCCCATGAACGGGCCAGACCCTCTGGAGTGTGTGGGTAAGAAATATGAGGGGGACATTGTGGAACATGTGCGACAGATCTACCATGTGCAAAGAAATACGCGGGGCTTTATCATAAAATCCATCAGCGACCCAGCTACGCAGATGGGTACCATAATACTAGCTTGTAAGAAAATGAGAAAGTTCCAGGTCACCACCATCCCCACTTATGTCATTCGGCTAGCCAGTCAGTGTACAGAGGGGGTCTGCCTCAATTAGGCCCAGTACTTATGCGACAAATTCTTAACCGACGTCCGTGAATCACAAGAGTAGGGCAAAGCCTTCTGCTATGCCTGGCTACTATTTCTTATAGCCCTTGTTTCTTGGGAATCCATTGCGGATTCAATCCTCCCCAAGCTCACTCTAGATATGTGCGAAGGAGCTCGGTATGCCCATTTGTGGGATTCCAAGGGAGCGCAGTGCATTGAAGATAGCCATCTCTTTTGGGTCCTCTTCCAGAGTAGCTAGGCCGCAGCTATCAATTATTGACCTCGGATGTCCCCCACAGTATATGAAAAGTACAAGAATATCGCATTGTTTCAGTTTATCATGAACAACATTCAGATCCATAGCCAGAAGGATAAGACTTGGACTTCACTCCCTTATATGGTAGCATATGAGGAAATTGACAATGTGATTGCACTATGGCCTCCTTCTTGGAAGATAGGCTGAAAAACCACCATCAAGGAGAACGCAGGACCAAGAAAGAAAGGCTCAGACGCAGCCATCGAAAAGGACACATAGCCAAAGCAGACTACCACAAAGGACACCAAGGCTGAACCTCAGGTCGATTCGTGGCAGGATTTGGGCATGGGTGTATTGGATATCGAATGTACCACCTCCCCCAAGGTCATGAAACGAACAACTGATCCTATCAAAGGACCCCACAAGAAGCAGTGATCTCAGCAAGGGGAATGCGATGAGATAATCATGCTTGTTGAGGGAGATCTTGAACAAATTGCGGAAGTAGTCACCCAGGCCACGGAGGAAAAATGGGTTGTCTTAGAAGCATGACAGCAAGCTACAGTCAATACAATCTAGGCTGAACTCCGCACTCTACAAACCAGTGTGATTCATGCACGTACGCCCTCGAAAACCAGCAGTACAACAAAAATTACATGAGAGAGCCATCTCTGCTCCCTCCCTAAGGTCGCCATTATCGGGATACAGCCCCAAGCTAGTGCAGAAGTGTAGTTGAATTTGGGCAGGTTGTCGCATGAGGTGCTACAAGGTCACCACACTGCCGTGTTCCAAGAGGTTCATCACCAAGACCAATAAGTGCACCAAACTCAGACGACCGAGCAGACCATTGTAGCATAGAGCACTGAAGTATCCCTCACTATGGCACAACAAGCGGAGCTTGAAACATTGATCCACCAGCTCTGCACAGAGGCTACAGAAGAGATCCCTTCCGCAACCACCCCCTGGGCTAAATTTGAGGGATTAGTCGAAGCATTAAAGGCATCCAGGATAGAGATGCAGGTCATAAAGATGCATCTGGAGCAGCAAATCACCGATTTATAGGCAAAATTGCAGCCCAAAACACCTCCGGAGGTACAAGCCTAGCGTGTTGTGCTTGCAACCGAGGCTACCAACACCATTACAGAACAAATTTATCGAGGCGCCCATTTACTTGAGGATGCCATGTAGGTATGGACCAAGATCTAGGGTGATCTGGTCCTCCAGAGAATCAATTAGGACTTGCGGCAGAAGGAAGAAGCTTTCAATCAGGTCGAGACTACATTTCCCTCCTTAATTCCTGCACAACATTTAGCACGTTTGAGAACCAACAACACTCTCTAAGATGAAATTGGTTAAATCTAGTGCAAGAAGCATTCCATCAGGGAAAAATTGAAGCCTTGGACTGCCTCAACCCTCCAGATATCATAGGATATTGATGACGCGGTCAAGCGTCTACATCAGACGTTGGAAAGTGTCACTGCGAAAACAGAAGGACCGACATCCCAGAAGCTCGTGGATATTGCGCAAAGCGCTGCTGCTCAGAGTCAAGAAGTGTTGCCTCCACTGATCGCCGCCATCAATGCACTACGCACACAAGTGGAGACCCCACCACCACAGTGACTCGGGACGAGTCACAAGATTGTGTTGGGGGACCATTGGAACATGTTCCCCTGTAAGCTGCGAAACTGGTCCACTTTGTACATTTTTTATTATATTTATTCTACCACAGGGGGGTGGGTCAAAGCCCTTAAAGCATTTTAAATGAGTCAAGGGTAGACCAAGAGTCCGCAAACCACAGTTTGTGGACCATTGGATGCATAGGCTAAAATAGTATAAGTAGTTGAACCTTTTTGAGTTGTAGGAGAGATGAAGAATGATAAGAGATTGATGCTAAGTGCGAATCAATAGATCTGGTTAGGGTTGTTGGGGAAGGACTCCTGCTACTGTGTGCGTGGAGATTCTCTATCCTGCTATGTGTGGACCCTACTGCTATGTGTGCAGGTTGGGTTTAGATATTGTAAGTATATCTAAAGGATTAATGAATGTGGAAGTATTGATGGATACCTGAATTTGTTGGAATTACTTTGTGATGTCTGGTTGATTAATATATGTTGATGTGTTATTGATTTAAGCTACGAATATATTTGTGTTACTTTCTTATGTTGCGATCTAGGTCTATTCGGTAAGAAGATCTGGAATACCTGTGTTGTCTTTATATAAGTTCATGATTTGTTGATTACTGTGAATACCATTGCTATTGAGCACGTTGATGAGAAAGGAATATGTAGATATAGGCTCTGTAATATAAGATATGGTCACTATAAGACTGAACGCATCTTGGATTGACTTACCTACCCTCTCCCAGGGTGCGGAAACCTGGTTCCAACACCCACCTAGACTACTTCGGGTGAGACTTTGGCCTGCACAAGCAGGTCACTGCCGAAAGGGCCAGTAGTATAGGGGTTTGTTGGCAAACCGTGAACCTCCGAACCTGGGTCAGGACCCCTCGAGCCAACATACATGCCTCTGAACTTTGTTACAAAAAAAATGATTGAAACATGCTTACATGAATAATAGAAATGAGTGGGCGAGGTCACTGGTAGCTGTTGGGCCGGAATTAAGGTACTTTTTCACCCTACCTTTACTTTGAATTATCATACACCTTTAGAACTTTTCTTGTCTTAACAATAAAGGAAATGAGGGTTAATGAAAAATAGGGACAAATAGACTAATGGTAAGAAGCATGTTTAAAACAACAAGGATTTGACTTATTTCATCTTTATTCACAGGAAAATAAGGCAGTTGAACCAATGATGACTAAAAGACAGCTAACATACAGAGAACATGAAACCACAATAAACCCCCGGGATGAGCAGAAGGTGGAAAGACAGATCCACGTCTGAGAAACTCAAATGACAGCCATGAGCATCAAGCTGTCTTTTGGAAAATACCATTCCACTGAGAAAAATCACCTTTAAAAAGGCCAAATATGGACGAAAGAAGGGAGGCAAAATATGAATTATCTTTTGTAATAGGCGTGCCAGGACAAAACTGTCTAGTTGTATTCATGTCTTAACGTTTTAATAAATAATTTTGGTATTTTGAATAAGTCATTCCCTGAGTTTTCCATCACGTTGGACTTCTGGTGGTTTGGGCCTAGCCCTGGGAGTTTCCACGCTCACCTCTGTACTGTACGTTAATTACGAAATCTATGTTCAGTTATCTAATGCATTCTATGAGATATCTTTCTACTTGTTAACTTTGATGCCTGTGATGTAGGTTCCTAAGCCACTAAGGTAGTTTATTGCTCATGTATCTGGTTTGCAGTAATAGTTTCATAATGGTTGGACATTTTCATCGTTTTCTCAATTCCTTTATATCTGTATATAATTTTTAGCACGATCTCTGTTCAATGCTTTATATCGCTAAGAATTAGATATTTCCATCAGTACTATAGGATTTCTTGTTGTGCTTAATACAAAATAATGTTACCTAGTTAGTTTGCAAGAGAATTCCATTGCAAAATTAAAATAAGAAATTAGTGTTCAATTCATTGAGTTTGTTGTTCCATTCAGTAGGAAATTTTTTCAATTCATCGAGTGTGTTGTTCAATCATAGATTATTCTCGCTAAGCTTATTCAGATAGGATAGTTAACGACATTTTACAAATCCCATTTCATTTTGAGTTGATTGAACTTTGAGAATTATTTGATCTTTGTCATAGTAATATAGAGTAGTTATTTCTGATGTCACTCGCATATACTGTGCTCGCACTCTTGAAATAAGAAGACTCACCCTAGGTTAACAATTGAATGAGAAGCATAGAGGTTGCCTATAATAGTCACCTTAAAGAACCAAAATTTTTGGCGTTGTTGCTGGTGTTGAGATTGCAACAAGATGATGAGCTTAGTGAAAAGAAGTCGCCTTCACTAAGTGGGCCCGCGGGCTATTTTTGGCACAAAGTCTATTTTTAGACTATGTCTATTTTTAGACATACGGATCATGTTCTATGAGTTGCAGGATGCTATTTGTGGATGGTTGGTCAAGTTGGAAAAAATAGATGGACTTCTATTTTTAGATTGCCAGTCTAAAAATAGATATGTTGAATATTATTAGCTCTTAATAATATTTGGACTCTAAACATTATCTTGTTCTCTTGGAGCACTTCAGTTAAGTGCACAGATGTGGAATAGGAGCTGACAGAAGAAATTGCGCTATTCCTGAGGGTTATGTGGAGCTATTTCATGGATACTTCAGTTAGAACGCATGTGACAGAGTTTGGTGGAGTTGATTGAGGAAGTTAGTGGAGTTGTATTCAGTTTAACTAATCTAAACATAGTTGAGCTATTTGTATTTAGTTTAACTAATTGATACAATTAGTGAGAGTGGTGTGAATTAATTATTAATTAATTCACTAATTATAAACTCATTAATCAACTGAAGAATGCATCAATTAACTTCAGTGCATGGATAGTTTCAGTGGAGACCAGTGCAGAAATAGGTGAAAGATCAGGTTAACTATCAGTTGTGACTATACTGTTGCTATTTGCAACACACAGATAGGTGGAGAAGCCCATGAGGATTGCGCAGTACAAGCCAGGTGGTTTATCTATTTAATGAAGCCATCCCATAGCATTGATTACGCAATAGAGGTTGGCTATCAAGTGGCAAAAGATTGGAGCATGTGTTTTGCTACATCTACCTTGATAGTGTGTAGAAATTGAGGGTGTGCATGAGAGCTTGTGAGGAGATTTTTTACTATGATTGTTACATGATCTCCATGAAATATAATATACAGATATTTGGGGTTTTCAACTTTAAGCTTTCCCATTAAATACTGTGTTCATATGTGTGATTGTTTGTGGTTTTAATGTATGCATGAAATTGATTTTATTTCCGCATGTGATGATCAATGGTAGAAGAGATTCTGTATTATGCATGAAGCTAAAATAGTGTGTGATCAGGAGAATCTCGGTGAATAATATCTCATTTATTCAAATTTCTATAGTTGGGGAGAGTGTTGAAGAGAAACGTCCTTCATTCCTTGTTCTCTATTGATGCGAAGCATTGGGTATTAAAAATGAGAGGTAAGAACCTGCGTACTAGCAAGAAAAATGCTTGCCCCCTGACCCACTTCTCAGTAATTGATCAAAGGTTAGTAGAATAGGTGCTTTCTTTTTTTGACTAGGATGAAAAGGATAGAAACAAATCAAAATCATTCGCAAAAGTCTACGAAACCCAAAGGACCGATAATCCTTGGTAGAACAACATACATAGACTAAATCGTTAATAAAGTTAAATCCCAGGCATCTGTAGGACCCAGAATCATTCCCACTCAAATTCCTACTACTCTCCCTTAGGCAGCAGCCTCACCATCTACAGCCCACGCCGAGATTCACAGTGAAACTGAAGGGTCTGAAAAAAGCCTTCAAACTGCTGAACACATAGGTACAAACCTTCCGAGAGAGGGAGGTTCTTGCAATTTACAAGAAGG
Organism: Pinus albicaulis; assembly: GCA_034641835.2. Classification (NCBI taxonomy): domain Eukaryota; kingdom Viridiplantae; phylum Streptophyta; class Pinopsida; order Pinales; family Pinaceae; genus Pinus; species Pinus albicaulis. Next base: position 248,983,495 of record CM076575.1, on the reverse strand, counting down.
AGAAGGAGAAACTAGTGGGGTAATACAGGTAAGAGATCTAGAGCCTAAATCCCCTGAAAAATTCTTCGATACTAAGATGCCTGGTATTCCAGTTCAAGGGAGTGTTGTAAAGCCTCCTCCCCACTCGCCACCTGATCCTGCTAAGATCACTCCTCCTGAATAAGAGATCCCTGAAGAGTACTGGCATATCTTTGATCAAATGGAAAATAATCAAAACCAAAATCAAAGGCAGGCGTCGACATTGGAATATCCCATTGTTTACCATGCTACTAATGCCCCTATGAAATCCATTCCCCTGCAAAAAATCCCCACCTTCCATGGGTTGACCTTGGAATATCCTAATGCATTTTTATTTGAGTTCGATGTCTTATGTAGGGGATACGACTATACCACTAACCCTCGAAACTGAAATTTTTCCCCTTTACTTTGAAGGGGGCGGGATTACGTTGGTTCATGGGACTCGGTGGGGGAACCATCAATAAATGAGACCCAATAAAGAACATTTTTCTAACTAAATATCAATATTATTGCTAAACACGGGAATTAAAATATGAAATCTTCAATATGTCTATGAAAGACAGTAAGACATTAGAAGAGTATGTTGAAATATGTCAGTATAATCTGCAAAGGTCCCCATATACTGCATTATCCAAAGACATCCTTAAAGCAACAATAATTAAGGTAATGAAAGAAGAATGGGTTGAAACACTTAATATAATGGGAAGAGGGGACATCTATCAAGAAGAATATGACGAAATTATTTTTCTATGTATCAGGTGCTCTCGGGGTAGTACACAAAATAAGCCAATTGGGCGAGACTCTGGCGGCAACATAACCAGAGCAGAGTTTGGTAATCTATTGGAAGACTTCAAAAATGACATTTTAGGTACTTTGGCAACATAGCTTGATGTCCTACAAGCCAATCAGACGCAAGATATAGTGGAACAAAACTTGGCCGTCTTTTGCCCACACTGTTTGAAGAAGCACAACCAAAGGGAATGCCCCTTAGACATGATTCAAACTTGTGATATCTGCACTAAGGATCATGCCATGGATCACTTCCCTTCGCTCCCATGACTCAAAGCATTTTACAAATAAGTAGAAGAAGAAACAAAACCAGTCTAATTGATGAACCAACGTCGACAATGGAAAACATGACCAGGTATGCCTCAAGACTTGTCTTTGTTCTTTCCTTCTCCGTAATTTAACCAAAAAAACCACTCAACAGCTTGAACCACCTTTCTCCACTTTTCCATCTCAGTCGTTTCCTATACCACCTTGGCCAACACAACCCTCTACAGGGAATAATTGGCCAAGCTTTCCCTATTCTCCTCCTTATTGGAAAAGCAACCCATATCAAACCCAATTGCCAGGATCTCCTTCTCAAACCACAAATTGGCCTCAAAATTGGAAATGACCTCTGGGAATGACCCACCCACCAATGGGGACAGGAATTCAGAATCAACCTACACTGATAACTCTGTACCCTATCTAGCACAAACCTCAGCCTATCATCCGTGCTCAATTACTAGCCCAACCCAATCCTAACCCCAATAACATGTTGGTTTAGCTAATCCAGATTATAGAGAATCCCAACCCCGAAACTAAGAAAAATAAATGTAATGAACTGAGGTTGATATCAAGACGTATTATCTCACCAGCACAAGGGATGTCCCCACCACAACTAGAATCTAGAACTCCAACAAATCCCAGATAAGAAAATGTAACTCAAGCAGAGGTGGGGCAAGAAAAGGAAGCGGTTGACCAAGATAAGCCTGAAAATCTTAGGATTTTTTCAACTCCTTTCCCTGAAAGGTTAACGATTCCTAGACCAATGGTCTCCCAAGATTTTGATATTTTGGGAGAATTGAGAAACCTTTGCATCAAAATTCCTCTTCTACATGCCATACAATACATCCCCATCTATTCCAAGACAATTAAAGAACTGTGTGGAAGGAAGCAAGAAAAAAGAGAAAATATTAATCCCACCGTTCATGTGGTAGGAAAACTTTCTGACTTATTATTGGGTGAGGCCCCCATTAAATACGATGACCCAGGGAATCCCATAGTAATTTTACAAATCTCTGTCCACTCCTTTACAAACATATTGGTCGACTTAGGGGCAGCCATTAACATATTAACAATAGGCACCTGTGAAAAGCTAGGCATATCAGTGTTATAACCCACAGCTACACTATTAGAACTCATGACAAGTCTGTTATCAGGCCAAAAGGAATATTCAAGACATCCTGGGTGTGTATAATTATGGGAGTATCTGGCTGATTTCTTATTTATTAACCCAAATAATTGAATGGATAGACACCCCTTGATTCTTGGATGACCTTGGTTGGCAATGGCCGATGCTTACATAGGTTGTCGTACAGGCAGCATGACAATTTCTAGGGGAGATTCCATAAAGAACATTATCATTTACCCACCTTCCAAACCAATTTTACCCATGATACACATTCATAAGCATCCATATACATATTGGGAGCAAAATATCCATCCACCTATGACATTAATCGAAGCTCTTGAATTTTAAGATCAAATTGAAGATGATGTAATGAATAAATTTATGAATCAGCCACCTACATCTGGAAAATTCAAATGCCAAATGCTGAAAAATAGTTCTTGAAGAGGAAACACAAGAATATCTCTTGACAAACCTTGATGATCAACATATACCTACAACCACTGTATGCAACAACATACCTGTTGAGATTGAGTCAAGGAAAATTTTGAATATCAGTGGTAATCCGGATAGTGACAAAAGGTAGAAGTTCATAAAGGTGTTACAAAAGTATTAGGGAGCATTTTCTTGGGACTACCTAGACATGAAGGGCATATACCCCCAAATATTCACCCATCACATCTATACTGACAAGGAGGCTCGGCCTATTCGGCAACCCCAGCGTAGGTTAAACCCTCATCTAAAATACATTGTAAAAGAGGAACTACAAAAACTATTGAACGTGAATTTCATTTATCCTATTTCAGACAAAAAATGGGTCTCCCCTCTAGTAGTCATCCCTAAAAAGAATGGGAAATGGATAATCTGTGTGGATTATCAAGAACTGAATAAGGCAACATAGAAGGACCACTTCCCCCTCCCTTTTATTGATCAGGTCCTAGATACATTGGCAAGGAAGCGTTTCTTTTCTTTTCTTGATGATTTTAGCGGTTACAATCAAATCCAAATAGCCCATGAAGACCAGGATAAAACAACCTTTACCTACACATGGGGTACATTTTCCTACAGGGTGCTACCATTCAGACTATGCATTCCTTGAGAAACCTTTCAAAGATCCATACTCAGCATTTTTGCTGAGCTAATAAATGAGGGGCTTGAAATTTACATGGAGGACTTCACCCCATATGGTGATGATTTTCATCAAGCATTAGAAATGCTAGAAAAAGTATTTGAACGATGTATTACTACGACGTAATGCCTAAGAAATGAAAAGTGCCACATGATGATGATTGAAGGAGTAATACTGGGGCACTATATCTCTCTAGCAGGAATACAGGTAAACCCAAAAAAAATAGAGGTAATCCTTTTATTAGCCACACCTTGCACACAGACAAAGGTGCATAGTTTTCTAGGGTATGCAGGGTATTATCGTAGGTTTATAAAGAATTTCTCACAAATTGTTGCACCTTTGTATGCTCTAACTGGAAACGTTGAATTCCATTGGTATGATAAATGTGACACTGCTTTTGTCGATTTAAAGAGACTGGTCTCAATAGCACCAATATTATGCAGTCCTAACTGGGAGCTGCCTTTTCACATTTCTTCAGATGCATCCGATACAGCAATAGGAGAAGTCCTTGGTCAAGAAGAAGATAAAAAACCCTATGTTATTTATTATATCAGCAAAAATATTACTCCTGCTGAATTAAATTACACAGTGATAGAAAAAGAGTTCCTAGCAGTCATTTATGCTATTAATAATTTTAGACATTATATAATGGGCCATTAAATATTAGGCAATCAACCAATCACAAATGGGAGAATAACTCGTTGGTTGCTACTTTTGTAGGAATTTGACATAACCATCATGGACCGCCCAGGAAAGGAAAATGTGGTCACAAACTTCCTATCTAAAGTTCCAAAGACAGATGACACACTAGCAGTTGACGATCAATTTCCTGATGAACATCTGTTTTCCGTAGCAGTAAAAATGCCATGGTACGCAAACGTAGAAAATTACTTGGCAGTAGGGAAACTGCCCATGCATCTAACATCAAAGGAATGAAAATTTATTTTACAACGCAGTGCCAAGTTCTCCTGGATCGATGGATACCTTTTCCACACAGGGGCCGACATACATATACGTAGATGCATCCGAGAAGATAAGATCTATGATATCTTATGGGCCTGTCAAGATGAACCATGTGGTGGCCATTTCACAGATCGCAAAAAATGACACAAATTATTACAATTGGGTTATTATTGGCCTACTATCTTCAAAGATGCGAAAAAAAATATGTCCAAGCCTGCGATAGGTGCCAAAGAATGGGTTGTCCAGGCCAAGCAGACGAAATGCCACTACAACCACAATTGGTAATAGAACCGTTCGAACAATGGGCACTAGACTTTGTTGGGTCATTCAACCCACCATCAAATCATAAAACCTACATACTATTTTCCATGGACTACGTAACGAAATGTGTGGAAATAGTAGCCTTATAAAGAGACACTGAGGAATCTGTGATTAACTTTCTATTCAAGCTATTTGTGTGATATTGTCTACCACGGAAAGTGATAGCCCGTTGAGGAGCACAGTTTTTAGGTAATAAAATCACAGCCACTCTAAATAATCATGACATCATCCATAGAGTCACGTCTCCTTAACACCCACAGGCGAACGGACAGGTCGAAAGCACCAACAAAGTTCTTGAATCAATCCTTACTAAAACAGTACCATCACATTGCCAAGACTGGGCCACTAGACTTCCAGAGGCCCTGTGGGCTTATCGCACAACATGGATAAACACCACGGGATATTCCCCATATCATCTAGCATTTGAAAGAGAGCCAATTTTTCCCATTGAATTCGAAGTCAAAACTCTAAGGACAACCCATGAAGAAGGATTAGACTTGACATAGGCCCAGATTAAAAGACTACAGCAGATAAATGAATTAGATGAAACACGATTATTAGCTCTACAGCTCACAGTGGTCATACAACAAAAATGAGCTAAGTGGCATGAAAACCTTATGAAAAAGAATACATTCCAGAAAGGAGATTGGGCACTTCTCTATGACTCGAGATTCCAATATTTTCTGGAAAAATTATAGACAAGGTGGCTCGGTCTATATGAAATCCAAGAAGTGCATAACAATGTACCCTCACCTTGACTACCATAGATGGGTCTGGTTCTACATTTTGAGTCAATGGGCACAGAGTACGCCTCTACCACAAACCTCTCACAAGGGAGTCTTTCTGCCAGCAGGTACGAAACGATCCCACCATCCAAGTTGTGGTAGAAGGGGGTGATAACCCCACAACCTCAAGTACATGATATTTTTCTACCTTCATTTGTAAATAATTTATATAATCTCCTTGCAATTCCTAGTTCTTATTTTGTTGTACATTCTTCATACTCACAATTGTACCCTTTTTCTCATCCTCTTGTGTTTTTATCTTTCCTTGCTATTTAAATTCTTTGAACGGTTGATGTTTAATCCAATGAACAGCTACTATTCAATCAGATTGAATAGTCATTTTTTTGTGTTTTTATTTATTTTCCTTTTTTTTTAATTCTTTGAACGGCTGTTGTTCAATGTAATATTCCAAATTTGGAATAGCTACAACAAATAGAATATCTTAAGATATCCCAGAGTTAGAGCTTCATCAAATCATGAGCATGGAAATGTAGATCATCTCATTAGATGTAAAATAACATCTCACTAGCAAATGTAAGAACCTCAGCAAGAACATGGCCTATATTCTCCTTCCCAAGTAGGGAAATGCAATAATATAGAGCATAAAACAGCGGTCTTCAGAAAATAATGTTATACATGTGAGGACAGGGACTTGGATCCCTTATAATACATCATATGCAACTCACATGCAGAATTATAGGTGAAAAAAATCACTCTAGCCAACATAAACAGATCTCCCAAAGTCAATATGCCTCAAATAAGCCCAAATCCCATAGGCTATGTCATGTAGAAAGTACTGAAGAAAGAACAACATTATTTTATTTGGGGTTTATGCAGAAAATAATGTGACATAAAAGGTCTAGATTCTACAAGTATCCAATGGCTAAGAAAATGGAGATCCATCCCTCTTTATACAAAAATAAGATCAACCCGGCAAGGGTTTCACAAGAGACAATTGTACATAAGAGAATATCTGCAATTATGGATCTGAAAAATGCAGTTTTACTGCAAAAATAAATAAATATGACTGAAATATACAAGTGACATAATAAGAATGAAGTACAAAGCTTTCCAGGACAAGGGTTGGCCCTTTCTCCAAGGAATGAACTCACAGGAAAGGGTTCAAACCATGCTGCTGCAGCTCTGGAAAAAATGACGTAGTTTCCCCTGTAAAATGCGCTATAGTGGATGGGAACCGAGTTGGCCTTATTCCAAGATGTGAAATGTGCTCCGGAACCTCCTGTATAGATCTTGCAAAGAAAGGGGAGCTCGCTCCTCTGAAATATAAGCTCAAGAGATGGTGTTGTGAGTCTCCCACTGCAACACCCTGCAACACAGTACTATTCTCTGCAGAAATAACAGTGTGGCTAAAGGAGGATGCTTAGTATCAAGCCTGGAAATGGGAAATGAAGAACAAGACCCCTCCAAGATCTCACTCAATGAAGGAGAAGGAAATCCTAAGCAGGAATTCCTTGTGCTGAACATCACTGCATAGTCAGCTCAACAGCTGAATAATGCTCAATAGTCTAAGCAGACCAAAAATAATAATCCATAAGCTAACCCCAAAATTATGCTATCTTCCTCCTTATATTTTTTATTAGCCTCCTCACCTTGGGTCCCACCTATTAGGGTGTCCAACACCATGTGAATCCTTTCCCTCCAAAACTGCGTTGTCTTCCCAAGCAAGCCACACCCTCTTAGGCAACGTTGTTGACTTGGTCAAACTTAACCTTGTCCTCATGCATTTTCCCCTTTTCACATTGGAAGGTGAAAAATAAAGCTGCTATGTTGATCCCTTTCACATTATGAGGTATTTTATTCCTACTCATGGGTCTCCTCACCCATTTTATTAACCTCCTAGATGGCATGATAAAAATTAATGTTCAAATTAGCTTCATGCTAATTTTGGAACATTACAGTCCTCCCCTCTCAAAGATTGCTTGTCCTCAAGCAAGTGCAAGGATAGACTGAGTTATGTCTCCTCCTCTCCCTGTAGTATCCATGTATGATGATCTCCTCCAAGTAAAGAGATGCTATCTCAATAATGAATCCTCATAGTGCCTCTCCCAAGAAAACAAATTAGCATTTGGTGGACACCCCAAGTGGCTATCATCATGCAGAAGTAGCATACTCAAGAAGATATCTATGTGCTATCTAGAGCTCCTCTCAAGGCATGGAGTATGAAATGCATGGGAAATCCTCATTCCCAAGTGAAACCTCCACCCCCAAGCTATCATCCATATGAAATGAGTCACCCTCCAACATGGAAACTCATGAAGAATCTCCTCCACCTTTGGCTCCTGAAGTATAGGTGGGCTGAATAAATGAACATGATAGGAAAGAGGGCCTATCCCACACTGTCCTCCTCCACACTTATGATAATTGTAGAGGGCGTGCTGATCTTGGGCTACAACATGATTTCCCTCCAATGGCAAGAATAATATTGAGTCTCTAAGGACCCTCCCTCGAAAATAATGAGCCATGCCAACCCAAATCATTCCATACAAGATGAATCACACATCATCACCATATGGCATCCAAATCAGAAAATGGCTGAAGGTTATGTGTAATTTTGGATGATACACATGGTCTCTCTGGTGGATACAGTGCAGTCTTCTCAACTGCTGATTCAGAGCATCAACTGGAAAGTTGTCCTCTAAGGAATTTTCAGCTATGCATACTAAGCAGCAATATAGACCAGTTGTATACAGTCAAAACAATAAAAAACTTGCCCAAAGTCATTTAGATATGGGTTATCATCATAAAAAATTTGGCCCTAAAGTGATCATGAAACCCATAAATAATATTTCTCTCTTGTGGAGCAATGCACTACTTACATAAGGTGAGCAAATAAAAATACTCAATAGAGTAACCAACAAGCACATAAATGTATTTCTTACTATGCATCATGTGTGAGATGAAGGTGAGGTCCATGAGTGAGTCCTACCATGAGAATCTTCTCATACAAATCTGCAAGAAGAGAGGGTGCATACTCCCTTTGGAACAATCCATCAATAGAAACATGCTCTCAAGTGACAGTGTTGTAGGTCTTAGCAACAAGTCTCTTGTCACTCCATGACTTCTCCCTTTGACATTACACATGAAAAAGCCATCCATCATCATGTTGCTATGTGATAATATCTTCTTCTGACATGGAAGCCTCTCATAATCCTCCAATGTTGAAGGGTAGCTCCCTTGCACCATGAATGTGCCTTCCTTCTCTCTGGAATAGATTTGCCTTGTCAGTTGACAATGTTTCTAAAAAAGGAACATTACAATGGTATCAAAGCATCGAACTGGCACATCCTGTGAGTTCGATTTTAGAGGAGAATGATGAAGAAGATGAGTCTATCCTCATCTAATTTTGGAATAAATAAGAGCATCCCTGAGGAGGAGGAGAATAAAATGGGAGAAGAGGAAGGTCCATGCACTTCCTATTCTCTTGAAGACCATCATGGGAGATACTTGGATATCCAGATACTAAGCAAGTACCTAGGTGACTATAAACCCCATTCTTCAGCATTTATGGGAGCTACAACATTCTCACATTCTATTCAATAGATGGAGGAAATAAGGCCCTATGGAAAAGGAGAAATCAGAGGCAATAGGTTTCTACTGTCTACATTTGATGGGGTTACTTTAGCTAGAGCTTGGGAGAAGAAGCTAGAGGCATTTTATTTTTTGCATCCAGTGGCAGAGAAAGAAGCAGTGGAGATGGCAGCGCTGCACATACAGGATGAAACCTCTGTTTATTGGATCAAACCCTTGGTCCATTCAAGGGTGAGTTATTTTGTAGTCTTTTTTCAAAGGTTGATCCAAACCTTTGATGGAGAAAAGAAGAGAAGCTCACGCCACCATGGGTGGAGGATTGCACCAATGCTGCTACAATTTTGGAGGAGTAGCCTTCTATGTCTATGGATGAGGCATCCATTGCATTAGAAGAAGAGGCCATTTTAGCCACACAAGAAGGTCCCAAGATCCACCGAGGTATGAGTAAATTTCCACTTTCTATTTCAAAAAATAATCTAAGGATGGTGGAATTTCGTATGAAGAGGTCCAAGGATCAAACCACATGGCCAATTTAGGGCCTCATGTTTTCACTGCGCTGTGCAAAGGTTTCAAGGAGGAAAGGAACCCTCATCCTCATACATATTTGATGATTTGCATTCAGCCTTAAAGGTGGGAGTGCAAACTTTTGGAGGATGAAGTAAACCATGACACCTCCGTGGAGAATCATGAAGCAAATTGTAAAACCAGAGGAAGAGATAGCTGCTACATCATTGGAGGAATCAACAACGTTGTTGAACATGGGTGGAGAGGAGACATCACCTTCATCACATTTGGATCCTCATATATCCAACATAGTCATGGGAGAGAGGCCTTTCCTAAGAGGTCTCCAAGGAGTTGCATTTAAAACTCTCATGAAATGCAAGGAACAAAAATTGGTTTGGGAGGATGGTAGCCCTCATGGGAGGAGTACCAAAAGAATGGAGAAGAGATGGAAGGATGTTTACATCATTGGGCAGCAAGGAGAAGGGATACATATTGATGATATGACATATATATATATATATATATATATATATATATATATATAGATATAGATATATATATATATATATATATCTATATATATCTGTCATGGTACCTTCATCATATAAGTTACATGATGTGAGCATGAGGAGGCAGCCAGCACTTGAGTTGCTTGCCATTGATGGGAGAGAGCACAAGAATATTTTCTCTCACATGCTTGATGGTGTTGCAGGAGTAGAGGAGGGCACTCTCATAGTGAAAGGGGATCACTCCTTAGCTGGGAATGATTCGGCGACATTTCCCTCTTGGGAGAAGCTTCATATTTGCAGCAGCATCACCAGAGTTGTTCTTGACAAGGAGCATGTCAAGGAACAGAGATTGGCATGGGCAGGAGCCTTTTTGCATGAGCTCATAGTGCTATCATTTGGGAGGAGGATCACATTCAGAGGTCCATATATCATCTCACTTCCAGCCTATGGTAAGAGTCTTGTGTGTACCTTGCTGATTTACATACTCTTATCATTATGATGTAGTGTCGGGCTTTTCAGAGGGGCAGATTTTTCATGTTGCTCCATGAGCAAAATTGGGCCAACCTGTATGATGGAGACATCCATCCTTTACATGGCCTTGGGAAAGTGTTTTCTTTCATGTATGATCATTTTATATGCTCAACCATTTTCTATTTATCAGTAGCTATCATGACATACATAGCTATTCATGTAACATAAAACAACTTGCCATGTGATTTTCTAAAGCAGCAGTTTGGAAAACTGTGTTGTCACCTTTGGGAAAACTGTCGGTACATTATTGCAACACATGAAACCTTCATAAATTTCTTCATTGTATTTATGATCATGACTTCCTTGCTGATATGGATTATATTTGTATAAGAATCATGATTATGAGAGAGGCACATGAGTTGGATGTGTCTTTGAGTGAGAAAAACTCTCACATTTTTCTGCAGTGCATGTTCTAAAGGGAACATGAGAGGAGGCATGGCTACAGCCACATATTTGCTTAACTGTGGGGTAAGCCATGGGTTTGGTAATTTTATCCATCCATTGTATGTATATGGGTAGGTGTTTGACCTTATGTTGTTTATTCATTCTTCTATTTACTATTTAGATATTTGTTGTTATGCAATGCTTTCCATACTATTTTCTGCAACTACAGTCGATGAGGTTGCATTATAACCCTATGAGGCATTGTTTGCACTTTCTGCACATGGTATAACCTACATAAAACATGTCATGGGGACATTATATGGTGAGCTTGTCCTATTCATCATAGATGACATGTCTTGGGCCAGCTGACTTTTCATTGATAGAGGGGAGGTTCTTGGGGGAATTTCTCTTCATTTTGCAATTTGAGGGCAATACATTTGTAGCCTAGGATCAGCACACATTCCACACTTGTCATAAGTGGGGGAGAGGATAGCATGGGGAAAGTTATAGTGCTTGCCATGATCATATTTCAGCCCACCTTCATTTCCAGAGCTCAAGGTGGAAGGAGATTTTCCATGAGTTGCCTTGTTGGGAGGCAGCTTATTTTCATAATTTATGGCTTGGAGATGAGAAATTCATATGGGGAAGGATAAGTCCGATTATATATATCGGAACTCATGCCTCAAGGAGGCCCTTGTACAGCTCTTTGTTCCTTCATGGATGTTTTTTCTACATGATAGCCATTTTGGGAATTTTCACCCCAAGGCTAGATTGCATATGTTGGAGGGACAATTTGGAGACTTGATTGCTTATATGGCTTCCTTTTCTTGAGGATATCATCAAATAAGGATGCTACAAGAGGAAAGGGGAGAAAGAAACTTAGGTCATCCTTGCAATTTCTTGAGGGCAAGCAATACTTTGAGAGGGGAGGACTGTAATGTTCCAAATTTTTATGGAACATTAATTTTTGATAAGAGATGAATAAAATGGGTAGGGGACCCATTCCTTGCTTGATTCGAGAAAAAAAATCCTATCAGTATGGAAGAGGATCATATTAGAGATGGATTTCACACCTCCATGTGTGAAAAGAGGTTTTTTCATACATGCTTGGCTAAGGTTAACCAAGTCAAACTGCATTGGCATGAGTTGGAAAGCACTATGTGGGACAACATAGGAGGGAAGATTCTAGAGGGAGGAAACCCTAATTCGAAGTAGGGCCCATGGAGGGAAGGCTCACTTGTTTAAAAGAGGAGCAAAGCATCCATTGAGATTATCTTTGATCATCTTACATTTGAGTCTTAGAGACTTGTTTCTGCCTCTTGCTATTCAGCAGAGGTGCAGTGCCTTCGGGCACGAGTGAGTCCTATTGAGGATTTCCTCTCCTTCTTGAGTAGCTCATGAAGGATTGCACTCCATTCCCCATAATCAGGCATTCAGGTCATAGCTTCATCCATCTACACCAGTGTATTTTCTACAACAGATATTGTGTAGTGTTTCTGGGTGTTGCCAGGGAGGTTTCCACACACCATTCAGAGCTTGTTTTTCAGTGGAGATAGGTTCTATTCATTAGGAGATCATAAAAGGTGGTTCTTGAGCATATCCCACCATATTTGGCATCAGGCCAACCACTTTTCATCAGAGGCAGTGAAGTCCCTCTCTTAGAGAGCATTCTCATTTGTGATTATTTGCTGTGAGTGATTGACATCCTTTTGGAGGAGAAGTCTTGGGTGAAAGGATCAGCCTTTCACTTTAGATTTCTATTGGAGGAGGATTCTTCAGTTGTTGAAGACATTTCAGCCAATCATTTTAGAGGATTGATGTATTGTATTTTCAAGGGTTTAGATCATGCTCCCCCTTCTTATTTGAGCCTACCATTGTCATATCATTGTATTTATATTATTTATGCAGTAGTCTCTCATGTAACTACACAGTCATGGCCTAGGGATTTATTGATGCAGCTATGTATTTCACATTTTCATGTACATGTTTCTCGAGGCTTCTAGTGCCTTTCTTGGGTGATCATTCTTCCTCAAGATGATGTATATCTTATGCTGCTATGTCTTAATATGATGCCCATTCTATTCTCCGCCATTTCATGTGTATATGATTCAATGCTATTTTCCATTTGATGTATTTTTTATTGTTGTAGCTGCAATGTTGGGGTTATCTAAAGAGATTCCCAATATTGTTGTCTTTCCCTATTGGGGATATTTCCCTTTGGAAATCACTCTATAGACAGAGTCTGATAGTGGACCAGGTAGCCTCTGGAGTTCATCCTTCTCTATGAAGGTGACAAATCCAGTAAATTCCCCTTCAGTCTATCTCTCGAATAGATTTTCCTTGTCAGTTGACAATGTTTCTGAAAAAGGAACATTACACAAGGCAAGTATTCCTCCTTACACCTCATGGGAAGTTTAGATGTAACCCCTTGGCGATCTTTCAGAAAATACATTTCATCAATAAATCTCTTGAATCCAAAAGGATCGAGGTGTGCTGAAGGCAAAACATCATTAGGAAGTGGCACAACACTCAACATTCCCACCAAAGTCTTACACCCTAACTCCTCATGTTACATGCAAATCAATAGGGGTGTAATGGAATGAATGATCATCCTTCTAAGCTCACATAGCACAGTGCAAGTTTGCTGCTCCACCACAGCAATGTGTCTTGATCCTTGACCTTGTGAGGACAATTTTCCAAGGTCTTCCATAAGATTTTCTGAAATGATCGGAAATGGAAATACATGCTGTTGACCAAATAAATCAATCTTGCGGACAAGATCGATCTCCCCAGTACCAAAAGGTAATCTAGCAACAAACAACCAAATAAACATATCTTTCTCTAGACATATGCGATTTACAAAAGAATACTATAAAGGTGTTAAGGTCTTACCGTAGATCCAATGCTTGTTCGAAGTAGTTGTCCTTCGATCACTTGAAGGAAAGTTATCTTTAAAGACCTGCAGTCACAAACAAGAAAACATTAAATAGCACTTGTATATTAAATATTATAAATCATGCCTATCATGGTGATCAATGAATCCATGAAATAAATAGTTAATTAACAACTTATTGCGAAAAATGAATTCATTTGTATTAACTTTGAATGAAGAAAACCTTACAACCTTAGACTTGATGTTGAACAGGCCTTCCCAAGGTCTGAAGTAGGAATCTCCTCTACTCTGACAAGCCTTGCACTCTTCCAATCAAGACAAATAGAGGTATGTGATCTCTCCTCACAAAATATCAGTTAAATGATTCTAAATCCCAACAGCACTTAACCTCAAATAATTCTAAAGCTTGAACTCCCCTTGAGGCTACCCAATGCCTCTTTTTATAGTGCAAAAGAGGAGGTTTCAGTTCCAACTATGAAGGGATAGAATCCTCCTTCATAGGGATAAGATCCTCACATCAAGGGGTTAGCTCCTTAAGGTAAGGGATACATGAACCTCAAAAGAGTGGTTCGGCCACCGCAAGATTCTTTCTAGAGGCTTCTAGAATTTACTAAAAGTGAGATTTTTGAGCTTACTTGCACCTTTTTAATCTTTTACATGGGTCTACACCCATAACACAGAGAAAGTGCATTCAGGTACCCAGGAGTTATGAACATTAGGTGTGGGACCGCAGGCAAGATAAAGAGAAAGTGTGATACCAGAGTTAAGGAGATTTTTTAGAACTTTTCTCTTATTTTCAAGGCTTGACATGAGGAAATAATGTGTTAGACTTGCAAAGGAGGAAGTATGAGTGATAATAAGCTCATATAGATAGCAGAATGCCAAGATGACAATTTTCAGTGCAACACATGCATACCTTGGTGACCCTTTGGAACATCTTGTATGGCTGCAAGAGTTCCTTCCTCCATTGAGTTGGCTTACCCAAATACTGCTACAGATGGTTGCCCCTCCATGATTGTGACAACGTTGGTACAAGGCCCCTCAAGTGGAGAAGAGACCTCCTCCTCCTGTGATATTCTACTGCCAAATATTCTAATTATATGATAAGTGAAATTAGCAAAATTAGGTATTCTTGCATGAATTACAGGCTGATCCACCAAGAACTTGCCTTGCCCTCCAAGTGTGGCACTGAGATCTCCACAGCCTCTTTTTCCACTACTAGATGCAGTTGGAAAAATGCCTCTAATTTCATCACCTAAGTCACTACTGCACACTTGAGTGATCCATCAAATGTAGACAACAGGAATCTGTTGCCTCTTATCATTGTCTTACTGCATGGTCTTCTCTCTTCTCTCAGTTGAATAAACTATGGAAAATCTAGGGTCTCTTTGAAAGCCCTAGGTTGGCACTTGTATTCTGCCAAATACCCACTTAGGATCTCATGTTCTAAGTGGTCTTCTTGCTCTCCACTTCATCTATGAGAATGGGAAGTGCATGGATCTTCTTCTTCCTCTTGAAACCTTCTATAGAAACCATATCTTTCTCCTTCTTAAAACCCTCTCGGAGTTTCATTGCATCCTTCTTCTTCCATCGGTTGAACCTTCTTGGAGAGGCTCTTCTTAGATCTGAAAATGGATGAGAGTAATCTCATCCTCTCCATCATTTAGTTCTCCTCTTCTTCTTATCTTCTAATTGGATCTGAAATCCATAGGTTGAGCCAAGATGGCATCTTTGATACCACTGTAATATTCAAAATTTGGAACAGCTACAACAAATAGAATATCTTAAGATATCCCAGAGTTAGAGCTTCAACAAATCATGAACATGGAAATGTAGATCAACTCATTATATGTAAAATAACATCTCACCAGCAGATGTAAGAACCTCAGCAATAATATGGCCTATATTCTCCTTCCCAAGTGGGGAAATGCAACAATATAGGGCATAAAACAACTTTTTTCAGAAAATAATGCTATACCTGTGAGGACGGGGACTTGGATCCCTTAGAATAAAACATATGAAACACACATGTATAATTATAGGTGAAACAAATCACTCTAGCCAACATAAACAGATCTCCCCAAGTCAATATGCCTCAAATAAGCCCAAACCCCATAGCCTATCTCATGCAAAAAGTGCTGAAGCAAGAACAACATTATTTTATTAGGGGTTTATGTAGAAACTAATGTGACATAACAGATCTGGAGCCTACAAGTATCCAATGGCTATGAAAATGGAGATCCCTCCCTCTTTATACAAAAATAATATCAACCCGGCAAGGGTTTCATGAGAGACAATTGTACACAAGATCATATCTGCAAATATGGATCTGAAAAATGTAGTTTTACTATAGCACTGAATAAATATGACTGAAATATACAAGTGACAGAAGAATAATTAAGTACAGATCTTTCCGGGAGAAGGGTTGGCCCTTTCTCCAAGGAATGAGCTCACAAGCAAGGGTTCAAACCCTGTTGTTGTAGCTCTGGAAAAAATGATGCAGTTTCCCCAGTAAAATATGTTGTAGTGGATGGGAACTAAGTTGGCCTTATTCCAAGATGTGAAATTTTCTTCGGAACCTCCTATACAGATCTTGCAAAGAAAGGGGAGTTCCCTCCCCTGAAAGATAAGCTCAAGAGTTGGTGTTGTGAGTCGCCCACTACAACACCCTGCAACACAGCACTATTCTCACCAGAAATCATGTTGTGGATGAAGGAGGATGCTTAGCCTCAATCTCAGATATGGGAAATGAAGAACATAACCCCTCCAAAATATCACTCAATGAAGGAGAAGGGATCCCTAAGCAGGAATGCCTTATGTTGAACATCACTACATACTCAGCTTAATAGTTGAATAATGCTCAATATACTAAGCAAACCAAAAATAATAATCCATAAACTAACCCCAAAATTCTGCTATCTTTCTCCTTATATTTTTTGTGAGCCTCCTCACCTTGGGTCCCACCTATTAGGGTTTCCAACACCATGTGAATCATTTCCCTCCAAAACTGCATTGTCTTCCCAAGCAAGCTACACCCTCTTAGGCAACGTTGTTGACTTGGTCAAACTTGACCTTTTCCTCATTAATTTGCCCCTTTTCACACTGGAAGGTGAAAAATAAAGCTGCTCCATTGATCCCTTTCACACTATGAGGGATTTTATTCCTACTCATGGGTCTCCTCACCTATTTTATTCACCTCCTAGATGGCATGAGAAAAATTAATGTTCAAATTATCTTCATGCGAATTTTGGAACATTACAGTCCTCCCCTCTCAAAGATTGCTTGTCCTCAAGCAAGTGCAAGGATAAACTAAGTTATGTCTCCTCCTCTCCCTATGGAATCCATGTATGGTGATCTACTCCAAGTAAAGAGATGTTGTCTCAATAATGAATCCTCATAGTGCCTCTCCCAAGCAAACAAATTAGCATTTGGTGGACACCCAAAGTAGTTATCATCATGTAGAAGTAGCATACTAAAGGAGACAAATATTTGCTATATAGAGCTCCTCTCAAGGCATGGAGTATGAAATTCATGGGAAATCCTCATTCCCAAGTGAAACCTCCACCCCCAAGCTATCATCCATATGAAATGAGTCACCCTCCAACATGGCAACTCATGAAGAATCTCCTCCACCTTTGGCTTCTGAAGTGTAGGTGGGATGAATAAATGAACATGATAGGAAAGAGGGCCTATCCCACGCTGTCCTCCTCTCCACTTATGATAAGTGTACAGGGCATGCTGATCTTGGGCTGCAACATGATTTCCCTCCAATGGCAAGAAGAATATTGAGTCTCCAAGGACCCTCCCTCCAAAATAATGAGCCATGCCAACCCAAACCATTCCATACAAGATGAATGGCACATCATCACCATATGGTATCCAAATCAGAAAATGGCTTAAGGTTATACACATGGTAATTTTGGATGATACACATGGTCTCTCTGGTGGATACAATGCATTCTTCTCAACTACTGATTCAGAGTATCATGTGGCAAGTTTTACTCCAAGGAATTTTCAGCTATGCATGTTAGCTCATCTACTATGAAGTGGTAAGTAGAAATATAGATCAGTTGTATACAGTCAGAACAATAAAACACTTGCCCAAAGTCATGTAGATATGGGTTATCATCATCAAAAAAAATTTCCCTAAAGTGACCATGAAACCCATAAATAAGCTTGCTCTCTTGTGGAGCAATGCACTGCTTACATATGGT